>VZTE01001927.1:323978-341303 GCA_013397775.1 Eulacestoma nigropectus
TTTTTTTGGTACTGTAGGAGAATAAAGAAAACACCAATGTGTACCAGTTTTGACTGGGATAGGGTAACTTTTCTCAGCAGATGCTCTGGTGCTATGGTTTGGAGTTGCTCTGAAAACAGTATTGGCAGCACGCTGATGTTCTACTCATTGCTGAGCAGCACCTGCACAGCATCAAGACTCTCTCTGTTTCCCACACAGCCCTGCCAGCGAAGAGCCTGAGGGTGCTCAAGAAGTTGGGAGGGGACACAGTCAGGACAGATGATCCCAACTGATCAAAGGTATATCGTATACCATATAGTGCTGTGCTCAGCAATGAAAAGGGGGAAGAAGGAGGAAGGGGGGACATTCGTAGTGTCGGTGTTTGTCTTCCCAAGTAACCATTACAAGTGATGGGACCTGGCTTTCCTGGAGATGGCTGAGCACCTGTCTGCCCATGGGAAGCAGTGAATGAGTTCCTTGCTTTGCTTTGCTTGTGGATCCACTTTTGCTTTGCCTGTTAAACTGTCTTTATTTCAACCATATTTATCACATTTCTCTTTGCCATTCTCTCCTCCATCTAATGCTGTACTCCTGAGTCACTGTCACGTTAGTGTTTTAGATTTGCTCTTTCACTTTATAGGTTTTGCATATTTGTACCTAAACTCCTAAAGTTGTCAATGGAGCTATAAGACTAGCTCTTCATTTTATATTCAGCTGAATTTACTGGCCTTAACTTGCATGGTTTTAAGCCATTTAAGATTTCCTAGTATATAGGGTACCTCTGTCTGAGTTGCCAAATGAAGCACCTATAAAATAATGATGCCTTTCTAGAGCAATAGGGAGAGGTCAGACATGAAACACTTGAACATTTCAAATTATACTAAGACATAAAGACTTAAGTAGCTGAATTTCACCCCTAGATTATATTTAGACATTAAAATTACAAAAATTTGAAATTAATTTCCACAATTAATATTTATTTTCTTTTTCTGAAAAAGAATAATTAGGTGGTTTTTCCCACTGTTATCTCCTAGCAATAATTTGAATTGAAGAATAAATAAGTATGCATGGAAATATTCACCCTTGAGATCTTCAGAATTCAGCAATAAATAAATATTCATGGTATTGCTCTCTCTTTTCTAAAGGATGACACCAGAAACTAAAACACATTTATTTTTAATGGAATACATGCTCCAAATGACTCTAGTTCAAGAAATGGAACTTTCACGAGTACAGTTGTTATCCTTAAAGCTTCTAATTGCTCAAGGCTCTGACATGATAGTAATTATTTAGTAATTATCTTTTTTCCAGTATTCTAGGCACTGCCATTGAAAAACTGCTTGTTTTTCTCGTTTTCAGGAATGTAATACTTATTCAGATAGAGGTTTATGTGAATCATTTTAATTGAAAATAAATTATAATTAGAATATATTTTCTTAGGAATAGCAAGTTACATAGTTGTGTTAATGCTTGTTTAATGTATGCAATAAATGAATGATAGCTCTTACATGCAAAAATAAATGGAAATTATTTTGATGTAAATCCATGTTTATTTCTCATGGTAATGTGATAATATAATTTGATACATCTCTTCATTGTTGAAAGGTTTGAGACTGTCTGTGTTTTAGAAACATTATTTGGTAGCACTTGGTCTTCTAAAGGTAATTTTAAAATAATTTATGATGTTTAGCCCTTTGGAAAACATATATATATATTCCAGTAGTGGTTTTTAAAAGTTTAACTTTGTTCTTTCACATTCCTGCTCATGTACTGAAAAGTACTGAAAAGTTGCTCATTACTACAAAACATTCAAAGACATAATTAAAACCAATTTTCCTTTTTTTTAATTTGAAGTACTTAAATGTTTTATAAATTAAATTTTAATCAGAGGAATTTATATAGATAATTTACAAGCTCTTGTTTTTAACTACATTGTTGCGAATCCTGACCATTTCACAGATTTAAGAGCATACAGATTGTTCACTTTTGCTCTTTGTCAGAATGCTTTGTGTTTCTCTCCATGTAAGATAAGATAACAATATTTTTAAGTCTTAAATGATAGTTCTGCAAAGTGCTTATGTGACATGGAAGTAGAAAATTATTACAAGTAAATTGGTTGCTAAGTTATGACTCTCAAATGCTTTTCAAGATGCATTAAGACTCCCATCTTTATTGAAAGATGTAACATCAATGCTACTATCAAATTCTGTAAAAATAACGACACTTCCAAGCACTTTGAGGAGAGCTGTGAAAGCAAAAAGAAAAAGAAAGAACTTCTATGCCAAGCAAAGTAACCTGAATTTGCTCCTTTTCAAAAATTTACAGGATTCTGTGTTACATCTCTTATCAAAAGACTAACCAGAACTGTAAAGGAAAGGTTTTACAATTTGTTCAAAGAAGTGGAAATACATTTTGCAAGTAGAGTAAGTCATTTAACACTGGTAAGATGGCAGAACATGTCTGAGAGTAGAACTGTTTTGTAATTTTGTATGTTTCTTGAATTTGGATTGGTTGTGGCTTCACTTCTCTTAGAACAGTTTTCTTTCAAAAAATGTCTATATACTTTTACATAATTGATTTAGTGTAGTACTTTCTTAGAGAAATTTAAACCTTGTCTTCTCTCAGCAGATAACTTAAATGGATTCAAGCTCAAGTTCCTCTCTTTCATATTACATACCATAAATGTATTAACCCTTTGTTAAACATACTTTTCATATGAATTCTGAATTAGACCTGAAAAACTGAGTTGAGATTAATTTCTAAATATTTTTGTTTACATTAAAATGTCCTTAAAATTATTAAAAATCAGTTGTAGCATAACCACTACAGATTGAAATAGCAGCAAGGAACAAAATAACATGAAGAGGATGAATGCAATTAATATTATTTTATGGAAAGTATTTCAGGGAATCCTTTTCTCTACCTTTTAATTTTCAAAATGTGTTATGGAATTACTTTTATATTAGTATCATTACACATTATTTTACAAAAATCAAATATTGCTATTAGATTCTGTATTTTTTTATTTGTTTCTGCCAAAGTATTACAAAGTGCTTTCACATTATATTTCTTTTAGTCTTTCTATTAAAACATTTTGAGTAACCAGTAGTCAGTGAGTCCATCAAAGTAGAAGATTAAAACTTCAAACTACAGCAATCCTAATTTCTAGAATACAATAATAAAATAAAACGTCAGTAGTAGGACAGATTAAATATTTCTTACAGATGATAAAATTGAGAAAAATAATATACTGTATTGAAAATGACAAAAATATCCCAAGTTAAAATGTTGCTTTGAAATCAAATTCTTAATACATAATATTGTTAGAGGAAAATACACCACTCAGGATTTCACAGCCCAAGAGAGATGAGGCTCCATAGCCCCAGGTCCCAGCCACAGAGAGGTTGAAAGTGTCCAGCAGACACAAGTACACAAATCACACACACACACGCACACACACGCACACACACACATGTATGTGCATACATGCACACATGGGCAAGAGCCCCAATTCTCACACAGCCATTCAGGTCACTGGCATGAAGAGAAACAGCAGCAATGGGCTCAGCCTTTCAACCTGGCCTTCACTTCCAGTCAGACACTGGCTCACCCGCACTCACTCCAGCTGCTGGCGACCCAGGCTCCCATAAATGCACATGTATACGAGAGGTCCTTACTGAAAACCAGCAGAAAGTAGAGATCAGCTCACACCCTCATACACACAGGACCAAGGCTCCTTACTCAGGTTAGAGTTAGAAAGGAATTTAATGGGAAGACATGACAGATGTCTCTGATCAGGCACAGGGCATAGCCAGACAAGCACATGGGTCAGATCCTCACTTTTATTCCCTTATCCTTCTATTTCCCACAGTTATTAGTCCCCAAATCATCCAACCCTCTCCCTTTTCCTGCCATCTGTACCTCCTCTAAATATCTCAAAATGAGTCCTGTGCAATCTCAAAATGCTGTTCCACTGTATCTTATAACGGTCCCCAGCCCCTGGGCAGTAACCCCCATCAGTCTGAAAAGCGTTCTGGAGAACCTCTCCCCTTGACTCCTGCTGATGGGTTTCATACTTGGATATTTAGGCTGAGGATATTCTATTAGGTTTCCTGCTTGCCATTGTGCTTCCCTGTGCTTCTCTGGACTTGTGCAGATGTACCTTTGGTGGGCTGATGACCCCTGTGACAGGTCTGGGAATAGCCAGGCAGAGCATATTTGGGGGTCGTCATCTGCCATAGTCTCTTTGTGTTCCTTCATGGGTGTGAAGACAAGATGTTTTAACCACAAAATCTACCAAATATCTTTCTAGAAAATTTAATTTTCAATTTTACTTTAAGGAAATAAAATAATAAAAAAGCATGAATGTCTTTTGACCAGGTCTGTATATTAATGGTTATTTCGGAATATTATACAGAAGTTGAATTTATTCTGAAGAGTCCTTTGGGCACTAAAGTGAATGACAGAAGAGACAGTAATTAGTAGACAGTATACCACCACTTCTGACAGTCTGAAGCATGACTCAAACACTGCTAGAAGCCTCTAGGACTGCGAGAAATAAATCACATCAAGTAAAAGAAAAGCCAGTGTAGATAGCAGCTGAGGAAAAAATATGTATTAAGGCTTATTTCAATTAGAATCACACAGATGAAAGTGAGAAAGGTTGGATTGATTGCAATTCGAAGAGATAGGAGCTTAAACAACTTCAGTCTCCAGTGAAGCATTAAAAGATAACTGAAAAGTACATTTTTTAAGAGAAACATCTGTGGTAGAACCACCATAGATTCACTTTCAGCACTTCAGCCTGTATTTCTAGAGTGATAAAATGAATATAACCTTAAACAAATAAACTGAGTTTAAAAACTGAACAGGAAATATGTAGGTTGACACAGATTGATCTGATAGGTGATGAATGCCTATAGTTCTGGCTTGGTGTCCTCAGTGGGAGATAATTGCATCAGAAGTGGATCCCAAACAGCAGCTTTTATTTGGTGTATTTTGCAGACCTATAACATCAGTAATATTTTATTTTATCAAGCCACATTTGAGAAAGTAATGATGTCAATAGAAAAAATGAGTTAGAAAAATATCTGGTATCAAAGTGTTAGCACCAGTCAAGGACATTTTATGATTGTGAAAAGAAAGCACTATTTTTTTAGCATTTGATTAATTACGCACTTATATGCTAGAAGTCATGATAATGAAGAGTTGAACTTACACTCTGTTCTGCTAAGTTTATAAAATAAGTACACATGAAACAAATCTCATTGAGTGCTATGCCTCTAGGAATCCAAGGCTTACTTCTTCCTATGGCATGATTACTTATCCCTACCTACTTATTGAAGGAAGCCTTTAAAAACCTGAGAGCTTCTTTTTCCTTTAGGGAAGAAAAGAAAAAAAAAAAAAAGTCAAAGAAAGAATGAAGACATCTTTCCAAAGGCATCACAAATGCAAAACATATCAAGTAGGTCTGCGGATATATATAGATTTACATGAGACACGTTGAAGAAAAATGACAGCATAAAATTTTTGTGAGACAATATTACATTTTCATCACTACTCAATCTGACCTGTCATTTAAAAAAAAAGTATATATGTATTTTTAGGTAATTCTTCTTAAAAAGAGATTAAACACGTAGATAATGCCATTAACCCAAAAGGAAATAGATCTTACTTACAGCCACCTTAGTCTGATATTGATGCCGCACATCAGGTCTGACACCCTGAGCATGCACAGAACATATTGGTCAGCATGGGAAAACTGTAGACATGGAGATGAAGAGGTCTCATGTGCAAACATACGGTGGGACTGACTGTATCATTGCTGGTATTTAAAGTGTGTGCTTAGAAAGCTTTTCTAAAGAATGCTGTCTAGGAGCCAAATCAGAAAGTTTCTGGTCTGCCTTTCCGGTTGTCAGTCATACCTTTCATCGGAGACTGGTGACTGGTCATGTTAGTACTTCAGTCTATTTCAAATGAAATCAGATTCATTTAAACTACCATAGAAATGACCTGCAACTCTACTTGGGAGACAAACCTGTATATGCGTATGTCGTTTATGCCAAGCATCAGATAGGATAACATATTGAAGGAAAATATTCTCCTTTAATATTCCACTTACCTTAACTTATTTGTCCAGTGCTTAAGGTGCTTACCAGAGAGAAAGGTAATCTTTGGCATGTGTGTTTCATTCAATATCTGTCAAGAATAAAAAATTAACAAACAAACCAGAAATTGGTAGAAGAATTCTTGGTTTTTTTAAGAATAGTCAGGAAAACAGACTTTTTTGTCCAAATGAATAACCTGAACATAAGGTTGAAGAGTTTCACTCTCACCTTCTTTCCAAGGACTATTTTTACAGTCTTTGCCACAGGTGTGAATCTTAATCACTTGGATGGGAGAAAGTGAGGTTCTTTGTCATGTCTCATGTAACTAGAGTGAGCTGTGGACTAATATTTAAAGTATGGTGCTAAGGGGAACCTGGAGATGTGAAAAGATTTAGCAGATTTTTTTTGGAATGAATTCTCTAAACTCTGAGGCATTTCATGAAAGAAACAAATATTACTGGTTCTTTGTTTATCTTGTTTGTTGAAAAAATGAAAAGTGTTTCCTTTGGAAAAAGGAAGTTAAGAAGAAAATTTTAAATGAGGATAAAGTACGAACTGGCCAGATTTACGAGTTTTTAACTAGATTTAGCAGGAAGTGGAAGTGGGGGATGGAGTTTTGAGTAACAAAGACCCAAGACCTCCTGATATTCAAGGAATTAAGAGGGAAAAACTATTGTTCAGTGCCTCAAAGGAATGAAGACATTTTCCTCTAAGAAGTTGACAGATGATAGCTCAACTCTATATCAATGCATGGGTAACAACTAGGAGTTGGTAGACACTATACATCTAGAAATATGATCTATCTGCTATCAATAAAAAAGTTCTGGAATGAATTGAATTACTGAAACACTGCAATGAGCAGCTATAAATTCTGAAGAGACAGGGAAGAAAGGAGAGGCAGTGGGATTTTCCTCATTGTAGAAAAATGGACTAACTACACAGAGTAGTCTTTCAAAAACAGTGATGAACAGGTTTAGAGCTTATGGATGAAAATTAGGGATTAAGACAACAAAGGAAACCTCACATCTGATGCTTGTTTCAGGCCACCCAACGAAAGGGGTATGATAGATGAAGAGGTTCTTACTTCAGTTACTTAGAACAAAACAATTACCTTACCTTTATGTAATATTTTGTGTGTTACTGAAAAGCACACTGTCAACAGCTGTCAGTATAATATCAAACATACGATCTTGAAGACAAATGAAAGCTATACATCCAATTCCTAAATACCTAGTGTTGAAAATACTAGCAAGGGTTCCTAGACCTGCCATTCATCCTAAGTATACACAGAGTTTTGGTAAAAGTAACACAGAAAACTTACAAGATTGAAAAAAAATGGTTTAGATATAAGTAAATTATGCACAGGACATTACAATTCTCTGTGTTTTGGGACAAAAGTGAAATTTTAATGGGAATGAATGAATGAATTCTTATCCTTTTCTTTAGATGTACCTATCCATAATATTTTTTTTCAGAACTGACAAGAGTTTAATTATTAATGTAGTAGCAAATCAGAACAACTATATCTGACAGACAGCAGCAGATTTTCTACCTAGAATCTAGTTCTGATGCTTGCAATATCAAAATGGAAAAAAAATCCTAAACAGTTAATTTGGACAAGGACCAACCTTTGCAAGGGACATAAGAAGCAGATTAACTGTTACTATCCTTTGTATGTATTAACTAGATAGAGGTTTTACAGTATGAGCCTTATGGGGTTTTGCAGGACCAGACAGCAAAGATAGATGATAGCAAAATGACCTGATAAAAAGTTGCAGCTTTTGCTAATGTCTTGTCTACTGATTCATTCTTTAACACTAAGGGAAATTAATCACCACAGTGCATGGTATTTCTGATTCTCTACTAGGCACCAGCAGTATCTCAGGAGGAGATAAAATGGTAAAAATGGGGGGTAGATTGATAGCAGAGAGCTACTGTATGATGACCTATATGAAGCTGCTATTTATTCACATTTTTTCCTTCCTTTTATAAAAAACTGACAATAAATATACTTCAGAGTTTAATGATATTTTAGGGTTGTGGATTTTTTTTTTCCTGAACATCAGGTGGACTTCATTCTGTGAGGTTCAGAAACAGAAAAAATCAGGTAATGCATGGTACGGTGCAGTGTCATGCAGCAGTACAAAAACCAGTTCACCAACAGAGACTACAATCATGTAAACTATTTAATATAACTTACGGGACTTTCAGCCCAATTCATCATGAATACCAGCATTCTTATAGTACTTTTTACACTCCTTAACTGGAAAAAAAAGTCATTTGTCATTTAAGAATCTTAGGGATTGAAGTCACAGAAGACTGAGAATTCCAATTTGCATCACTATATACTAGATTATTTTGGTAAATGTAGTAATGATGGAAAACATTTTAAAACAACCCATGCAACACCGTAAGTGGTGTCTAAAAGAGAACTCCCAAGCAGGAAAATATCTTGCTACAACTTGAATTACACTAGTCTATTTGGAGATAATTGAATAAATGCTTATCACAAGTGCCTTTTTAAAATCTTCTTTGGGAAAAAAAATACATCTGAACTTACACTGTGTGACTGCCAGCAATATCAAGAAGATATATTCATTCAGCTGTAATATTCACATCAACATCTGCAGAACAATCCCTTCTGTTCATTTCCATGGACTAAGCAGTGTAGGCGTAAATACCAGCATCAAGTGCTGGATGTTAATGTCTCTAGCCAATCTCTACACCTATAAATTAATAGGAAGGCTTTTGCTGACAAAAAATAGCCCTTATTTAGTATCATTCAACTAATTCAGCAAGAACACTAGTAATTTTTCCTTTGATTGCTTTGAGTGCTATTTTCTCCATTTATTTCTATATTATGTGTTCTGATGTGGTTCTGTGCATTCAAGATATTTTAAATATCCATATGTTTGGTACCCTAAATATGTGTTCTGTGATGAATTTGCAGTATTTCTTCATGAATTTCAAGCTGAGAAATCATTCTTTGTATTCAGTTGAATGCCTGCTGACTTGCTTGACATGTTGGATTCCTCCAGGCTAAAACGTTCATTTTTCACTTGTAAAAGATACCCTTGGTTCTCTAGTAAGGACCCTTACTGTATTGTTCTTTGTATCCTTCTGTGTTGCTAAGAAAGCATACGGCCATACAATCTATAAACTACAGTGCCGTGAGATTCTTCCGTGAGGGCAAGTACTTCATTCCTCAAAGAATTCCATTCCATTTCATAGAAATAGATAATGGGTAGATTCATAAAATACATATATAGGAGCAGAAAATCCCAGTTCCTAAACTTTTACAGTTTTGCAAGGTTGAGTCAGAATTTAAATGTTGTGTTAATATAACACACTGAATAGTTGATTATACAGTACCAACACCCAAATATTTTCTACATGTTTTGTTGCTGCCATAATCCTATATACTTAGAATATAATATTAAGCAAGTTAAATGCACATGTGAACCACACTTTATGAGGGTTTTTACATTTACATGTTATTAGCCTAGGTTTTCTTCAAGAAATTACCAACAACGAATCTCACACAATGATTGTTTTATAGTTCTCACTGTGTACATGCATAGATCCAAAGTCGTAATTCTGTACTCTCATCCTGCATAATACTATTTATATAAGTACTGCCTCTTCAGAAGTTATTTTTGTAGCCTAATTATTGCAATTTCTCACAGGAAAAGTTCATCTGCCAATGCAGATGCTCAAACTGACTTTCAAATCAGAGGTTGTCATACATGCAAAATCTCCTTTCCACACTTAATTTGGAATTCTTAAGCCTATACTTTTATGGTTTGCAGAAAAAAATGGTTTCTGCTGTCTTCTTCTATTTTCCCAGGACAAGTCTGCATATATATTTCAAGACTTTTTTCATGCTATAAATAGCAATTCTACCTCTGTTTCACAATACCACTTGTGAAAAATGAGTGCTTTTGTAATAAATTGGAGACACAACAAACTTATTAAAATGGGATTTTTTTATTTTATTATTCCATTTTTAATTACAATTAATAATATTTTAAGACAAATTCTATTATTTCTCAGCATGACTAACAAGGACAGAAAAATTCTGTCAGAAAACAGAATAATTATTACCATTACCAGAAATTTTTAAAGTATTAATTATCTTTCCTTTATTAATGTTCAAAAACCTTCCTTGATGTTGTCATGCTTAGACCTGAGCTTCTAAGATATTGAAATACTTTCAAAGTTTTTCAGCTTTTGTGTTTGGGGGTTTTTTTGAGAGTCCTTGAAATTGCTTAGATTTGAAAATACTTGTCCTGTCTCCTCAGTTAGCTGAGTCTTCTTACATGCTAGAGATGACTCACAGAAGGCAATATATTTTAGTAGCCAGAATAAATCTTAGATATTGACTTATAGCCTGAAGAAATCACTAAGTGTTCCTTCAAATTTTGAAAATAAATTCAGCTAAAAACGTATTATACCTAAGGGAATAAACAAAACAAAACACAACACAACAAACACAACCCATATAAAACCCAGACACAGATTTACTAATTCTGAAAGATTGTTGGGGGAGGGATCTTTCATGTGTCTGGAGTCTGGAGAGGAATTGGTCTAAATGTCTGTAATGTAGACATGTCTTTTTAAGGTCAATATCTAGTCTTTATTTAGAGTCAGAAGAGAACAAACAAGTATTTTTAGCTACATTTAATCTTTTCTTTTAAAGCAGACTAAAAGAAGTCAAATGACTCATGGTCTAAAGTGTCTATTTTTTCCTGTTGACTAGAAGGAAAGCCTTTTTCAGAATATTCATTTGACATCTCCGCTTCTTACTATTGCCCTGAGAGGACACACTTTTTGCTTGTTTGTGTGCATGGTCTAAGTTATTTTTCATAATAAAAATATTTCATGTAATTTAGTTTTATATGGTACTCAAGTGTTTGTTTCAGTAAGTTACTTTGGACTGATTCCTTGATGAATTCCTCCTAGTTATAAATGAACCAGTATATTTATTAAGTTTATGTCTTGGTTCTGGCCAGGATAGGGCTAATTTTTGTAGTATCTGGGAGGGGACACGGCTAGGACACAGAGGCTATTCATGTCTTTGCTGGAGGTGGGGGGAACAGAGTCTCCCTGGAGAAGGAATTCTGGTTGTAAGTGTGGCAGAGGAAGCGATCAGGGTAACCTTGGTTCTAAGCATTTTGCATGTGAATCACTCACCTCTCTCTTGTACACTCTTGTTACTAATATTGTTGCAGCTATTGCTCGTTTCCTGATCTCATTGCTGTTTCCGTAAATTGTTGTTATCTCAAGCTGAAATCTTTACCTTTTGTGCCTCTCTTCATTCCACCGAAGGTGGCAGGGGGAGAGAAGGATTGAACAAGGGTCAGTGTGCTTTGAAGAGTACCATTCCTTAATCATGACAGCTTATTTAAATACAGGACAGAGACCCAATGATTTTATAATAAAAAAAGATGTACTGAAATGAAATGAAACATTCTGATGCACACAGTAATAAGGGGGTTTTTTGCATCAGCTGTCAAAATGCTTCAATCTTAAGAACTCAGTTTCATGATGAAATGAAAAAAAAAAAACAAAGTCTCAAATTTTAGGGTTTAGGTGAGCTCTCAGAAAAATCAACAGCTGTCTTGCATATGCTACAGTAGCTTTGCTTTTTATATGACATGAAATCATACCACATGCTCCATTAGAGAAGTGCGTGGAAGGGACATTCAAATACTGTGAGATGTCTCTTCATAAAGACATAAATACATAACTGACTTTTCTCCCATTTGGCAGTCCTGAGGTTTAAATTTATTAGATAATACATATTTATACCTTTATTACTAGTTTTAATAGTTTATGGAGGACATCTGTGTTAGTATTCACTGACTTTGCAGATGTAAAAGTCCAGAACAAGTATGCATTGTGATCATATAGCCTATCACAAAAAAAGGAAAGTATCTACTTCGATACTACTGATTCCAAGCTGGAGTTGAGTCAAAAAGTAAGACCACTTTCAGATGCTACGTCTGTGTCTCAGATGTTATTTTAAATGTGAACCAAAGTATATAAACAATTAAAAAAATAAGGTTCTGAAATACATCTAGATAAATCGATATGGAAGTAAACAACTAGTTTTTCTCATGTAATTAGACTATATGTAAAAATAAAGGAACTTGGAAGCACTTCATTATCAATTCCTATTTGAATACATTTTAATGCCTCTATGTGAAGCAAGTGATACATTTTTCAAAAGTGTTTAAAGATAAAATAAAATATGGGCATTATATTATTTTAAGTTGTATGCTTTCACAGTCATAAATATTTTCCTATATATTTATCTTAAATACACAACGCCAAAATTTAAGAACTTAGAACCAAATGCACATCGACCTCAAAATTTATTCACAAGAATATTCTAAATAAAGTCCTATGATCTACTAAATTGTTGATCTATATCTAAATTGGATAATGTAATGCACCTCTACAAGTGTTTCTAGTAGTTCCAATCCAAAAAGCACTCAAACACCATCAAGTATTTAATTAAAATGTCAGGTATTAGCACTAACATAAGAGTTAAAAAAAACCCAAACAAAACAAAATAGAGTGCAGATGACCTTACATCCCTTCCATAACCTTCCATGTATTGTTGAATTGTAAGGACCTCCAATTTGGGGAAGGTACATGTCAGAGATCACGCCCATTTAGAGTTTCCCTGGCTCTTTGGTCTTTACAGTTTTGATAGCATGCTGTCAGAAGAAAACAATTCTATTTGTCATTTCCATGATGAAGCGCAAGGATGTTCACATGAGAACATCCTACTTTACCTTAACAAAGAGAAAAGGAATTGCAGGTGGTGTAGCATCATCGCCAAGTGGGAGATGCCTACTAGTCCATCCGTCACAATGAGTTGGCTACCTTTATCCAGGGGCAAGGAGGATGTTTGGCACACACAGGCCTGAAGGCAAAGTGCTGTTCACAGCATCTCACAGACCTGCATGTATTTATGTTGACTGTCAGGTGGATCAGCGAGTCTCTCATGCAATAGTCTTCCAGTTAGAATCACCACTGACTCTTTGTGATACTGAAAGTGTAGGAGATCTTTAAAAGAAAATTAAGGCATAAGCTCAATACTTTTGGAACTACATC
Source organism: Eulacestoma nigropectus (assembly GCA_013397775.1). NCBI lineage: Eukaryota > Metazoa > Chordata > Aves > Passeriformes > Eulacestoma > Eulacestoma nigropectus. Next base: position 337,190 of record VZTE01001927.1, read on the forward strand.
TCTAGGAGAAAAAAAAAAAAACAAAAACAAAAACAGTTAATTTCCTAAATATTTCTTTGATTGAGGTTTCTTTGAAAATTTATTGATTTCTTTGAAATCAGTACCCAAGTAGGGTGTTTTTTTCCTTTTCTTTCTTTCTCTGAAGGGTGTCTTTGGACGTCTTCTGTGGAAAGCCTATTAGAAGATTCACAAAATGGAAAAATATTTTTACAGAAACAGTTCAAGTGAAATTTTATAATATCTAGTTTTTAATATTTACTTTTATATATTTCTTCCTGAATCTGTGCAAGAGATCCATGTTTTCAAGGAAAAATAAACCACATGAAGTAACAAATTCCTCTGCAGGATAAAAGGGAAAATCTTTCCAAATGTAGCTGTTCTCCCTGTGAAGCTGTTTTCATTTAGCCTGGAAATCAAAGTCAGCATAGATTAACAATATTCATAAGTTTCCATTTGCTCTCCCTCATACTCTTGGTTCATAAAAAACAATGGCTCACTAGCTTAGGTTTACAACAAGCTTTAAGTAAGTTAAGCAGTTATTAAATCAGCTTTGTTAATAGGGTTTAATCAAGTGTTGATTGCAGTATATTTTAAAACACAGTCTAGATTTGCTTATATAACTCTAGCTTTTACATTAACATATCTCTCTGAAACCAGTGTAGTACCTTGGGCATGAGTCATTGCTTCATTATTCACCCGAAAAAAACACAATTAAAAGACTGCTGATTTTACGTCCTTTTGGTAACAAATCAGATTTATTTAACCAAACTGTGGAGTTTTCTTTATGCAGTCACTGACACGGATAGTGGACTCTTTTTCTGAGAGTGTACAAACTCTTTTTCCCTAGAAAATTCATGAATTACAACATTGTTTCCATCTGGAAACACCTAACTTGTGGCAGTAAACATTGTAACACAGCTGTTACAGCTCAGAGCCAATAATACTCTGTATCTATGTACACTTATCTTTAAATTTTATTTCAGCTTCTGTGCAACATGAAAGCTGTTAAATGTCCCTTGCTTTTATAGCAACAGAAAGAAACAGTAACTGTAAAACATGCTACTATTTTAAACGTCAGACTGAATTCCTCTGGTAGTAAATTTTAGGTGAGAAAAGAGATTACTCACCAAATAAATCTTCACTGAAATTACTTTATTATATATATTCTCATGCTCCACCGATTCGGGGTGGCTGTGTGTGAACATTTCCAGTAGTTGTTAATGCCACAAACCAAGGAATATTATTATATCATGTTGTGAGGACAAAAGACAATACCTAGGGATAAAGTAATATACTGACTTGGATTTGTGTTTCCAAGATGGACTTGCAAAGTTCTCCATAATGTGTATTTTGCAGGAGCATACTAGCATTGCTACTGATGAAAAACATCTAACATCCCATTGAAATATAAACAATTAAACTTATCGTAAGAAAATTTAGATCTCCAGATTCCATCAGCCATATTGAATAGGGGTGAAACATAACTGCTTAAAAGCATGTCTGAAGGCTAGGTATCTGAAACACTCTTATAAGCCTGAAGAGTCCGATACAGATCTTAAAGGAGACTAGAATTTTTCTGTATCACTAGCATACAGCCACTATTACTTACTCTAATGAGCCCCAAGTGGCATGAGACCCCTATGATGAAAACAATGAAATGTGGTTTTTTTCTTTTTTTTTCCTTTGTGTATCCTAATAATGCAAACTTATAACCAACTGGCACCACATCTAGACACTTCAGTGTAGGAGTATATGATCTGGAATAGAATTCCATCCTTGATTTCTGTAAACTTACTCTGTTTTTTCCAAACATTATTTACCCTTGTGTGTTCAGAAGTTTTTTATGTTATTCATGTGCTTATATCCAAAGTAGCTTCCAGGGGATGTTCTAATTAAGTTGTCTAACGCCAGAGAGTTTGCACAACTAGGTGTATGACCAAATCGAAAGATTAATGTAGTGTTTCAGGTGAGCACTTCTGAGAATTATATTGGCTGATGGTCATCTTCATCTTAGCCTGACCCTCTGTGCCAACCTGGCCTGCCAACACTCAGGTGGCATTTAGAAGTGATAATCGCATCCACCAAGTAAACTGCACCCACAAAGTAATTCTAGTTCTCTTATTACTGTAACATAAGTAGAATTACCAGCTGAAGCAAACAATAGGCTGCTTTCCTACAAACAAGCTTTTCAAAAACAGTTTCATCTAAATGCTTTGATAAAATACCTTTCCCCAGGACTCGCAGACCCTGATCTATCATGATTAAACACTTCCTTGAGATTTTTAGTGAAGTCTAATAAGCTTTCATCAGTTTGATACTAAAGACATTTCATGGACATGAGGGGAAAAAAATGTAGTTTAAAATACGTCAAGAATGAATATTCAGTCCTTGTTTGTTTCATTGAGATGGCAAGCAGTATAATCAAATGTGCTATGCCTTGCTGGCACTTGAACACACTCTTTTTATCTGGAAATGCACCTGTGATTTAAAGTTAACCATAAACAATATTCATCCCTTTCTTCTCTAAGTGCCAACTTATTAGTTAAAAGCCTGCTGCCATATGGTGAAGCAGTACTGGCTGACAAAGAAGAAGAAAAAAAAGCAATTAAAGTAAGTTTCTAAACAAAGATCTTTCAGAAGAAAAGTTTATGTGATGTGGGGTAACGAACACTGGCATCCAACTTTGGTATTTAAATTAAAAAAAAAAAAAAAAAAAGACATTATAGTGCATGGAAAAAACATTAACAGGCAAACAAAACCATGGAATAATTACACACTTTTCATGGTGTCCCATTCTCACAGTTTGCAATATACTGACAAAGCTTTTCCCCCATAAATTGAATGCCAGAAACATCCTATTTGAATGAGGTAAAACACCAGCTGGAATAATCTGCCCAGCTTGATCAAGCCATTATGGTAACTTTCAGATTTTGGATTAATCTCTACTTAGGTGTCGTGGTTTAAATTGAAGATGCTTGCAGCTGTGTTCTGAAAGAATTAATAAGTGAAACTTATTTTACTTGATTGAAGTTGTATTGATTAATTACCTTACTTGCACCTATACAGAGATTATTCAAGATACCTACCTCTTTAACCTAAATTAAGTGCAAAATCTAGAACTGAACTGTGTAGATCAGTGTGGCTGCTCATGTTACCAACTTTGATTCAAGGCAACTCTATGTCTTACAGTGTCAGTAACATATGCTACAGTGCTTCTCATCTTGAAAATACCTTGCTAGGGTGTCTATTTAAAAATGAATAGTTGGACATCAACACACTTGCCCAATAGGTGCAATGTTGTCATCTGGTGAATTGGGCAAACTAATGTAGCTTGGCCAAAAACATCAAAAATCAAGAGGAAGTCAGTTTCTTCTCTGGTCAAAAGTCACAGCTACTAGATTTGGAGGAAAATAATTTGTTTCTATTGAAATTATTAAGTTGAGAGTCACCAGCTTCTGTATTGTTTTGTATATATTTTATTTATATTCTTATTTTTGTTAAGTTGCATGGGTCTTAATTCTAAGCATACAAAAGTCGATAAAACATTTTAAGAAGACTCTCTTGAGCTACTTTCTTACATTTGCTCCAAATAATCATTAAAATCTTAAAAATCACAGGCTTGAGTTGTAAGGGATCTTAAAGATCATCTAGTTTGAACCCCACCATCTTGGGAAGAGATGCTCCCCACTAGACCAGGTTGCAGTCCTTTCACGAGAGCACAATCCTCTGGCATATAACCTACTCCTCTCAGTTTGATGTCATCTGCCATCTTGTGGGGGGTACAGTCTGTCTCACCACCCAGATCATTAATGAAGATGATAAACATGACTGTACTCAGTATAGACCTCTGGGGTACAGTGCCAGTTGCTGGCCTTCAGCTACACCTTATCACCATGCTCTGGTTGCTGATCACCATCCTCCGGGCCCAGCCGTTCAGCCACTGTCTGCTCACCCAGCCCATATACCAACAGCTTGTCCATGAGAATCTTGTGAGAGATGGAGTCAAAGGCCCCAGCGAAGTCTGGGTAGACGTTATTCACTCTCTTCTCTCATCATTCTTGTTCTGCTGAGTCATTCTTGTTCTGCTGAGTCAATTCTTGTTCTGCTGAGTCAC
>VZTE01001928.1:0-14638 GCA_013397775.1 Eulacestoma nigropectus
GCCAGCTGGATGCAGCACCGTTCGCCACCACTCTTTCTTACCTTGTTTCTACTGAAACTGTTTGTAGGGTGCTTTTCAGCAGTCAGTATTCTATCTTAGCTCTACTCGTGTTCTACATACACATTGGACACTCACCCATGTATCCATTGGATTAGGAGTATTCAGTGACTTCATTTTGTCTCTGACAAGTTTTGTATGGGAAGTCTGGGTGTATTTACCCCTTTTGCTTGAACAGATGGCACTGTGTAATGGACAGGTGACTCCTACAGGGTTTCTTTTCTTTACAGTTTGTAAAAGCTGCATCGTGAGACACTTCTACTATAGCAACAGATGTCCAAAGTGCAATATTGTTGTACATCAGACACAGCCCCTCTATAATATCAGGTAATAAATTTGTCCCATTTTTAAAGATTTGCTACTTGCTTTTAAATGTTTTGTTTTACAGACTTGTAGTGCTTTCCTATTTGAAACAAAGGAATGGTTACAAGAAACACATTGTGTTCTTCATTAGTATAAGTTCCATCTCAACAATTAAGATAAAAAGACTCTCTTTATTGTTTTATCTAGTTTGTATCCATTTCTAGGGTTTGTTACCCCTGCCCTGGGTATTTTTATGCATTTGCTCAGTGTTACAGGTGATACAAATATTTAACTATTTGCTTTGATTTCCTTTCAAGATGAAGCCTTGTTGGCATGTTATATTTATTAACTCAAAAAATTGAGTTTTGGTTTTTCGAGCTGTTTGTGAGGGGTGGTGCTTTAAACTTTACATGGCTTCTGTTGGAGCTCTGCTATCAGGATGAGTATTTAGAGAGATACGGAGTTGCTGCTCTGCCACTCCATGTACATCTCATTTCAATGTTGTATTTGGCATCTTTGTTACAGTTTAACAAAACCATTTTATGTTGCACCAAAGACTCTTCTTTTTTTTTGTTTTTCTTTTTTTTTTTTTTTTCCCTATTTCATAGACTGGACCGACAACTGCAAGACATAGTCTATAAATTAGTTGTCAATCTGGAGGAAAGTAAGTCCCTTTCCTTATTATATTACTGTCTAGACATTTTAAAGAACAGAGAACAGAGTAATTCAAAGCCTTGTTTCTACTCTGGACTCTTTAAAATAGTTTTGTGATGTTTGGTTATAAGTTGTAATGAATTAACTGTGACAACTGGCATCTTTCTGACTACTGAATGCTATTATGGGTAGTGGTGTGTACCTTATCTGATGAAACACAGCTGTCACTGTATCCAGATAAACATCCAAATAATATTTCATAGTCATTCTTCTTACTTTAGTAGAACTATATTATATCATTCTGTGTAAAAAGCTCACTTGGCTCAGTCAAAAAAATGTTGCTAAGACTGATTCTCTTGAATGCTTTTATTTTTTCCTTACTGCCATATTTATTTATCTGATTTTAGATGTGTTCACTGTCTCATCTCATTTACCTTCAACTTTGGGAGCCAATGAATCTGCACAGTCCCTTGGGCGGGCTGAGTGAAATATACAATCTAGGGGATATGTATGGATAATAGGTGGTATTGCTTTTTATACCATGAACATATATGTAAAAAATATATGGATATATAAAAATATATGTCTATGTATAAATATAGTTTTAAAGTACTGTGTTCTACGTGAACATGGTATAAAAATACCATCTCATGTCATGAGGCATGACAGCCAGAAGGATACTAGTTCTTGCAGCTATTTCAGTATTATTTATGGCCAGTTTCTCTGATTTCCTCCCAGTTTTTACTAACAAAATTTTAGTCCAGGTTTCTTGTGTCTCAGCCTCATTAAATAGTAGTGACAGTGAAGGTTTGTAGAAACTTGGAAAGTTTTTACTGCTCTAACCATTGAAAATTGGTCGATGAGAATGGATATTCTCAGCATCTGAAACATTTCAATCTGTATTGTGCGTTTTCTTCAGGAGAGAAAAAACAAATGCATGACTTCTATAAAGAAAGAGGATTAGAAGTGCCCAAACCAGGTGAGCTGTAATCATTTTAAGGAACATTGTTAAGGAAATACTTACCATGTAATTTATTCTTAAGGGCTTTCTTTAAAATACTAGCTCACAACTGAAGATGGGAGTAGTATTGGAAATACAGGATTCCTAGCTATCTGGATATTATAAATTGTCACAGATCTCAGGTTACAAAAATAGATTAATTGGCAACACTTAAAACCTGATCATGGTTGAATTATTTTAAACTACATATTTTGCTTACAACCAGGAAATATATATAAAATGTGCATTGATGTTATTTTCTGGCTGTTAATAAATATTAGACATTACAAAGGAGTGAAAATGAGAGCTTCAAAGTCTGCTCAACAATGGGGGATTATTGTAATTATTTTGTGTCTTCCTATCAAACAACCAAAGCTCTTTGGAGAGTGCCGTGCTGAAAGCTATTAAATTCTGATTCAGATATACAGCATAGAATGTAGGAAGAGCTGATTTAGTAGTAAAAAAAGAGGATGAATTGCATGGGCTTTTTTACCTGGTGAGCTATTCTGTTTTGCTCGGTGCATGTTAGTATCTTATGCTACTTTTATTTCAAGTTATCTTTGCATTTTGGCTACTTGAATATTTTAGCTGTCCCACAGCCAGTTCCACCGAGCAGAGGAAGGCCTCGAAAAGTTCTGGGCTCAGTGTTCCGGATCCCACCAGAACTTGACATTTCCATACTTCTGGAGTTTATTGGGTGAGTTGTGGGCAAATGTAAGAGCAACTGACTGACATGAGGGTGCTGCTAGCATGTGTTGGACCATTAACTGGCTCTTGGTTTTCATTAAATATGCATTTCTTCCATCTCAAATAGCAGTGGGGAGCCAGTTTTAACTTACAGTGCAATAGTGACAGCCAGCTATGCACAGGTAGATGATGCAGGTGATTAAATGCTTAAGATGTGTCTGCTTATAAAAGTAGCTTCCTAGTAAGTATAGTTTTGAAATTTAGATATGTTTTATTTTTAACAAAGTAGTACTGTCTCAGTAAACTGAACAGAGAAATCCCTGTCTGTTCCAGTCCCTGATCCCTGTAGGTGGCAGTACCGTTAACGCTGGATGTGCTTGGAGCAAGCACTCGGCAGCTTTCAAATAAAAAAAAGTTTTTAACATTGTGAATCCATGTACCTGCCTTAATTTCAATGTTCATCTTCTTCCTGCCTGACTTGCAAAAGTCAATTTAGACCTCAAAGCTGGTAAACTTGTATCTGCCTGACAAACAAGATGACTTTTGAATCTGTCTTGTTATATTTAGTTTTTTGGTAGTTTTATTTTAAACTTCCAGCATTGTCAGCAAAGCAGGTAATACTGTGCAAATACCATCTATACCATGTGGAACCGTCCACTGTGGTTTTGTTGTTTATATGGAGGGAAGCACAGAATGTTTATAACAAAAAAAGGTGATGGCTTAACAGCATCTACTTTGTATTTTATTTTAGTGACTTTTTTAACCTTTGCTATTCTTTGATAATTTATATGGTCAAAATCAAAGAGGTGCTCTTGGCAATGAGAGATTAATAAAGCATTTTGGATAAAGAAAACTTGGAATAGATTGGACCAGCAAGAAGAAATTGTTACTTTGAAAGTCTGTCTACGTTGTGTCTCTACAGTATATAGTGTGGTCACCCGTGGCTGTGGACTGTATCAAAGAAAATGACAGTTGTAGTGGAAAAGCTTTTTTATGTTTGTTTCGTAGTTCATGACAGTTTTACTTAGCTCTGTCTGATATCAGGTACATATTCAGAGGTGGAGCTATTCAATCACAACTTGGAAGTGCCATGTTAAAGTGTGGTCTGCACAAGCATTACATTTGTTTGCTATAGCAAATGGTCAGCTGATTCATAGCAATGTTGGATTTTTTTGCCATCTCCAGTGCAATGAAAATACTGCATTTTTTCCTCTCTCATATGTACATACTTGCTAATGCAATGCAAGAATAATGAAGTGTCATGTATTTGCCTTAATTAATTGAGAAATTTGCACATTGCACTACAAGAATGAGGTGTGGAGTATAGATGGTCAATGGTAGATCACATCCTCAGGCTGTGCAAATCAGTGAACCTTGGCTGAAGCCAGCTGGAAATTTGGTCATTTGCGATCTCTGTGTGTATTTCACATTCCAGAGAAACACATGCTGCTTTCCTGAGATCCTAGATAGCATTAGCATTACTATTGTCATATGAACAGTCTGGAAGGCCAACATCTGGCCCAGAGAGCCCCTTAGGTGGTTGAGTGTGTTCTGTCAGTAATTTCTTAGGTACTCTCTGTTAAAGTTCCAGATATCAAGGATCATGAAGTATGGACATTTAGGCAGCATCAATATTGCAACCTACTCCTATGAAAATTACTGTTATGTTGTGTTTTAAAATGGCTTTAGGCTGTGTTGGTTTTTATTCATATTTTATGTAGACAAACCTTAACATCATAAATAGCTGAATTCACAAGAAAAACGGAGCAGAAAAACAAAGGGTAGGAGAAAAAGAGATATAAATTCAATCTAATATTATTTCATGTATAACAATTTAATGAAAGGAAGAGCCTGAGTTGGGAAAATAAGTTTGATGTGCAAGACTCATAAATCAATAAGTCGCTGTTATAATAAAGAACTTGAGGATATTAATAACTGTTAATCTTAGCAATATTGACTATTTACTCTTTTGTGTTTTCAGAGCTAATGAAGGCACAGGGAATTTTAAGGTACAAATGTGATTAAATTTTTCTCATATGGTTTATTTCAGAAATAATTATAACCTGAGTATATTTAATTTAGTTTGGTTTTCCTATACTGAGTGCAGCTGGAACTTTCATCAGAATAATAATAACCAATCTTATATTACAGTATATTTCAAACCTATTGTTGTATAACATCACACCTACCCAGGATTTTTTCTTCTTTTTAGCCTTATATTTCACAGTATTTTTCAGCATCTTTTTTCATCTTCAGTATCACCTCCTATCCTTTCTGTCTCATATTTGCCCTTCTTTCTGCCTTGTTGTTGATCCTGGGTTTTTGGGCCACACAAAACATAGGGCTGTTTAAAACATTTAAAAAATGATCAGTTGCTGATTATTTTTTAAATGTTTAAACAGCATCTGGAGTCTTAATACATATTTAGTCCTTTCCCTATGAGGTAATCTGCAAGTAGATCAGAATAGGGTCCAAAAATGTAAGCTGTCTCCCTCTGTTACTGGGCTGTCACTTGGGTTTGGAGTTTATAAGGGATTAGTGCCAAAACCTTTAACTGTAATTTAAAATCTTTATTCTGTGCAGCCTTTGGAAAAGAAGTTTGTGCGTGTTTCCGGGGAGGCAACAATTGGACATGTGGAGAAATTCCTCAGAAGAAAAATGGATCTAGACCCTGCTTGTCAGGTATGTCTCTTGCTGTAGCAGTCACAAGTTTTCTGTGCTTTGGACAGACATTTTCATTGTTCATTAGATTCTAGTAGTAATGTTAGAGTTTTTTATATAGTAAGGATAAAAAAATTAATTATTTGCAATGTTGTGTTCTGCAAGGAACAACTCTTCTAACTCATTTGCAACCTGTTCAGGTTTTCATAGTACTGTACTAATTGGACAGAATTTCTAAAGTGCCATGCAAGATGTCAGCCAATGAAATTCAAAGCCAAGAGATTCTGCTGTTAAACTGAACAGGAAAGTGGGAATGTGGGAGCATGCAAAAGCAGAGACAGGTGCAAGCTGAATAATAGTAAAATTTAACTGAAGGCAAACAAGAGCTAAGAAAGAATTATACTATGGGAGGATGTGTTGAAATGAAAGGTATGAATGCAAATACAGACACTTTCCTCCAGATAAGAATTCAAAGGAGGAGAATATGGTACAAAAGAATTTAGCTTCATATTTCTCAACCATTTTGAGAGGAACTGCATGTCAAAACCAGTTTCCAATTCTTCAGTGTATTTCAGCAGCCATTCAGTTGAGAAAGTGGAAGAATTCCATAATATGTAAATAATTCTTAAAGCTGTCAGTTCCTGGAAGATCAAGCTGATGCTGATGTGGATAGGCAAATGGTAGAAATTAAGTGCTGGGTTTGGAGTTAAGACTGTTTTCATACAGTGGGAGCTGTGGGATGATACAGCATGACTGTGTGCATCAGTAATGAGTATTCATGCTGCTTTACCTTTTCAGTGGTGGCAAAGCAAATCAAATATAAATTATTCATCCTGCAGAGGAATGAATGTATTTTCATTTGCTGGTTTCCTCTCAGTGAGAGTCTGTAGCTTGTACACGGTGGTGACTTGATATTCTAAACAAATAAAAGTATCCTCAAAATGAGGCTGGAAAAACTTCTTGTATTAATTGAGTTGTTGTTTATTTGAGGGGAAGGAATTGGTTTTTTTGTTTGGATTAAGTAGTATATCAAAATCTCAGTTTTCAGGAACACTGAGCATCTGTCATGGAAACTGCAGGTATCCATCCTTCAAAATCAGCCTGGACCCACGTGTTGGGTATCTTTCAGATTTCACAATCTTGAGATCAATTAGAGATAACTTGAGAATTTTTCTCTCATTAATTACTTCCTACTTGGACTTTGCCAGACAGGTACAATCCCCTCTTAGTGTATAAATGTTACTACATCTCAAAAGCTGATGACTTCATAGACTTCCTTACTCAAGATGTTGCTTGATGCTGAGCCAGTCACTCCTATCTCAGCTAGTATCTAGTTTGCCATTGTGATGTAAGGCACAATCATTGGCTAGTTCTAATTTCTTGGTCTCTTCTGTGCAAGCCCTGCCTGTTTGGAGGAAATGTTAAATCTTCTTTCCTCTATAGACAGATGCACTGGCTGCCTTTTTTTTCCATCTTAAATGATGTGCTCCCATTTTTTTTAGCAAGTTTTTTTTTTTGTTGTTATTAGAAACCTGTAGTTGATTTTTATGCCCCAAGTCATGACTGTTTTCTTGAAGATACCCAGGCTTATTTTTAAAAAATTAAGGAATTGGGGAAATCAAGCTGCAAGTATTTTTTTCTATCTTGAGTGATCATTTCTTTGTCATATGGGGACTAAGATTAAAGGATTGTATGTACTGAACTATTACTTTCTCATGGTAGTACTGAAGCTGATGGTTTGTTGGTAAATATGCAGAAAGTGAAAGAGATGTCAGATAGGTCACTGGAGATTAGTAAGTCTAATGAAACATGTCTTACTCCAGCTTCCCAGGATGGCTAATAAAACAAACTGTAAAACAAAATTAAGGAGAACCTGATTATGAATTAGCACAGGCAGAAGAATTTAGAGAACTAGGTTACAAAGCATATGTGCAAAGAATTTAAATGTAGAAGATTCTTTGCTGCTTTTTCAGTTTGCTGTAGAAATTTGGAAGCGTTGAGGGCTGCAGTGGTTCATTTCCTGTAGGCTTCCCCAAAGTATGTTAAAGAAGAAATAGGTACTAACTTTAGACAACAAGCTCTTCCTTTTAGTATTACTTCTTTAGTTTAAATTTCCAACTCTCTTCATTACCTAAAATAATCCATTTTTATATAAAATGTCTTGAGTTTGGTATGTTTAGCTTGGGACTAGAGCCCAAGAATTAGATTTCCATGGGAAGCTAGGAAGTTTCTTTCAGAAACATATGTTTCTGGCATATTGAGCTAAAATGCACTACCTTTGCAGTACTTTTTCCTACATTTATATACAGAAAATTTATTGCAACAGTATTGAATTTTGTCTTACTTGGAACTCGAAAAGATTTGACTGTAAGGAAGGCACAGAATACTTCCTCCTTTCTCTCCTCAGCATATCAATTGCAGTTTTGGTTTCATTGTTGAAACTTCTCATAAGGACACTAAGTGTGGTTGTTTTGTGAGTGCAGGCAGTTCCTACTGAATATCAGCTCAGTTTGACAGTCTGCAAAAGTACTATTTGGGAATGTTTCAGTCATTCCCTGTTAGAGCTGATTTGGTGACCAAGTGATAGAAGGTATGTTACCCACCCTCCTGAACTTCTGACTCTACTTGGACATCTGACTTAATCTTTTCATGTGGAATATGAGCTAATATTCGCCCTTCTTCATTGACCTGCACAAGTGCAATGGATTTAGGTTAATGAAAATGTGAAATAAACCATCTGGTTCGTGTGTGACGGTATATGTAAAAGTCTAAAAAGCAGTCTTGAAGCTACTGCCTTTGTTCTTTTTTTCCTACTCTGAGGCTTCAGAATGCTTTCAGATTTCTGTATTTGCATTTGCAAATGGATTATGATTTAAATTCCCTAGTTTATCTGAAGGTTAAGGCTTAACTTATTTTTATCTACCACTTGAGCTGGCAGACTGTAGTTTACTCTTTCTGATGCTTTGTTTTGAACTCTGTGCTTTGGGCAACGATTAATTTTCTGTACGTGTTTATGTATACTTCTAATTACAAGATCTCTCTTGAGTAGTCTCACTGGAATTTGTTGGGAGAGGGTGAAAATAATTTTTTAGAAACTGGAATTGCCAGTAATAGCTAAGTAAGCAACATCTAATAGGAGCTAAGTACAGGTTGTGGTGTTTGGAACCCAGTAGGTTCTTGTCTTTGACATCAGAAGTTTTCTTTAGAGTGTGATTTCCTTTGAGGTCCTCCTGCAGCAGCAGTATTCCTTCTTGGTGTTTCTTCTGTAAGGATGAGAGAAACTGCTGAAAGACTTGCAGCTCAGCTGCTTGGAATTCATTAACATAGCTTATGGAACAGAAATGTTCTGTAACCAGATGTGCATTCCTGAAAGTGTGTGTGTGAACTGCAGCCTTGGGGGAGATTGAAGGAAAGGACTCTGTGCTCATACAGTGTAGTTGTTGATGCAATTTCTTTATGCCAGTCTTAACCCTGGAATAAAAGCATCCAGGACATTTGGAAAGTAAACAGCAGCTAGAGGGAATGGGAAACTCTGACAGCTTTTTGAATAACTAGCCCAAATACTCATGTCAGTCTCTAAAACTTTGTGTTTTCCTTGTTCTTTCCTGGGTAGTATGAGTTGGTATAGAAACTACTGATTGAAGTCTACTGCTTTCTGGGCCAGATTCTCCCTTGGGATGAGTCTTACGTGAGGTGTCTCTTACATGAACTTTTTCTATTTTTATTTCTGTCTTAGCATGAATTTATAATTGTCTGTTATGGTGACTTTTAGAGAAATAGCTCTAATAGCAGACATGCCACGTAAAGAAAAGAAATGGCATAATGGAAAGCCTACTTAATTTTAATAAGAATTTTAACAGAAGTGACTGAATATTCAGCAGATCCACCTGCATGCTTCTTTTCAGCAAAATGTCAAGCTACAGTTATTGCTGTCTCAGGCAATCAGTACTAGTTGGCTTCAATTTTACCAGTCATTTGAAATTTTAGTAAAATAGTAGTTTAGTAGTTCTGGTGCTTCTTTTTAATGGAACATATCAATTCCTGTATGACACAAGGATTCCTCCGAGACACAATTCACAACTTATTTTCACATTGACCTGGATTTTTTTTTTCATTCTATGTTTTATTCTCTTATCCTTATAGAATGAATCCTAGCATAACAATTAGCAGGCAGAATTTCAGGCTTTCATGCTGGAATTAGGAGATGAAGCATTGGGTATTCAGAGAACTCTAATACAGTAAATGTGAAAAACTCTTCTCAATTTATTATTAGATACTGGCTCTTTAATGACTGCCATTTGAAACTGGAGCAGCAGGTACAACAGTGGGATACTTTCAAACAAGCATTCTAATTCTGTTTTGAGATATCATCTGCAGCTGCGACTGTCTGTTTGCATCCTGTATTGGTCAAACAGATTAGATTTTCTATTTCTGTAGAATATATAAAACATTTATGTGTTATGTTTAAACTCATATCTCTGGAAAGCAAAGCAATCATGTCTGTCTTCTGCAGTAATAACTGTAGAGGTTAGAATGCATGTAAGGTAGCAGAAATAACTGCAGCCAGTTTTCCAAGAGAGAAAGAAATATATTCTTCAAGTGCTATGTTAAATACATCAAAAGTTGATGTTAAATATGTGAGTATATATGGATCAATATCTAATCAGTATTTACTGTTATGTCCACACAAATTTTTATTTCCTAGCTTCCCCGTAGAAGCTAAAAGCAGAAGTACTACTAAGCAGTTTACATCTTCTGCACATTAAGAATCAAACATGAAGAGAGTGTTCTGCATCCTTCTCATACAATACAGATGGTGCAGTAAATTAGTCCTTTTTGAGCCTCTGAGTAGAATTCCTGCATTCCCAAGTCTCAGAACAATGTGGTCTGCCAGCATAAATCTTATTAAATCTTCCCATGAAGAACAAGAGAGAGGTAGTGGGTCAGCTTGCAGAGGAAGATAAATCTGGGGGAGTGGAATAGCTGCAGCAGAGAGTGCATCCTGTGGTGGAAAGCGGCTGTATAAGACAATACGTCATGATATTGCAGTGTGCTCCCTGACTGCTGCAGGGGCAGAGCCTAGGCAGTTCCCTTGCAGAAAGCTGAGGGACAGCTCATTGTCAATGCTCCTAACTTCAATTTTGAGGTCTTGTCAATTAACAAATGAGAGCGCTCTCGTTTCCTCATCTAGAAATTGCTCATAAGAAAAATGTAAGCAAGCTGCAGTTGAGAGAGAAAAACAGTGCTGTGTTAGCTTATCTACTTTGGGACATTAGAGACTGGGTTTACATTATGCACAGTAAATCCATGGTAACTTTATAGAAAAGCCTATTTTTCATAATAGTCAAGGCAAGGAATTCAAAATACCCGATTATAGTTTGTGTTTTCCACAAAATTACTGTTTTTGTGGGCAGTTACTAAACAAAAGTGCCTCCTGTGGAATTGCAGGCAATTCTAACAGAGTTCAGCTGCATTAGAGGACAATGCATAGAGCTGCTGAGTATGCCCTGCAGCTGCACCCCAGGAGTACTGACTGAGTGCATGCTGAAGGAGGACTGTGTGCAGTAACTGCTGACAGTGGCATGCACCAACATGCTCTTTTCTATTAAGACACTAGTTCCAAACAGCTGTATTAAGTGGAATTAGTCATGCATTTTCTCACTCGAGATAAGAATGAGGGCGGCAATGGCTCATTTTTTGTCAGTGGCACAAACAAGTTTCCCTCTTCTGCAGCTGAATGACTCCAGATGTTTGTGTGATCGTTTTAATACATGATCTAAATTCCCATTAAATTCATCACAGCTATTACTAAATAGCTTCTTTCAGTGGACACCCCAAACTGAGTGAATTAATGAACTGCCCTCTGTGTTCAGCAGCGAGCCCAGGTCACGCCGTGAGAGGCATTAGGGCAGTGCAGTAGTGCTGCGAAAGCTAAATATATTTGGACAACAGAGGTAAAGATGGCTTTTGTGTCTTAACATGCTAGAATTGAACTCTGCTAATAAAATTGAAGGGGCATGGATACTGTTTTGCTACTCCAAAGGTAAGTTGGACTTAACCATGCTTGTGTTTTTTCACAGGTGGATATAATATGTGGTGATCACCTGCTGGAGCACTACCAGACACTGAGGGAGATTCGTCAAGTTATAGGAGAGAGTGCAGTACAGGTAGGTGGCAGCTGGGGCTTTGTTCCAGGTTTTCTGTTTCAAAACAGAAGACTTCTCTCTTAAGCCCTCAGGTAGCACCAGCTTGTCTGAAGAAGTCACTTAGGAAAATCTCTCCAGCTTATGGAAAATCATTTTTATATTGTAAGTAGAGTTGAAAAGTGTACTGTGTTCTTGCTGGTCTCATGATGTTCTGGATATGAGGAGTTTGTGTTGGGGTTTGTTTTGGAGGTTTTTTCCCTCCAAAACAAGTTGCTGTCTTGTCAGTGATAAATTTTACCAGCCATTCTTTCAATTAACATTCCTTGTTTTTCCTCTGTGGCAATTGCATCTCTGCAGGAAATCAGAGGACAAATCCCAGATAAGGCTATCCTTGTGACTGGGCCAGGAGAATAAACTTGCTCAGAAAAACACAAACCAAAGATAGAGGGTAATGAATGCAGTAAATGTGCTTGATACACACTGTATTGGTTCTGGTCACAGCATGAGTGTATGGCCAGCTATTTCTTGTTGATACCTTGCTGTCTTTAGTGTTGCTGGCTTTGCAAATAAGAATGCATAGGTTTTTTTGATTCATTGTGACTCTTTTCAAAGCATCTTTAAAGGATCACACCATTTTAGAAGAACTGCAAAAACAATGAAGTACTCTGCCAAGTGCATAGTAAGATAGAGATGTAAAATTGTGATATATGGAAAACTGTATATTAATCTAAACTTGGAAGTCTGAAAATTTACTATTTAATACAGTGGGAAGAAATAGGATTAGATTGGTATTTTATTTGGAAAGCAATCTTAGCAGATAGCAGGAGGGCTAAAATAGTAGCAAAATCAGCTCTCCTCGCTTGTTCGTACACACACATACACAAACCTTTACATTTAAAATTCCTTCTGTGCTCTCTTATGCTACAGGAAGGCTTCTGTGTTGGGGGCAGGAAGTGAAAAGCTGATTTTGAGATTTCTTGTACTTCGCATCACCTGTACCTGCTTTGAATCACTAGGAGGGGTCCCAGAGTCAGGGCAGAGATATTTGGCTTGTGTTAGTGTTGGCAGGCATTAAAAGTCTGTGAGGCTTGTGCTGTTTCTGCAGTTGAAGGCAATAAATGCCGCACCTGATGTCTTAGCTGTTTTATAATAGCATGAAGAAGAAATGAAAACATAACCTAACCCAGTTTGGGGAGCAGGGGATAGAAACTGGGAGGAAGTGGGTACTGGTAACAAACTTGTTTCTAACGTTATGAATCACTGTAAGTAAATTCAGCAATCAGCACATAGTGATGGAAGTGCCCTCTACTAAAAGCTTCAGTAAATGGCAGAGGGATGATATATTTCTCAGTCCAGGGGTATAGTCACATATATGGTTTTAGAGTTGAACTTAGCAGTTCAAATGAAAGCTTTTCATGTATGAGAAATGCTCTTGGGGGAGCACGTCAAGGAATACTGCATCAGTTTCATTTCTTGTCAGAATTGGGGCTGCGTGATTGATGTTTAGTGATAAAGTACCAGTGAGCAGCTTCACCAAGAGAGCAGTTGTCTTGGGATGCATTCTCCAGTGATGTTTCAAGTCTCATTTATTACCAAATCAGTATGCTTGCAGTTAATTCTCCCAAGGCTTCTCTATTGGACAAACAAATAGAAAAAAAAATCTTGGCTTTTTGTGAAGTCTTGTTCTTTCATAGTCACTATTGACAGGAAACTTGAAAGACCAGGTTCATCCTTAATTTCTCTTCATTTTGTTAGAAAACCTCTTAGGATGCCAAATGGTTACAGTAGGAATGTTGCTTCTTTTTTGATATTGAGATAATTGTGACATTTTCATGTTCTTTAGTCTAACATTATATCATTTTTTAGAAATGAAGACGATGTGTTTCTATGATCAAAAATACCTTGGAAAATATTTTTAGATAATGACCTATCAGTTGAGATTTTTTTTCATGGGTAAAGTCTAAAATGGTGAGGGTTGTTTGTTTCTCACCAGGATCTGAAATTCAATAAGGGGCACAATTGTCCTGGCCAGTGAAACTACAAGTACAGAGGAATGTTTGATGAATTTTGCATTAAACTCCAAGGGCATCTTGTGCCTTTGTAACTTTCCAGCCTTTCCAAGTCAGTGTTGGAATGTCCTTAACAGCTCTCACTAGGATGCTGAGACACTGTTCAAAACTGCTGTTGTCATTTACAGGTTCCTGAGGTTCATTGTAGATGCTTCATGCAAAGAAAACAGCTTCAGTAGCTACTTCTGCAACAGAAAGTCATTTAAAGGAATAAACATTGGGCTCTTTTATTTAGATGAGTACCAGCACTGTTAGAGGAGAAAAATAGCTGCTATTCTGAGTCACATTTTTCACTTGCAAGTTCATTCATGTCAGCAGTTATTCTTTTTGCTGGGAAAAGTGATTATAAAAATGCAGATATGTTTCTCTTTGGCAAATATATTAATTTTAACCTGCATTCTTTGGTACCATTTACAGTGCAGCATAACATATGTTGTGTGTGATTTATTTTTCTGGACCATAATCACTGCGGGGGTTTTAGTGGCTTTTACTTACACTGAATGGTTCTTCAGATTTGTTTGTGAAGATTTTGGGTGTTGTATTTCTTTTTTTTTTTTTCCCTGCTGACTAGTACTGTAGTGATGCCTTAGAGCCTGAGTAAATGAAAGTCTCCTGGAGGTGCAAGTTAGCAGGATTTTAGCTCTTCTGGATACATTTCTGCCTTTCCAACAAGTGTGGGAAGACCAAGTGTGATCTGATGATAAAATAAATATTCCTGACATTGGCCCCATAGTAACCTGTTTGGGTTGTTTTAATTGGAGTAATAGGCAACTAATTTTAGTGGTTGAATGTAAGCAATTAACATGTTCATTTCTGAGTAGTCGATAGAAGGCTAAAAAAGAATCAGGAATAAATCTTGTTTAATCTTGTAGATGTCAAGATATTTTGATGTTTCTGAAATTGGGTGGTTGGTTAATTCTTCCTAATTAGCTGAAAGTAAGATTTCTAGCTCTGTTTAGGACAAAACCATAAAAAACTCACTGACAGAATTTATATAATAAGAAACAACTTTGAGCCTTTTTTTTTTTTTTTTTTTTTTTAAACTTTAAAAATTTTTGGAA
>VZTE01001928.1:14652-31599 GCA_013397775.1 Eulacestoma nigropectus
TTTTTTTTAACACTGTAAAACTTCTGGAATTTACTGCAAGGAGGATCAAAGACACTTCGAGAAACTTTTAAAAGCTCCGTTTTGTTACCAGGCATTGAGATCTGCCTGTAATTAAGAGTTCGATCAAGTAGCTGAGGAAGGAAGCTTGTTATTAACTAAATGGGAATGTAACTTCTTCCCTGTATTACCTTCCTCCCCTCTGCTGCACAAATGCAACATGATCCAAGCTGCTGGTTGTTTTCCCTTGTCTAAAACTGGGCCTTCTCAGAGTTCTGCATCACTGATGGATATAATGAGCCCACACATGGGAAAAGCTAAAAGGAGCAGCTTCCTTGATGTCCTTGGCCCTTGGCACAGAGGTTTGGCAGATTATAATGGTCTCTTTGTAGCTCTCACCTTTTTGTAACCCAATGCTATTGTGCTATTTTTTGGTCTCCTGAGCTAGGCGGCAAGAGCTGTGCTCTCATTTAATTACTGTGACCTTCTAGCACACATTTCCTATGGAAGTGTTTTACTCTTTGCTTTGGGGTTATTGAATTTGGAAAGTGGGGCACTTTTTGTTGCTGCTGCTCTTAGAACATCAAAAGGTGTGTATGCTCTGATGTTTTGGTCTGTCAGTTCCACTCTAAAGTTTATAGTTGGGTGTAACAGGTGGGATCCTTTGCAGTTTTTTAGGTCAGGGTCACAGATATGTCAAAGGACACTCAAGAGTTTTGCTTTACTTTTGTGCCTGTCTGAGTTAGCCTTGAGATTTGTAATGAGCAGTGAGAGCTCATTCTCTGTTTGGACTTCCTTTTAATAATAGTATCTAAAGAAAGCAGCTGAACATAGATAGACATGTGTAATACTGTACAGGTGAATAATTACAGAGTAAGAAGTGCCAGTACTGAGTAACTCTTAGCTTCTCTTTGTAGAGAAGGAATTGCAGTGGGTTTGGCCTTTGGTTTAACAGGGCTATTTCCTTTAAATGTCCTACTGCCAAATGTACCATTTGAAAACTATTCATCAAAGAATACACTGTAGCATTTTCTTCTTGTATAAATATTTCTTTCCTAAGAAACTGGAAAATAGAGGGAAAAACTGGTTTTGACCACAATTTTTCTCCAAAAAACAAAGTTTTGAATGTGTCTTATTTTCTCTTTTGAAGGAGCTAATGGGCACAAAGAATAAGTACCTTTGAGAAGGTGTAACATTTCTGTGTGCCAAGAGGTTCCTGAGTAACCTCTTAGAACCTGTTCTGCCTAACAAGTGAGGACAATCAGGCTTCTCTGTTCACATTGCGATGCTGCTATCCCAATTTATGCTAGTCACCTAGTGATTTAAAGCTCCTGTCTCCTCCTGTATCCTTTCAGGAGTTAGCAATGGATTCCTGGTTATTAACAGGATGAGAAGATGAAGAAGTTAGTGAGTTGGTACTAATACATTATCTTACATCCTGTGTGTTAATAGATAAAAAACATCTGAAGCAAAATATGGTAGTTCTAACGTGTCAGTTGGTACTAATGTAGTTCTCTCTTCAAAAGAGAACTTCTTTTAAAGTCTGTCCATATAAATAAGTGTAATGCAATGTCAGATTCCCAATGGATCTGTGGTGGAAGCAGACTAAGTGCTAGGCCTTTCAGCAGCTGTGTGTGAATTAAGTGACATAAGCAAGACAAATGGGTCAGAAGTGAGGTGAAAGGTTTTGTTTTATTATGACGAGCAGTCTTTGAAAAGGAGAAACATGAGTTAATAAACTAACAGTTTGTCATTTTGAGGTCTTTTAATCTGATATTACCACTTAATAAATGTATATAGTAGTAGTCTGGACTCTTCTACTACAACTTTTGGCAACACCTTCTAGAACTACTTAATGGATTAGGGGTTTTTTTGCTCCACAATATCATGTGGAAATCAGCACAGCTTGTAAACAAGAGCCTATTGTATGAAGATAATTCCATTATAACTTTAAAATAAAAGCAGTACCAGATTTTACCTTTTTTTTAAACACCCTTCTCCATCTGAAAGAGGAGAGGGGAATATAATTATTTGCCTTGCTATTTCAAAACTTGCATTTTCCATACAGAAGGGACACGGTATAAAATGGTGATATTGTACCTGGGGTCCTGCCATGCAGCAATTATTGTACCACGTGGTGACAGAAATGCCTCAAAGAGAAGGGAAAGTGCTATGATGAGACAGTTTCTTTCTCTTCTCTCTAGGATGGTCTACTTGTACTGCACTATGGCCTGGTGGTATCTCCACTAACTTAAAGGTTGCTGGAATATCAGAAGGCAAAAGAATCTGAAGTCATGGAGCTTCTCCACTGCTGTTTCTCACCAAAGAAGCCATCACATTTCCTGTGGCAGGAAGCAAGTCAAAGGAACAACCACTAACTGCTGTGTGCTTGTAATGTAACATCTGACTTTACCACTATAAAAAATTGCAGCTTCTGTAAGTACAGCTGTAGATGTTGCTATGCTTCATGTTACAAATTACTATCTTCAAATTTCACTCAGCTCAGGGAAATTAAATGCTCAAAGTAGCTGAATTTTTTTACTTTCTAAAACCACAAGATTTCACAGGGTGAACAGCCTTTTTTTCCTCTAAGCTCTGAGATATCTCTTGCTATCTAAGTGTCTAGCTAGAACAGTGCTCTCAGGGATGATCTTCAGTGAGCAGTATAATTTGTTTGGGGGAAGAGACAGTCATTTGCCTAAAAAAAAGTGTACTGTGATCATCTGTCTTTGGATGTGATTTGGGGAGAGGAAGGAAACTTCAGAAATGCAGACCAAAATAGGTAGAAAATGATGCAGCATAAGCATTGTTTTTGAGAAGTAGCATTAAATTTAGTTGTTTTTCTTGAAGAAAGACAATTTTGTTTGCACTGGAAATATATTTGCTGGTAGTTTGGCTAATACCAAATGGTGGATCATGCATCTCTAGTCTGAATGGAGATGTAAACTATGCATGAAAAAAAAAAAAGTAGCACCTCTTTCTACCTGCTTGCTGTATATGAAGTAATCACTGTCAACCTGATTCTTCTATCATGTAAAATCTGTCAACTAACTTGACTGTCAGGAGCATAAATACATTCACTTTAGCACATAAATACATTCACTCCAGCAGCTGTGAAAATGGTCGCTTTTTCCACTCTTTCTAATGTGTTTTAGTGCATTGTAGTGGAGACCAGGGTTGAGTAATGTAATACCTGCCTGTTACTACCAGATTCACAGAGGACATTAGGTGACTTTAATTTTAACATGCTGAAATACTAGGTTTTGTGACAACTGTAACACTTCAGATTTTCTTCTGTTTAAGATTTCTGTGTTGTCTTGTGCAGCATTAAGGACCAGAGAGCTCTGTGTTATGGTCTTGCTGCATACTGGGTCATCAGTGTGGGGATTCATGAAAGCTTCCATTAGGCACCACGCTCCTTCCCTTCCTTGCAGTCAGTGCAGGGAAAAGGAAGAGATTCCTTTGTAAGGCATTTCAGAGCACCTAAGTTACAGAACCACAGAATTGTTAGGGTTGAAAGGACCTCTGGAGATCATCCAGTCCAATCACCCTGCTAAGGCACCCTGGAGCAGGTGACACAGGAACGCATCCAGGTGGGTTTGGAATGTCTCCAGAGAGGGAGACTCCACACCCTCCTTGGGTGGCTGTTCCAGTGCTGTGCCACCCTCAATGTGGAGAAGTTCTTCCTTCTTTCAGTCCTCCTTTCTTTCTCTCAGTCAATTGGTGAGGCAGCAGCAGCAACTGAGGTAGGTCTGGGGCTGAGGGTTTGATTGAGCTGTACAGGGGTTCTGGAGCTTGGGGACACCTGAGCAGCAGCCCCGAGCTCCATCCAGACCTGGAAGCCCTGGGCAGCCAGTCAGGCATGGAGGGGACATTGCCAGGAACAGCGAAGGGGATTTAAGCGTCCCTGAGGAGCACAGCAACCCTTTGTGGCCTCTGCTGGGCCCTCTCCAGGAGCTCCTTGTCTCTCTTGTACTGAGGATCCCAGAACTGGACACAGCACTCCAGATGTGGCCTCACCAGGTCTGAGTAGAGGGGCAGCATCACCTCCCTGGACCTGCTGGCCACACTCTTCCGAATGCACCCCCAGATTCCATTGGCCCTCCTGGCTGCAAGGGCTCAAATGTATTTGTTCACTGTCAGCCTAAGAGGACTGGCATCTTTTGTCTAAAGAAAGCTTTCATGAATCCTCCCTCAGGTCTTTACAATAAACATTGTTTTGTCTGTGAAGGTGGCACCATAAGAAAAAAAAGTTTTGTGTGAAGTAATTCTCGTGATGCTTCTAAAAAATGTAACAAAAAGCCTTTTTAGCTACAAACTCCTATTTTACCTTTGAAGTTTGTATAAGAGTAGTGTTTAAAATGCAGCAGAAAATGAGATTATTTTGTAAACACTTTGTGAGTTGTGTTGATAAAAGATTATATATTGTAACAGTAAAATAAACTTTATTTTAGCCAATTTAAAATTGAGCCCTTTTGTTTCCATGCCATGTTTCCTATGTCAGCCTCAGAAGTACAGCAGATGATGGTGAAACTGCTGAATGTGCTCTGGGGTTGTTAGAATGACAGATTTCAGTTAAGAGGCTGAATGGTGAAGGGTAATTCCTTACCAGACTCTCCACTGGAGCTAAGTGTGGTATTGTTAGCTGGAGTAACAAGAAATCTCTGGGACTCTTTTTAATGAGGATTTTGGTGAGAAATAGCTCCGTAAAAATGTCAAGATGATTTTTCCACAGAAATACAGGAGAAATAATCCTATGTAGTTACAGGACCCCTTTTTCATCAACAAGACCATCTTCTAGTGAAAGCCGCCTCTCGATTATTTACTTTCATGTTTATGGCTGTTGTTATCAAGCCCCGGTGAACTGGATCTTTCTCTGCCACTGGAATCAAGGCAGGTGGTTCCAATACTCCACATTGCCCCTCCCTGTTCCATTATCACTCAGGGGTTTGTTTTCGATTAATAGCTCTGTGCTAAAAAATCGTTATCAATATAGTCACATTTTACATTGCAAATTCACCCCTAATCCTGGCTGGAACTTCACGTCTAAAGACTCATGTGCAGAGTTTAACAGCTGTATAGAAGCTGATAGTTAATTCACATTAATGTCATTGCAGGATGCATTTGACTTGCCTGGCCCCGAGAGGGCTGTGCTGCCACTGGCACTAATGTCAGTGTCAAATTCTGTTTTTCAAAAAAAAAAAAAAAGGGGCTCCTGGATATCTTCAAAGGATTTTTCTGTAGGGTAAATCACATGCCAGCTAAAGTGCAGAAGGCAAACACTCCCTTCTTCACCCTTTCAGTGGCTTAATGAGGAGGACTGAAGGTCTGTAGCCTGAGGTATTTTGACATGAATGCCTAGTGACCTGTTATTTCTGTTTCGTTCTCTCTATTTCTTCCTCACCTGCCTTCAGAAAGTGTATTTTTAGCATAGTTTTCCTGGATGAACATTCTGCTTTCTTTCACCTGAAGGCACTGATGTGTTCCTTCTCTCCAGTGCTGCAGGTCCCCTGGGGCACATCCGTGTGCAGCAGGGTGACCTTTAGCTATTGCCAAGGCTGAGCTGGGGCTCTGTGGTTTCCTGCATAATCAGCCTGCTTGCTTTAAAATGTGCCAATCTTCTTTCAGCTCCCCTGCTGCTGTTTTATTTCTGTTGGTCTCCTTTTAACCTTGGCTTCCCTCCAGCCACTTTTGGTGCTGATGATAGAAGAGCATCTGTAACAACAGGCCGTCTATGGGATGGCATCTCTGCCCTCAGGGGAGATGAGCCAGCCTCGTGCTCTTCGAGGAGGGAAGGTGGCTAGGAAGGTGTGCTAGGACTCATTCATTATTTTACAGACACTGTTGTTTCTTTACTTGATGAAATAATTCTGGTTTTACTTTCTCGTTACCTTCTTAACAGCATCCTGGCTAACACAGATCCTAATTAAATACTGCTTGTAAGTGCAGCATAAATTGGAGTTCCTTTACAGATCTGCTAATTCCCAGCAAGAGGAGATGATGAGCCTTAGTTTCTGGACTTTTTATAAATGCAGAATCAAGCTACAATCGAGTCGTGAGCACCGAGTCATATTGGTTACATTCTGCCTGTTTTCTTTGTGTCCAGTACAGATTCAGTGGAATAAGAAGAAAGGGTTCAGAGACTGGTGAAATGTGCAGCTGAGCCCTCCAAGCAGAGGGGACCTGCAATGGCCAGGGATAGCTGTCATTTGTGTCCTGAACACAACAGTGCACCCAGCCTGGCTCTGCACTGCCACCTGACTGTGGCACACGTGAGCCAGGGGAGCTCTTAAAGCGTATTTCTGTAGATGTGAAACAACTGAAGAGTTTTATTGAAAAACCATTCAAGCTTGTCTAATGCTAGTCCATGTTGAATTTATTTTCAGGGAATCATTAGGCGTTTATGGGCAATGATTTATGTTAGTATGTTTTTAACAGTCACTAGCAAAATTACATCCCTGGCATTTCTGGTTTTGCTTTTCTTCAGTGTGGAGTCTCATTATGAAATTTGTGCTCAGTACAAATGAGTGGAGGGATTCACTCCAGCGGTTGAGAGAAAGACTATTAACAGATACAGAAGTTTTTATGTGTTGCATGCCTTTCTTTTAAAGAGATTGTCACATTGTCCCCATGAATCTTAATATGCTCAATAGAATGCACCAAGGGCCAGCCTGAATGTTTAGGTTCTTTAAAATGTACTTTTTAGGCTGTCATAAATACCTGCTGAGAGATGGAGAGATGTTGCAAATGGTGCATTCACTTCTGCTTTTTATTTGGTTTTTCTACCTCTGGTTCTTCTGTGACACTAATTAGTTCAGTAGCAAGAGAAGCAAGGTGACCACAAATGGAATTTAACCATGTCATCTTTAAGAGACCCTTGTTGAATGAGCCAAAGGATATTTACATTTACTGAGGTTTCAGAATGTTGCCATAGATATAGGTTTAATCACTGGACAGGTCAAATTTTATTATTTTTGAGAGAGAAATGGTAACTGCATCTGAGATGAAGTGTGATATTGATTGGCTGCCCTGCAGCTGCAGAATTCTTGCTGGAGCTGCATCACCATCTTTGCTGGGTTTGGATTTAGTGTAAAACAGTGCATTTGTGTCAAATACGGCAGTGGTCTGCAAAAGAAATACTTCCCAAAGTGGAAAAGAGAACTTGCATTTTCTAGTTGTGCGGTAAAATAGTCTGTTTGGAAATGAAAGCTTAAAATGTGTGTTTTCTTCCAAGGGAAACATGAACGGTAGAAAAGTGGGTGGTGGAGACTTCGCAAAGATTGAGAAAAATTGTGTGTTCCTGTGAGAGCTACTTTGGAGCCCTTGGTGTTGAGGCATCCATAACCTCTGTCCTCTGAATGGGTCTTCTGGTGTCCAGTAGGGGAAGCTCAGCTTCTCAGTCCATGAGGATCTTTCACCTGTGTACCTGACAGTGTGAAACTGAGAGGGGTTTGGCATCTTTGAGACCTTCCAGTGCTCTCAAATGTGGCTGAAGTTAAGCTGATGAGCATAAGAAATGATCAGGGGAGGATGTAGGGGGTAAAGAGGACATGGAGTCACAATATGATCCTATAATCCTTACTTCCTTAAGAATCTAGCCTGAATGTTTTGGCTTGCTGAATCATTTTGGCTTGCTTCAGGCATTCTTATTCATACATCTCTCAGGCCTCATTGCTAGACTAGGAATTTGCTAATGAGGTGTCATATCTGGGGCTTAGGGCTTTTTTTTTTTTTTTTTTTTTTTTTTTTTTTTTTTTTTTTTTTTTTTTTTTTTTTTTTTTTTTTTTTTTTGCATTTCCATTGAAAATTTGCTTTAAATGAATGATGTTCTGAGCCTCAGTGCAAACCACGTTTTTCAGTCTGATCTCAGCTTTTCCAAATGGCATCTCCAAACAGCTTGTTCTTACAGACCACACTTGGGTCTGCATGTGCATCATCTCAGGGAATGACTATGTGTCTGTCAGAGCATTTACAAGGCTGCTCTGGACATTGGGGAGCCAAGAACTTGTTTCTCCTTGTGCTCTCTGGGATGCAGGCAGGCAGCAGCTGCCTCTCAATTCAAAGGCAAAGGAGCAGAGTGACCCTGCTGTGGTAGGAATGGACTTTAGGCCTCTGTTGTTTCAGAACTGATACAGCACCTCAAGGGCTTTGCTGCCTTCAGCAAGTGAATGTGTACCTGGGGCTCTGGAACTGCACTCTGACATTTTCTGGGTATTTCCTTTCCGTCTAAGCAGTTGTTTAGCATGGACACTGTTCCTTCTTCAAGTTATGCTCTATGTCAGTTCTGGGCAGCACAATGTCTGCTTTAACAAGGATGTAATTGCTTGTCACAGAGTTGCAGGCTCATCTCTGGTTGAGCTGGGTTTTGGATGAAGACCCCTGCACAATCTGTAGGAGTGCTTTCCCCCTGACCCCTCCCAGCTCTGCAGCCCTTCTGGTTCAGGGTCAATGAACATTCTCCCACCCCACCCCAAGCAGTGCCCCGTTTGCATGTTGTGCTGCATTTGCCAAGTGATCCTTATTCCCATAGGCCTGAGAAGACTTGCATGAATGAGCTGGCATTGCTTGTGCTATTTTGACATAAACTCTGCTTCACAGTGTCAAACCCCAGTGATGTGGACATTTGATCATTCAGAAGCATCTGTTTGGCTGCTGGTGTTAGGGCTCTGTGTGGGTCACTCTCTGCAGGAAGAAGCTCTTTTCCTTAAAGAGGTGTCTGTGCCAAGAGCTGGCAAACAGAGAGTTGGCTGGACCCAGCCAAAGGTGCCGGAAGAGACTTTTCTCTGAATTGCCTATTGATTCCTTCTTGCTGAATGACAGCGTTCTTCCTCAGTCTGGAAAAGGAGATGGTTGCATTCCTGCCAAAGGAAAATGTTTGGGGTTTGTGGGTTTTTTTCTTCAGCTGCTTTTTCTTTGGCTTACTTTTTAATTAATTCCAGCATCTGGATAAGCGTCATTAGCAAAACTTCTCCGTGTGCAGCAACTTTGTCTGTTTTCTCTGTACATCTCGGCTGCGTGGGTCAGCATCTACATCCAGGGAAAAAACAAACGGCCAGCCCAGAGGTGGGAATTTGTCCCACTGTGTGGAGGCTCAAGTTCTCCCCAGCATAAAGATGAAGGAAATGCAGTATCATGGAGAAATAGCTGCTCTCTGCTGCTTCCTGAGCTGATGGTGCAGTCCATGCCCACAGCTGCCTTTTATCCGAGAGGTTGATGTTTTATAGAGGTATAAATCTTTCAACATCTGCAGTGTGACTCACTCCTTCCCTCTGGCAGCCTGGGTGTTTAACCCAGTAAGAAAGATGGGACCACAAAGGAGGATTTATTGCCCTGTTCCAGCTTATGGTTTCGCTGTAGAAGCCTTCTGGTGCACATAAGCAGGCAGGTAAAAGGAGCCACTCTGAAGAAGATAGCAGTGGAAAAGGAGGCCTGGATAGAGGTAGAGGGAGCTGAACATATTCAGCCAGGCCTGTCCCTCTGCTGTCATTTCTCTTCTCTTAAAGAAAAGGAGAGTGAAGACAGGGGCCTCCCTGCCTGTTGCCCCTCTACACCTCTGGAATTTAACGCCATGAGACAGCACCAAACTGCTGCAGAGCTCCAGAAATGCAGGAAATCTCTGGGCTGGCCCTCGCACTGCAGCCATTTTCCAAAATAGTTCCTTGTCCTTCCTGCAGCTCCTCCATCCTCCTCCACCACTGCAGTCCCTCCACAATGATATCACCAAAGTAAAATTCCCGGCTTCATTACTAGCATCCAGTTAGCTGAGCAAGCAGGAATTCTGACAGAGGATTGTGCTGGGAACAAAGGACAGGTCAGGCTGCTTATGCTCAAGGGACAGAAGGCAGCAGTGCTGGAGAGTGTTTGAGATTCAGAATATATTTCATTAGCTGCACAGTCGCATCTGCTTTTTATTCTACCTTTGGATTGGGAGAAATACTGTGTGTTTGCATTTCCTAACTGACAGCTGAGCCAGGAGATATTTCGACATTTCTTGATCCTTGTTTTATGTGCCAGTGCCTTAGACTTAACTCTGCAGGTGCTGGCTCCCCCAGGCTCTGCCTGGGCACCCTGAGTTGCTCTGTGCTGTTTTGCTGGGGGCTGCTGGTGAGCTGCACTGCTCCAGCCGTGCCCTGGGCCCCCTCCCCTGCCTCTGGAAAGTGCCCCTTGCTTCACCCACCTGCAGGGCTGCCCTCCCTGGGGCTGTCACCCCACGGTGAGCAGCCTGGCCAGGGCGTGGTCCCCGAGGTTATCAGTGTGACAGGATCAAGGTGTAGCCATGCTGCTCCTGGCCTGCAGCTCTGGCAGAGAAGCCTGTGACTGTCACACTGTGTCCCTGGGGCTCTGGAGCAGATTGCCATGACGTGGTGCAACAAACCAGGAGGGGGAAGGTAATAGGACAGTGTGCTCTGGCAGGGCCACCCAGCAGGAAGCTGCCTGTGCTCTTTTCCTCTACAGGCACATCTCAAGCAGAACTTGTGCATCTTCCAAATAAAGGCCACTGCTGGTCACAGCACCTGTGACTGCTGAGTTTACTTGGGAGGTGCGTGCACCCTCCCCTCTTCATCTGCTCTTGTGCAAATCACTCTTATCTTCAGTTGTGCAGGCAAACCACGAGGCTGTTTCTAACCCCTCAGCACACAGGCAGGGTGGAGATGAAATAACAGGTACCTTGGAACTGAACTGTCAGGGATGTGATGCAAATCACAGCCTCAGAGTCCATTTTCTGAGCAAATGAGGGTGCTGTCGGCCACGGCAGACCTTGATCCCTCAGCCAGCTGGCCATGAACTCTTCTACACAGCAGGGCCACCATGACAGGCCCCTGGGTGAGCCCCAGACATGCCCCACTGCCATCAGTGGGCCCAGCCTCACCTTGTAGCCCCAGCAGGAGGGGTTGGCAGCTGCACCCCAACACCAAGTTCTTTGCAGGGGCCCAGAGGGACTGCTGGGCACTGAACCAGCTGCGGGCCAGACACCGAGGTGTGTTCCCAAGATGACGCAGCAGCAAAGACAACAAAACAGCTCGGTTTGATCCACACAACTATTTCTTTTTTTAATTATTAACTTGTGCCTTACAATAGAAGAGGAAAGAGTGCGAGCAAACAATTTGCTGGTTCCAGGAACTACTCTGGCAGCGCCGCAAGGGCAGCGAGGTCTGGTGATGATAACCCTGCCAGGGCACTGACACACAACACGCGGAGTCTCCGGCTCTTGCAAAAGCGATCGCTGGCAATTTAAGGCATTGAAGGAAACCTATGGTTGTTAAATCCTATATCAAATTTGGCACACGTTGGAACAGTTAGAGCGGAGACAAGGAGGCTTTGCGGGCTGGTGTTCAGGAGTTCTGCAGCTTCCCAGTGCCAGCTGGGGCACAGTGCTAATCTGGGCACAGGGTTTTCATGTGAAGACTGTGCAGCCAAACAAGGAGCCCTCAGACCCCAATATTTAGGAGACAGTGATACCACACGAGGTGCTGCACCCTGCAGCATGGTGGTGCCCTCACCTCCAATGTAGCAGTTCCCTGCCCTGTGCCTGCTGCTTATAAACCCCATGTGCCTGGCTTGACTAGTGCTGTCAGAAAACAGGATTTGTGAGTACAAAGAAAAATTAACATTCCTTATAGTTCAAAACATACGTGGCTGAGATCAGATGTCAGGTGTGGTTACAGTCCAGTATGGCTATTTCTGTGCTTCTAGAGTTAAAAGTGGATGGCTACAGTTTGAGGAGTGGGGAAGAGTTTATCTGTACATGGATTTGGATAGTTGATGAAGGTATGTAGCCTTGAAACTAGTTACAGTAAACATGTTGAGTTGTTTCCCTCCCCTCCCCAGAGAGCTGGCTCAGCAGCATTCCCAGCCGGCTGCCCCTCGCCCGCCGCAGGAGGAGAGAGGGAGCGTGCTACGAGTCCGTGTGCCACCACCACAACGACCAACATGCATCTCTAGCTACCTGTCCTGTGTGCCCCCACCCCATTTAAAAGGGAGCAATGTGCCAAGCTCGGCCTCTGCGTGGCAGGACCCGCAAGGAAGCCATCCCTGGGTTGGTGTCCCCAGGTGATTTGTGTTTCTAAGGGAGGCTTCCTGCGAGCCCAGTGCGGCTTCGTGCCCAGGGGAGCAATTTAAAGGCCGAGTGGAGACTGTTCCCCCTCAAATGCTTGTGAACAGGGTCCTGATGGTTACATCTTTGCATTTGCAAGGATTCCTCCATGCAGGTTTAACCTCCCTCTTTTCTTGACAGAGGTTATGGTCCCCTCAATCACCTCAGCCCTGCTGGACGATATTTTAGATGTCACTTTAATAACCTCTCCTTGCTCCTCCTCTTTGAAGGACAGAGTAGAGGAACTAAAGCTCCTTGGCTGGAAGGAGTAAGTGGGGCTGGGGAGGGAATTGAGTGATGGAAGGCCGACGCTTCCCATGTTGAAGAGGTTCTCCTCTCCCTCCAGCAGCTTCCTGCAAGTACATCGCAAGGGAAGAGGTTAGTATGGGGATGTGAAACATCTGCAAAACTTGAGAGCAAGTTGTGCCCTGCAGGCAAGTCCAAGCCATCACCCCACGTCACACTGCACCATGAAACTGATTCAAAATCATATTTTGGTCAAGCATTTCTGGAGGACTTGCAATATGGGGTACATGAGAGCAACTTTCTCCCCTCTTTCCTCTCCAGAAACACCAGGAAAATAAACACCCAAAGCACAGGGATTCAGCCTTTTGCATCTACCTATGACTTTGCAAAGAGAGACAAGTTTCCAACCTCAACTGTCCCCATTAAAAAATATTGCTTCTGGGATGGCTGAGGGATGTGGTTCACAGCTGCTAGATCGAGGCAGGACATGGAGCCGTGGCTGCTCCCCAGGCAGGAGCATGGCCGATCCAGGGAAGGGAGATGACCAACACGCTTGTGGTTCTCCTTGAGTGTGTACCCAGGTATTTTCTAGGCCCTTGAAAATACCCTGGCCTAGTGGGGTCAGGGGATTGGGCTTGGGAAGTGTTCAGGTAGAGCAGGAATAGAGCAGCCTTACCTGTAGGCAGCTATCTCGATATCAAGGGCCATCTTGACATTGAGCAGGTCTTGGTACTCCCTCAAGTGCCGAGCCATCTCATTTTTGGTGTTTCGCAGGTCATCCTCCAGCTGTCCAATGGTGTCCTGCAAAGGCAAGGGCACTCAGGGCCGTGTTTTGGAACAGGGACTTCTCCCACAGTCCCACTCTGCTTTGCCCATTGTAGAGACACGGAATTTGCAACGGGCAATTGATCCACGATAGCATATTCCCACCAGGAGCTTAGGACCATGAAACCTCATGCTAGCAGGGACGGAGAAGCAGGCAGAGCACCAGGCATGGCTTGTGAACGTGTGCAGTGGGGGAGGCTTTGGGTGGATTGCCATTGATGGATCTGTGTAGTTTCCCGTCTGCAGTGGGGTCTGTGAGATGGGCAAATAGTGCATGGTGGTGGGACCCCCAGTCCTGTGGGGGACAAGGCAGGCTGCCACAGAGGGAAGCGAAGTTTTGGGCTTAAACATCATCGAAGTAGAGGCAGTGGCTCAACAGGACAAGTGAGAGCATCCTGCACTGCAGCAGCAGAGAAGAAAGGCTGCAGTCTACATCTGCAGGGCTTAAGAAGGGTTGGTTCACGCGTCCAGGAGGTGGAAGAAGAGGTGCTGCTGCCAGGGGTCCCCTCCAGGAGGGTAAGTTTGACACCTTCCCGGGAAAATGCCTCAGAGCCTCAGAGTGGGGTTTTCTGAATGCAGGGATTCGGGGAGGTTACAGAGACAGGGGCCTGCCCTGCAAGAGCCAGGGTGCTCAGCTGGACAGCAGCATCCTTCTAGCATCCTTCCTGTCAGCTTTTCCCTGTCTTTTGTCCCTGATAACCAGTTCTACCTGTGCTGTGGAGGACTCCAAGGCCAGATTTCCTGCTAACAAAGGAGACTAATATTTTCTTCTATTTTTTTTTCCTCAGGAGACAAGCACTCTGTATTTTTCCCACATGCATCTAGGTATCTAAGCAGCAGCTTGAAAGCAGTGAAACCTGCTCCCACAGGGCTCTTCCCAATCAGAACGTTTCCCAATCAGAAGGTGGGGCTGCCAGCTGCCCCACTGTGCCACCAGAGGAGTGTGATTTGGAACAGGAATGAGTCAGCAGTTTGCATTTAAGACACGATGTTGCCCTGCCTACAAATCCCTGCAATGGCCACTGCTAACCTCCCCTCTCCAGCACCCCCCCCCCAGAGTCAAGCCTTTGCAATTGCTTCCAGATCCTCTGTTCCAGCAAACGATCTTTGTCTTGCCACATCATCCCCATCTTGTCCCCTTCCTATTCCTACCGTGTCCCCAGCTTCCTCTCCTGCCTAACCTTCCTCATGGACAGTGCAGAGACAGCCACGGGACATGGAGCTGCCCAAGGAGCAGGGAGCTGTGCTGACCCTGATGCAGTGAGCCCATTTCAAGCAGAGCCCCTCAGAGAAGCAGTGGCAGCTCGTCCTGAATGCAGCATGGAGAATGTCACAGTCAGATTATCTGGGCACAACCAGCCTTGCGAGACATTTAGGAGTCATCCTTGTGGTCTCTGCTTTGACCTGTGCTGCCCTGACCATTTTCCACAGCCAAAGATCTGCATGAAGCTGTGCCTCTGAGGAGATCACTGGGGGCATCCACTGAAAAGCCCCAGGACATGCACGGCTGCTGTACAGATGAAAGCCTCTGCTCCGATGCAGACAGATTGCTGCTGCACCGAGCCAGGACAGGAAGGAATGACTTGAGGTGATCCTCATCCTAGGATGCTCCTCTCTTGCTGCTGAGACACTCTGTGCCTCCAGCCCCCTTCTCTCTGCCTGCAGTCCACGTGAACAGAAAGCTCTTTCAAAACTGGTTGTCCTTGTTCCTGGTCTGCACCTCTCTTCCACACCCCAGCTCTACAAGCTGGTAGAATAAAAATCCCCTCCTCACACCACTGCAAACCTGTCCCCTAACAAAAAGCTCTTGCATGTTGGTTCAGATTTGACTGGGCAGCCCACAGAGACACGCCCCTGCTTTGGCAGGATCATTTTAAAAGCTCAGACAATAGGAATATTCTCTTTTAAGACACACTTCCAACCTTTTCCACTGTATGCAGCCAAGGAAATTACTTAGCTGCTACACATGCACACTGTTCAAAAGACTTTTAAGTATTGCTACACATAAAGCAGATCCTGAGGGTCATATAGGAAAGCACTACCATGCCATCACTAAAGCAATTTCAGTTATGGTGCTGTTTAATCCAGTTGCTTGATATTTTTCCCCCAATTGATATGTTGCTCCCAGAACTCCTCTATCACATGGCAACAAGACTATTTAAGAAGATTATTGTGTATAATTTTTTCACTATAGGTAATATTTTATATTGCCTATTTCCACAAAAATTGTTGAAGACCACCTGAACTATTCAGGAAGCTTGCAAGCAGCCAGGAGCTAAGTCATGAATTCTAGAGTGTCTGGCAAAATTTGGCCTTGGAAATGACAAAGCATTATTTGGGCCCTCCAGGTCTGATTAAAGGCAGTTGTTCAGTATTTAGAAGGAAATGGCTTGATTTAGAAATCACAGATCATTTAACAGCCATATAATAGAACAATCTCAGGATTTATTTTATTATAGATGATGAACATTTCCCTGTAGCAAGAAAATGTGGCAATACTGCGGTAATGGAATAAGAGATATGGAGCACTCAGTGTCTGCCTCGCATGAGTCTTTCCACAGACATAAGAGATGCTGGGATCTGTCTGCAAGTCCAGACCTAACCTTTGCAGAGCTCCAATTTCTGCAGTGCAGGTGCCAAGAGCCAGGCCACAGGGCAAGGGGCCAAGCCTGGGCAGACAGCTTCGAGGAATTACCCACAACGATGTGTAGGTAATTTTGGACCTGATCCTTAAGGGACAGGGCAGGGACAGATCGATGCCCCACACGGCACAACCATGTGCAGGGACATCTCGTGCAGGGACATCTCCTGCAGGAAGGCGGTGTTGGAGGGGGTGTCCTGGCTTGCTTCCCTGAATTCTGGCCTGTGGGGTTTTGCCTCTGGATAAAGGCTGAAGGCAACAGGCAATGCCGTGGTGGGGCAGGATCTGTGTGCAGGGCAGAGAGGCACAATGCTCGGTGGTGGGAAGGCTGCAGGGATGCCTGGCACTGCGCAGTGCTGCAGGGGCGCTGCCTGCATGGGTGGGTGCTGCGCAAGGCAAGAGGGGTGGGTGCCGTTCCGTGCTGCGGGTGTTTGGTGTAGCGCGGCACGGATCGGGACAGCGCGGGCGATGGTGCTGAGCGATGCGGGGCGGGGGGGCACCGCATGGGGCCGGGGTGCCCAGCGCTGCACAGAACTGCAGGAGTGGCTGCTGCAGGGGACAGAGCTGCGCTGCAGCATTTTGCAGGCCGCGGAGATGCTGAGCGCTGCGCAGGACCATGGGAGGGAGAGTGCGGGGTCGCAGGTGCCGGTGCGGCACCGCGCCGGGGGTGTGCGTGGGATGAAGATTCCCGGTGCTACACATTACAGGTGGTGGCTGCTGGGATGGAGGTGCCGGCTGGCGCGGATGGCGCGGGAGGAGGATGCTCGGTGCCGCCCAGTGCCCGGCGCTTCCCGGTGTCAGGGGAGGGGACGGTGACGGTTCCCGGCGCCGCCCGGCTCACCTGCAGGCCGGCGGCCTCGGCGTTGTGCCGCTCCTCCAGCTCCTGCAGCTGCCTCTCCAGGGACTGGTGAGCGCCGCGCAGGCTCTCCATCTCCACCAGGCGCGCCTGGAGCTGGCGGCGGCACTCGCCGGCCTCCCGGCGGCTGGCGCGCACGGCCTCTTGGCTGCGGGCCGCCCGCTCGTGCAGGCGGGCGCAGCGGGCGCGGTACCAGTCCTCGGCCGCCTGCAGGTTGCGACCCGCCAGCGCCTCGTACTGTGCGCGCAGCTCCCGCAGCGCCGCGGCCAGGTCGGGCCGCGGGGCCGG
>VZTE01001928.1:38389-69494 GCA_013397775.1 Eulacestoma nigropectus
GGGGCGGCGCGGGGAGACCCCCGGGGGCAGCGCCCGCCGCCGCCCTGCCCGGCCCTGCCCTGCCCCGTCCCGCCCCGGGCAGGGCAGCCCCCGCCTTGCCTCAGCCCCCCGAGCTGCCCCCGCCCGGGGCAGGGCGGCGATTCCGTGCCCGCTCCGCCGCCCGAGACCCCGGCACGGTGTGTGTGAGCAGGGCCGGGGCCGGCACCCGCTGCCTCCCGTTTCCGCTTTCCTTCCGCCCCACGTGGACCGGAGGGTCCCGGCGGCGCCTTCCCGCTCTCAGGTCCCACCGGGGCGGCCGCCGCCCGGCCGGGAGAGGCGGCGAGCGGCGATGCCCCGTCCCTGGGCGCGGAGGGAACAGCGCGGTCCCGGGCAGCCTTGGATCGGGGCGAGGGTTCGCTGTCACCGCTCCCTTCCGTTTGAGTTGCTCTTGGCAGTCCGGCTGTGTCAGGCTGGAGCTGATAACCCAAAGCCAGGAGCGAGGCACCAAGTAAAAAAATAAATAAAACAAACCAGTGCAAGATTGCTTTGCTCGCATTTTGCTTACGCTTTTTTTTTTTTTTTAATCCCTCCTTTCGTGCCAAAAATAATGTTGCAAAATGTATGATGGAAAGAAACCTACACTGGTTCTCTGATGGACCAGATTACTTAATACGACAGTACTGCTTCTTGTAGCACAGGCAGTTTTGAAAATTCCTGGAACCACTGAGATTATGAAACGCTCAAGTTCATTCCCTTGTTAGTGTTTCTAAAGGCTGCCAAGCTGGATGCTAAGGCTCCTCTTTGACGTGGTCTTGAGAACATTCCTCTCAAGCCGTAATCACTCATGTTCTAAAATATTTTTTTTTTAGCTCTGTAAGATTCATTGTTTGAACATCAAAGACTGCAAAATGCTCCCTAAGTAGTCACTTAGAAACATCTCCCTGACAGTTTAGAGTAACACTGTCACCAAGTGAAATGTATTGATCCAAATACTCATTTGTCACTGGTGATAAAACTGAAAATATGAGGATCTTTAGGTCCTTTTGGGTGCCGTGTGGTTTCACTGAAAACCAGAAACAAAACTCAAAACTGCATTTTGATCTTCGGTTCAAGTGCTGAATTTGTAGTTCCAGCACTGAGCAAAAACCGCGGTGTTTTACATGCAGACCGATCAGCTTAGCTCAGGAAGTCTGTCACTGTCCCTGTCAGCCCGTGTCAACCTAAACATATTTTAGAGTGGAACTGCTATTTAAAATAATCTATTGCCATTAATCCGGAGTCCAAAAGATCATTCAGGAACCTGCTGGTTTGATTAACAGCAGTTGGGGTTTGTTCCAGCATAGACGTGGGTTTCATTATATAGCACAATACAACCTTTACTCTGTACAGCGTCATTCAAACAAATTGTATGGCAAAATGCACCACCGAACTGCGTTTAGAATGCTCCATTGAATTAAGTACAATTGCAGAGAGAAATGGGGAGAAAAGCTGTAAGAATGGGAGAGATGTTTTCAGCTGAGGTTTGAAATTAGCAGCCTGTTAGTATATTTGCACTGGTAGCATTAGCATTATATGATGATTCTGGGATATATGCTAGCGAAAATCAGATGCAGGCTGAAACTTTCCCAGGCAAATTTCCAGTTTGTAGGCAATTTTTAATCATCATAACGATGATGATAATAATATCCCTCTAGAACTGTCACTCCTTGTCATGTTTGATTCCTAATATAACTTGAAGAGAAAGCTAATAGACCCGTCTTAAAAATCACTAGAAATATTTATCCTAGACTTCTTTTAACTTTCAGGGGAATTTTTTTTTTTTTTAAAAACAGAAAGCTTAGTGTGATGTTTACTGGTAGACATTGTGGGATTGTGCTTTTTGGGGGAACACTGAAAGGAGTGTTTTATTTCCTTCAAAAATACACAAGTTAGAATTAGAATTGGAATTAGAAGGGATGCAAACTATTAGAATACGGTGTTTAAGTGATGCTTATTGAAAAAGCAGATAGCTTTATTTAATCACATCATAACTCTTACTTGCAGTTCAGCTTAATAAAATAATGCTTGTTGAAAAGGGATAGGTGAGTGGGTGAGCTGTTGCGGCGTGAGCTGTTATCTGGGGATGGCGCAGGCCAGCTGCAGAGCAGGTCTGGTGCTCCAGGACAAGCTGAGAGGGTCTGCAACCTTTGAATCCTGCAGGAATTGTAGATACTGACTTGCAAGGAAGTGCAGGAAGAAGGGCTGACCACAGCTGTTCCCTGAAAATCTTGAGCAAGAGACAGAAGCAGGGTCATGCAGTTGCACTCAGTGAACCCATCATTTTGCGGGAATTTTAAATTAGGGAGTGCTGTGGTGTCTGGGTGGTTCAGTACCATGGAATTTGCCATTGCTTGGGCACTGATGACGATCCTACACAAAGCAATGTTACCACGGAGAAGCTGCTTGGCCTGGGGAAAGTGGATTAATGGTCTCCAGCCAGGCTGCAGTGGAAAGTTGTCATCGGAACTGGCTCGCTGTTCCGCAGGCCTGTGCCTTGTCTTCACTCCTTTAGAAGAACACCTCAGTAACTAATTGCCTCAGGATAAGAAATACATGCCATCCAGTGTAAAGCCATGAAGAGAACAGGGCACTCCAGCTCTACCAAGGGAAACTGAGGACACCGCTGTACCCAGCAGGGCACAGCCTGAGTGATGTGCCTTGGGATGAGCTCACAGTGCGTGCTCTGCGCCAGGTCCCTGCCTCGGGGTGGCCCGTGAACACTGGGTGTCCTGATACAAAACAGCTGTGGCTTCTTTAGCAGTGAGAATAATAGGAGAGAAGACGGAACAGAATGTGCCTGGGAGTAGAAACCTTGCCTGGCTCTTTAGGATGTATTTGGGATGAGACGTTTCCAAGTCAGCATGTGGGAATTCCTCACTTATTGCCTGTACTGCATCTACTTTCAAAATTTTATTTATTTAGTGTCAGCAGCACAAATATAATTTGAAATGTTATTTGAAATGGCCACAATCCAAGTCTTCAAGAGTTGGCTATTCTGTGCTGAATCTTATTCTTGATGAGTGTCTTCGAAGAGCACATTGATATAAATATTTCCTATTTTACAATGTCTGGTTTGTGCTATTAAAGAAATTACTATGTGTCATGATTATGATGTTTGTAGCAATGAGCTGTATTTTGTTTTTAGATCATTATGACTTGTTAACTGGAATGGTTTCTAAAACCTGGAACTGTGCACTCTACACAGAGATCATGTGTATAACATGAATTGGCTTCTTTAACACAACTGCAGAGAGAATCCAGCATATTCAATAAATAGAACATTATGTATGGTAAATAGACCTTAAGCAACATCTGGAAAAAATTGCATAAGTCTTTAAGGTAGCCACTGTAAGCAGTTGATAATCTAAACCTGCCTACATAAATGTAGTTACTAAGTCTCATGCATGTGTTTGCAGGGCTAAAAAGGTGCTGCCTGTATGAAGCCATATTAGGAGAAATTCATTTTTTATATGGCAGTATGAGATTGAGGAGGGAGCCTGAGTAATTCAGCCTAAAAAACCCACGGCAGTCTGTGTTGAATCTTTACTATTACCCGAATGTGTAACAGTGTGTGCACCATACTATAACGTCAAAAGCAGATTTTCTCTTATTTCCTGGACAGCTGGGTCCCCAGACATAGCAGCAGTGAGTGGCTGTGTGCCAGAACTCTTAGTCCTGTCACTTTTTCAAGTCTGGTACAGTATGGTAGAGGTTAAACTTGTGGCTTGCTGGTGACCTTGACTTATCATCCTCTGGGCATGAATACCTGCTGTGGGATTTACCTGCACAGTCGGCTGTTTTTTGGTGGTTTCACTAGAGATAATATTCTGACTAAAATGGGGAGGTTAGAGACCCCATTGTGATCATCTGCATGCTTCTCTTAACACCTAAGGAAGAAAAGAAGTGGGTTCTTACCCTGTGCATCATACCAGCTCAAACTGACTTAAATTCTGTAAAGGTGTGAGCCCATCAGATGTGGAGAGCAGGAGCTACGATAATGAGACACCTGTAGAAATGATGCTGGGACTGAAACCTGTTGGTTTCTCTTTTGAAATGAAGGATGTGTGGGCAGAGCTTCTGTAGGTGAATGGAAAAAGAAAGGAAGGTCCAGGGAGATGTGATTCTTCTGAGATTGGAAGGTGGCTCCAAAGTGAAGTTAGTAGAAACAGATGTGTGGGAACAATGTACTCTAGTGCAACTCGTGTTGTACCCAGCCTGTAAATAAGAAGGCGGTTGTGGTCTCTATAACTACCATTCCGGCTCTTTTCACCACAAGTGATTTATTTAAAAACAAAACCTCCTTGAAGTCATTATGTGGTCCAAACTTAGCTTAATTCAGTTAGAGAGTATTCACAGCTCCCAGCTGCATTTCAGATATTTTCAAAGACTTGCTGTTTTGCTTATGTGCTTACTACAAGATTACCATTGAACTTGCTTGGCACAGCTGGTTCAGAGGAGGGGGTAAAACAGAGATTTCCTGTATGTATTTCTGCAGGAGGCTCTGAAGTAGAGTGGTTTTCCACTGTTTATTTAAGAGCAGGCCTTTGGATTATCTGGCTTTGACCCAGGCCTTGTAGTTCTCCCCGTTAACATTGGCATAACAGATAAAACACTTAAGATACATTCTTGCTAGATTTTCAGGAAGCAACTTCTCACTGAACCTTCCAGGAAGGTACACTTCCCCAAAATATTTTCCGACCAGGGTGGTCCAGTTTTGGCAGTTTTGATGGCCAGATCTGGAGTGTGAGACCTTCTGGGTGGGTCGTCCCTCTCTTGTGCGAGCTGCTGCCTTTTCCCTGGCAGCAGCTGCTGCCTGCACTGCTGTGGTAGGAACAGCTGCATCCCAGCCATGTCCGTTGGGTTCAGGAGGAAGCGTTTAGCTGGTTAGGCAGTGTTTGCTACTGAAATTAGTATTCCTTATCTCCTCTGGAGAATGTTAGCTGTGGATGGGAATCAGTTCATACTTTACTGCTTGGACTGTGCTCCTCTTGGCATTTGCATCAAATGCAGTGTGTCTGGCCATGGTGTATAACAAGAGAAACTTTCTAGTCAGCTTGTAAAGTAACCTGGAAAGGGAGGTGAATTCAAAAGACTGAAGATGGTTTAGCATAAAGCACCCAGAGTTATCTAGACTAGCTGAAATCAGCTGGTGTTTGGGTTGATTCAGTTGGTTGTGAGTTACATATAGGCATGCACAGTGAATAATTAGGAACATGAGGTCAGAGAAGCTCATGTGAATATTCTGATCTCAGAAACACAGAGAGGTCCTGAGGTTTATGCCAGAGCTGTGTAATCATAACACGGCAATTACCAATAATAACATCTAAGAATAAGTGCTAGTAAAGGGCAGGCAGCATAGGTAATTTTGGAAGTCAGTAAATAGAACAGTTGCAATTAAAAATAAATAATCTTTTAATGTTGATTTCATTTGCTTTCTCTGTCTCCAGGATACCTCTTTTTTTTTTCCCCCAAAGGAATAGCTGAACATGTTGGCAAAGGTATTTCAAATGTTTCTCTCTGATCTTTTTGGATATTACAAAGCAATTCCATTTCAAGATTATGCAAAGATGTATGTGGCCTTTGAAGTCACAGGAAAGGGCTGTAAAATTTGGTCCCAAGTGTCCTGCTTAAATCGTGTCCTTTCTGACACCCTGTGCAGCATTCCCTGAAAGCTTTTAAGAAGAGATGCCCATAATAGTTGCGTAGTTGTTTCATTGCTTCTTCAGTTCCACTTTGATAGTGTTATTCTCACTGTGTTCTTTTAGGTCAGGATGAGTTCATTCCCTAAAGAAAAAACTGATCAGTTGAACATAAATTGCAGGTGTTTTGAGCATCAGTTAACTTGAGACTGACCCTGGAAACTGCTCTTCCAGTTCAGTTCCTGTAGCTTTCTCATCATTGAATACCCGTGGCTGAGTGAAGCTGGAAAGAGGAATTTAGCATAGAAGCAAGCCAGACTGGTAAATCATCTGTTAGTTCTGCTGTCTGGAAACTGAGGCAGGAGTCAAATTTCATTTTCCGCTTCATGCCACACGCATCAGTCAGTGCACCAGTGATGTTTAAGGGCAGGTCAGCAAGACAGCCTGTTTTGAGTCTTTCAGTGTTTGGGGATGCTGCATTTCCCCATTGCGTACCTTTGTTACAAAAAAAAAAAGGAATACAAAGCATAGCCTAAAGGAAAGTACAAACTCCTGAACCAAGTCTCTCTGGAGGAAGAAGTGGTCAGCAGGCCACTGTATTCCACTTGTAATTAAAAGCAAGACTTCAGCAGACAGGGCTGGGTAGAGTTCTGCTAGGGAAAAAAGATAAAAACGAGCGTTTTTGCCTAGAGCTGTAAGTGGCTCAGGTAAGTAGACACAAACCCCATCTTCTCTATCCAAAAATGCTTGCTCTTCCCAAAAGTGTCTCTCCTAAGCAGTGACTGGTATACCAGATGATCTTCTGCTAAGTCCTTTTATGTTAATTATGTGAATTTAACCTCTAGAAGGCGTTAGCTTGCCTATACCCTTAACCACTTGGTGGCTGCAGACATCCTGAGCAGAATGTGTCTTGCACATGTTCTGTTGTTTATTAGAGTCTTCCTTATAGTGGTGTTGAAATAGAATGATTTTATAGAGAATAAGTATGTTAAAAATGTAATTCCTGGAGTCATCAGCAGATGTATCTGATGCTTCATGAGCAAATTTATACAAATTGGAAAGAGTTTTACTTGCTGTCATCTGAGATGGAGTGTCCATCTGTAGCCTTCAATAATTTGGGGACCTTTTCACTTCTGATCAAAATAACACTGTAGTGTTTCTAAGAGCTAGTTAAAAACACATTTGCAATTTAACCTTTCCCTTTTTTTTTTCATGTGATAAGAGATTAGGTAGGTCCTTAACCTCTTGTTTTATATGTGTTTTAACTTCTCTTTCAATATTGCACTGGCAGTTTTATGAGCCAAAGCCAAAAAACTCTGCTTGCTAAACTTGAGCAATCAGGAGGGAACAGATGATGAAAAACTAACAGTGTTTTACTCATCTACCACTCATTTTTCTTCACAGACATGTAGAGAGTAGATATTAACAAAGACAGTAATAAAACGCACTGTGAGTCCTCATAAATCGATGTGTGCTGGTGGGGTCAGGAACAAATACTGGAAAGGTCAGAACATGCAGAGAACTGTGTTCCCATGTTGTGACGCTCAAAGCAAGGCTGGGAGTTTTTCAGTTACTGATTTGAAAGCAATTAGGAAGAGGCATTTCTGTGGCTGCCCAGGAGGCTTTGTGCTGGCTGGGCGTGTGGTCAGCTCTTTTTTTTAGTGGTTGCAGTAGGTCAGGTAACACGCTGAAAAAGAAAGTCCTGGGTCAATCAGGGCTATCATATTGCTCTGCTAGGGGCAGATGTTTTTAAAGGCATCTCAGAACCCAGAGGATCCAAGCTGTTTGCTCATCTGCAGGAGGACAAGACTGTGCTGTTGAATGCATCTTCAAGTCTACGTTGACAAGATACTTGAGGTTCCCTGAAGAGAGAAGTCTTGGCCAGAGGGAAGGTTCAATGTCGGGAACTCTCAACTCAGGTTTTGGAATAACAGGGATGTGCTGATGCCTTCTTAGCTGTTTGTTAATGTTCTCACCCTTCAGGCTGGCGGGTTTCTCCCATTTTGCAGCTGATGAAGTAGATCTGTCACTTCATCGTGTTCCTTCTAAGAACTGCTTATGCTGAGACAAATGCAGAGATAACACTCTGTGTCCTCCTCTGCTCCTGCCAGGGAACAGTCTCCTGTGTCAGCAGGATTGATTTAACATTAAAACCTAGAGAACTGAAGAGCCTGTGGAAAGGTGGCTGTTTTCTCCAAATTAACTTAGTGGTTTATGTTTTGCTTGGACAAGATAGTAAGAAGTTTCCAAAGAAAAGAGGTTGATTCAGTTGGAAAACGGTTTAATGTAGGTCTTTGGAATCACTTGATAAAGCTGAGACAGTTAGGT
Organism: Eulacestoma nigropectus; assembly: GCA_013397775.1. Classification (NCBI taxonomy): domain Eukaryota; kingdom Metazoa; phylum Chordata; class Aves; order Passeriformes; genus Eulacestoma; species Eulacestoma nigropectus. The sequence goes on from VZTE01001928.1 coordinate 46,375, forward strand.
TATCAAAGAGAAGCCAGAAACCTAGTAAGAGCTCAAAGTAATTGTAGATGTTCAGTTATTTTACTGATTAATTTAGTCACACAGGATGCCTAACAAAAGCTGTACAAATCAGCAGTCTTTTGGAAGAGCTTGGGTATACTGCAAAGAAAGTATTCATAAAATTAATTTACTTGTAGAGTTTCCTGTAGTGGTGCCTCGGTACTACACATCTGTCAAGATTAAATGAGATTTGGGGGCTGATAACATCTAGGTGGGGACACTATTGTGCCCTTAGGACAGATTTGTAATTTCATTTTTAATCAGGCAGACTATAATTACTATGTTTGCCTCTGATTAAAAAAACAGGTCAGAAAAGTAATGAATTGTGCTCCTTACGGGGGGAGGGGTGTGTGTTGGGGGGAAACTTCACACCATAAGAGCACTTCAAAGCACCTACAGTCTTCACGTTCCCTGATTTTCCATCCTTGTGCTTGCTCGGTTGGTAGGTCTGTGTGGCTTGTTTCATGTTGGCAGGGAGCCGCTGCCTGCTGAGAACAGAGTGCAGGAAAGGTTTTGGGTACATGCCTTTGGGACGTCCATGATGAGTGCTAGGTACCTGCCAGCCTCTGATTTGGGGAGAAAGAGGACTTTTCTCTGTCTCAGGGGAAGGGTACCTGTAGGTACTGAACTAGGAGGAACACAGAGCAGGAGGAAGTTCTACTTCTGGCCTTTGCGAGCACTTCAGGAGAGTATGAGAGCCAGCCCAGGGTCGATTTCGATGAGCTGAGCCTGCATGCAGGCTGTTCTCACCTGAAAGGCTGGATCAGCCTCAGGGAAGGCTTCTTGGAAGGGAGATGAGTAACCATTATTATGGATGAAAGCAGGAAGCCCATGAAGTCTGTATTAGGCTAGTATGTGTCTGGAGCCCTGTATGTTAGGATAGCAGAGAATCAGGATCCTCCTTACTAAATGATTTCTGTATTTATTGTCACAGCGCCCTTTACAGCTGAGGAGTTCCATTATTTTTGTTTGGGTTTTGTGAAAAAATAGCAGGTTGAAAATTGGATGAGTTTTGTGTATGCAGTCCCTGGCTTTGCTGGGTATTATTCTATCTCTGGCATAGTTCCATAGTCATCTGTTTTTTTGAAAGATGGGTTTATTTGTCAAAGATCTGTCTCTTACTGGTGAGTAAGTTCTGAAAAAGAAAAGAGACCAAGTTAGTAGATAAGCATTTGGTAAGCTTTTTCCTTAAAGAAGCTGGGAGGAGAAGGGAATGACACTGGAAAAGAAAACTCGTAGCAGGGAAAGAAAGTTCTCACTGGTTTTGACAGAGCAGTTCTCAGAATTATTGGATTGTTTTCAGCTGTTGATCTCAGTGTTTATTTTCAATCTCTTTTTTTAATGAAGGAGGAATCAGTATTCCCTGGTTCTTTACTCAGCAGCGTGTCCCTTGGTGAGTGTTGTGTCTAGAGCCCTGGGACTCAGGCTGCCCAGCCAGTTGGCTCTCCTCACCGGGGGCTGAGTAAGGAATGCTTTCTGCCGAGGCTGGAGGGAGACGTGAGTTCGTGTTTCCAGCCTGCAGAGATGGTTCAGATGCTGATTCTGCTGTCACATCTGTTTGTGTAGCCCATAAATGTGTAGAGAGGGCCCATCCTGCAGGGAAGAGGGTTCAAGTGTCTCTAAAAAAATCATCCTTCTTCTTTTTAAAGACTAGAAAAAAGCTAGAATGAAGTTTCAGTATCTTTGCTTTTCCTATAAAATATTAATGAAGCAGGGATGTGATCTTCAGAGGCAAGAGGGTTTTTTTACCAGTAAGCTCAGTCAGTAAGGAAAGACAATAAAATTGTCCTCCCTCACCTTCCCTGTTCAGAAGATGAAGTGAACTTTTGGCTGTTTGCATTATCCAAGCTGTCCTGGTTGCATGCTCTCAGAATGACTGTGCCACTGAGCCCAGTTGTGCATCTCAAATACTTTGTCAGTTGCTACCATGCTTCTGGAAAGGCCTGTTATGTCTGCGTTTGCTTCCCGAAACACAGTGAAATCTAATGAAAAGCATCATTGTTTTGAAACACCTTGATCTGCTGCCAAAAGAGCTACTGTTGTATAATCCTTAATAGCAGGTTAGAGTGGCAGTTGCTCCTTGGTTTGAAATTGGTATGTGGCAGGATGGCTTCCCAGTTCTCTCTCTGGGGATGGCATGTCTCATCTTGTTCTTCCCTTCGGGAACTGTGACTCACACGGTGTTCAGCTGTCCTGAGTTGGGAATAGACCCTTGAACAGGCTTGAACATCAGTGGTGCTACTTAGGGTGACAACATGAAGGGAAGAGAAACTGGCAGTTTCCCTTGAGAATGGGGCCAACGCTCTGTCTGCTGAGTACCAGGATTACATTTGTCTCTTCTTGCCAGCACATTGTTCTGATGTTAAAAAAAAAAGAGTCGGAATAAAAAAATTTATCTTGACTTTCCTTTCTGATTTGCAGAACTCAGTATGCTTGCTTCCATGCTGACATTTCTGCCTTTTGTGATCTTTATGTTAACCTGCAGCTTGGCTGGCACGCTGTCAGGCTTCATCTGTGTAGCAAAGATAATATTTGCAGGTATCATTCAAACACTGAGTTCCTATTGCGGTGGGCATTGGCATCAAAGTTTACTGCCCAATTTTCAGCTAAAGCAAATCTAAGAGAATGCTGATAAATATTTTTAAATAAATATACTATAAATAATTTCTATAGGGTGGACTGTATTACAGCACAGGGATCAAATTCTTCTCTAGTTTTTAATCTTCCAAGACTCTGGGCAACTAAAGCAATTGCTTATGGGAAAAACAATGTGAGTAAAGTATTTGAATTATGGTACGTGTTTCTTACCGGAATTTAACAGCTGGAAACAAAAGGCAGTGAGAACATTTTCATAGCCAGGTCCATGCTTGCCTTTGGCAGGCGCTCAGTTGGACAGCAGTTTGGGAACCTCCGTGGCAGAGGCTGCTTCAGGCTGCTGAAGGCCTTTTCCCAAGGAAGCGAGTTTCCCAGGGCCATCAGGGTGCATAGGTTATGTTGGTGTTAGCTCAGAAGAGCTTTTGTTTATCCATTCACCTTCTCCCCATGTGAAACCACTCTCTGGAGGTTTCTTCTGAATATTGGTTGTGCCTCAGCCTCATATCCACTGAGACATTGGGGTATAAGGTGAGGAAGAGTCTCCTGAGGCATGATAACTCAGTTTGACTGACCTGCTGTGTAGCTCAGACCATTTGACTTTTCTGCATTAATTCTTAACTCTGTGAAAAAAAAGGCTGATTGAAACACCCACACACTTCATTTAGAGCCCTCTGATGATGGAAAAAGTATTTCAGAAATTTGTTGTTTCATAGCTAAGTGTCCTCTCTGTTAATACTTTTTGTGTTGGTTGCTTTATTTAACTTCCAGTCGCGGGGTCTTGTTCTGTCACTGCTAGACTGAGAGCCCTCCACAGTCAGTCTGCTTGCCTCTGTGCAAATGCTTCTAGACCATTTTCAAATCACCTGCAGAGCTGCTCTCTGTCCACTGGCAGCCTTCCACTCCAGCCCTACTCTCTCTCACGGCTTTATTCCTTTCTCAGTATAATCAGTGTCGTTCTGAATGAGGACAGCCGGCTGAAGACAGTTTTCCAGCAGAGTTTGTGTCAGTGACAGAGAGAGGCATGGAGTCCTGCTTGGTAGTCTTGTACATCCAAGGATGGTATTTAACCTGCAGTTGCAGCATTTCTTTGAGAGCTCATGTTTGCTAATTCTTCTCTGTGGCATAGCTCTTGTGCTTCTGGATCAAGTCTCACATTCCTTAAGTGTGGTCCTCCTCCTTTTTTTCTAGTGCTGGGAGAATGGGGCACACTAGAGTTAGAGAAGTGGAGAAATAGCATTACCCCTAACAAAGTCTGTGCAAGAAGCATTAAATTGGAAATAACTAAAATGTTAGTTCTGGAAGAGATAGTGAGAAGCACAAGCTATATTGAATGTAGAAAATATGCTGATTAGCTCACTGAAGAATGGAGTTCCTGTTTCAAGGCATTAAACTGATTTGCAGATAGATGAGGAGAATGGGTGGTCTTATGGTGCTCAGGAAGGGTCAGATTTGAGGTTTGCTCCTCAGAGTTGCACTGCAGATTTCGTCGTTTTCTAAATTCTATTCTAACCATCCATAACATTGATGATAATTAAATAATACGTAAAATATTTTAATGAACTAGTGCTTCTTGGAATTCCTGAAGGAATAGAACTCCTTGGATAGAAATGGCTGGACACACAAAGAAACTCTAAATTTGTATATTTGTGGGTTTTAGTGCATCTCATGCATTTGGATCCTGGAGTATTGCTGGAGCTCCAGGGACTGCACAGCCACTCTGTGGGTATGGTTGTCAGTAGAAACAGTCTGTTTAAAAAATCCATGTAAAATAAGCAGGATTTTGTTAATACATTTTACAACGTATTTGATACATAGACATTACTTTAGCATTTGGATTTAAGACAGAGATAAAATTCACCCTGAAATTAGACCAAATCCTATAATAAATGGCATGGCGGAATTCTCCTTTCTTGTATCTTACCCATTCAGAAATAGCCCATGAGGTGCCATCGTCTATCAGTCAGACCATAGTCAAATGAACGTATGACTGGGAACGCTTTACCAATTTCACTGAAAGCATGCTTCATCATGTAAGCACTGTGATGGTGTCCAAGAGTAACTGCTACCCCCTTCCTGTAGGAAGAGTCAGAGCCAGTGTCAGAGATTGCAGGCTTGGAGCTAGGAGGGTTGGTATGATCCATGGAGCAAGGAGAGTGTTATCAATCTGATGTAATCCAGTGGATCTTTGGACACCACACGTGGCACCTGTAAGCTCACTACACGTCTGTGGTTAACCTTAACAGGTTTTTAACAGCAGCTCTCTACCTCTTTAATACCCTGTAATCAGTATACAGAATTATTCTGCTTAAAGCCAACCTCAATTACCATGAGTTGAGAGTACACTTCAAAATGTCTCTTGGAAGTAATTTAATATTCTGATATGAAGAATGTGTTTTGTCCTTCCTGCCATCATGAATATGAAGCCTTGCTGTCAGAGAGGCAGCCACACAGAAGTGGAAGATCTTCAAGTGAAGAACTTAACTTTAGGCACAAGAAGGGGAGAAAAAAAAAGTCTATTTTTTGGTTTAGGTCATTTATAAGCATCACTGCTTATCTCTCAAGTCATGGACATAGTAATTTTCCTAAAGCATCACTAATTAAAAACACCTTTTGGAAACAGATTGCTTTGGCCATCAAGCAGAGTGTTGGCAGTAAAAGACAAGAGTGGTTTGAATTGTCATCGCAGGGGAGAGGGAAGGAGCTATGTGAACTAATGGAGCTAGTGTGTAGGCCTGCAATTCAGAATAAAATCAGAGCGTCATTTGGCATCCATGCAATCCCTGTGTTGTGGAGCCCATCAGAAGCCTGCTGCTCTGTGGCTTCTGTCACGCAGAAGTACAGGCTGACCTCTCTGCGTCTGCCAGTTGATGCTGAGTATTGAAATTCGAATTTGTGTAAAAGTATACTGTGCTAGGAACATGCAGTGTATCTCTGATTCATCCTGACAGCACTAGGAACTCAGACTGACTTTTAGCACAGGGACTGAGGAATTAGTGCTTCTGCATTTGATTCCCACTTGCTCTGTGTTACTACCTTCTCTGTGCCTTGCTATCCTTAGCTGACAAAATGGGGACAGCACTTTCACTGCCCGTAAATGTGTTACGTGAACAGGAGTTGGTGAACTGCTTTGGGATCGCAGGTCTGAGAACGGCACTTCTGGTGAGGCCAGGAGGCTGCCCAGCCCCTGCTCACACGGTGGCACTGGGAGGTGCCATTGAGGGGGATGACAGAGTCCTGCCCACTTTCCACTGTCCATCCCAGAGGACCAGGAGGTATGATGCTAACCTGAGTGGATTTCACCTCCTCCGGTGCTAGCTGTCCCAAGTGTCTAGCCTGAACAAGATGCAAGCTACTTCTGCCCTCAGTGGAGAGAGGGGAATGCTCCTGGAAAGTGAGTCACTTGCTTTTCTTAACCACCCTTACATGGACATTCCTCTAAGCTGCAGAAAAGATCGCTTTTCCCCTCCCCTGCCCTATTTGTGAGGCCACATCCTGACCCAGACCAGAAATTTGACATGAGTCATGAACAAGCCAACTCTGTTCCTGCTCGCTTTGCTTTTTCCAATCCTTAGGATTTTAGGATGGTTCACTCCTCCCTTGCTGAGACCCCACAAAGCACTTTGAGATGGAGCAGCGCTGCAGCAGGGAGCCTGGAGCTGCTCTAGGCTTGGCAAGGGTGTCACAAGACTCGTCTGCACTCCCACAGCCTCTGACTAGACACAAAGCTCTAAAGTAGCGAATGTTGGATGTGATGATTTTCTCCCTATTCGCTTTCCACTGCGCACGTACGTGTGTGGGCTGTGCTGCCAAGGTATTAGTGAGTCTTGAAGCAGAACACGTGAGAAGAGGCAGATGTAGTGCACGGTGAGTCAGTGTGAGTACGCTACAACCTTGGCATAGGTTAGGGATGCTTTTGTTTTCAGCTGTATAAGCTCTCGGAGAATATCCTGGAAATAGTGGGATTGTCACCAGAGTTTTGTTCATCTCCGCGTTTTAGTGTGTGTGCCTCTGATTTGGCATTGCGTCATCAAAGTGTAGAGATGGACTCAGAAAAAAAATAGAGGCAGTCAGTGCATTTAGCATGAACATGTCAGGTATTACCAGGTGCAGAAATTTCTAACTATTTGCTGACCAAAAAAGATTTTAGAAGTAATAGTAAAACTTGAAGAGAAATGCTTCGGAACAGTTTATTTAATTTATATGAGTATTTGAAAAAAAATACACTATGGATAGTCCTTGAAATCTGACAAATGGACTTAATTCAAAATATATGCTAAAAATCTCATGTTCTTTTGGACCAAAGCATACGTGCTGGGCAACAACTCTGTATCAAAGCTTTGCAGCTGAGATTTAAATACCTTTTCAAAAGGAAGCCTGTACCATAAATGCTATCAGATGCTTAATTAAGACAGCACAAGCAAGGAGCATGTTTGCAATAAATTATGGAGATGTGTTCTGACATGCTTTATCTATGTAAAGATTTCTATTTTTATGTGAAGCTATTTACAGATTATTGATTTCAAAAATAGATTTGTAACTAAAGAAAGATGCATCATATTTCAGTTGCTTGGAGTTGAAAATCTTGCCTGGCTGTCTGCCTGCTCTCTTAGATGTTTATTCCAGTGGCTTACAAGTGTATGGAGTGATTCTGTCCTTATTTTTCTCCCTTTATTTGGAAGAAGGAATTTGTATTCAGGGACCAGGTCCCAGGTTTTTTACCTACGCAAGCAGGCTGATTTTTATGCCTTTGAAGCACAGAATAATTTCACTGAGGTCCGTGAGGCTTTTTGCGTGAGTAAGACTTTTGGGTGGCGAAGATCCCTCTCAATATATTTTGTCAGTTGTCACTGTTTTGTTTCAGGGCAGCAAGCTGTTTTCACAGTGTCAGTGGAGCCTGCTAAGCTGTAAGCCTGCCTTGGAGTACGTGTAATAGAAACCTTCAGCATCATTTTTTGTTACTTAATGCTGTGTGAACATTAAAATAAATATTTTAATAAATCGGGGCAAAGCCTGAAGGTAGACATAATATTTTTTATTAGAGGAACCTTTAGAATTTGAAAACTCATGCAAGCTTGTGTACCCAAGAGCCTGTCTATTTTTTCCAGCCATACCAGTTGGTCTAATAAAAGATACTGCCTCTGTCTACAAACCTTGTCCTGCCTGCAAACTGTTCATTGCATCTACAGCAAAATACTGCTCGATTGTTAAAATAATTCAGGCCTTCTTTGCTTAATTTTGGAAGCTCAGATTTTCGTGGTTTCCTCACATCTCAACTTTTTGAATCCCAACACATACAAAATGATTCTGCCTGGTTTCTCCTACTGTAGAGGAGGGTTTCATCACATAGGAGCTCAAACTGCTTCACTGATTCCTTATTTTAGAATGGATATTATAAAGGTAGCCTGCTAAAATTCTTCTGCCATCTGGATTTTAGGGTATTTTCTAGGATGCTGTTGGTGTATACTGTCAGCTGTCTGGCATGGATGGCCTCTGGAAGCAGTCCTGTCTTAGTACCTGTGTCAGCATGTGATGTGGTATTGTGGTGATGGGGAGCAGAAGAAATGGGAAGAAGAGGCTGGCAGTACAGGAAGTCTCTGGCATAGGCTGTGGGTGTAAATCTTCGAATCTTGCTATGTGTCTGGCTGGGTAAGCAGAGTGGTGTACCCCATCTAAACAGCAGGAAGCTTGGATTTGGAGTTGTTTGGAAGACCTAGACCCAGAGCTGTCTAACAGTCCTAAGGCCAGCCATGCAACAGTTTTTTCAGAGCTGTTTATTGTGCCTTTTAGAGGCCTTCAATGACTATGTCTCTCGAATCTGAATCTGGAGCTCTAGGCTAAGTGGCTTTAAAATAGACCAGGGTGGTGATGATCTGGGCCATCTTGAAATGTCCATGGGGTAGATGCTTTTCCACCCTCAGAGAGCACAAGCCCTTTCTGTAGTTAGCAGTCTTTGGTCTTACCAGATCACTCCTTTTGCTGCATGTCTTGGCTGAGTCTGTCACCGTTGCAGGGACTCTTGGCTGAGTCTGTCACCGTTGCAGGGACACTGCTCCTCTCCCAAGCAGCCCTTGCTGTCCCTGAGGAGCCTTGCTGCAGGCAGTGCCCTTCCTTCCAAGCAAAATGGGAACAGGTCGGTGCTTGAGGGGTGTTAAGTTCTGTGTCCTGTGCTGCCTTCTGTCTGCCTTTGGGCATGGCTTAAATAGATAGCTGGTAATTACTTGTAAAGCCCTTAGTGGCTGTGGCTGGGGCTATTTTGGAAGCTGATTCTCCCTGCATGCCCTGTTGTGGAAGTTGTGGCTGGCTGGAATGGCCCGTCGCCCTCTCGCTGTGGTGACCTCCTCTCCTGGGTGTGTTGCAGGGAATTCAGGGGGAGAGCTCTCAGCAGTGGTATGTGGTCTCTTGGGCTGCCTGCCAGGGCCTGAATTTGGTGACCTTTAGGATGTGGCAGAAGATGCATTTGTAAACCTTGGTTATAGTAACTGGGAGACAAGCAGAGAATGCTGGAGGAGGAGGAAGTATGTATTTTTTACAGACAAGCTGTTTGCTGTCTGTTTGATGTTTATGACCAGCAGCTAGTAGATAAATATACTAAGAAGTCCTGTGACAATTGGAACTGTTGCTCTTTAATAAAATTTTAAATGAAAAAATTAGACAGATTTCCTTGAGGAGCATGCGTGTGACACTGAGAGCACTGTGACTTCTACCGCTGGTTTGAACACTTGCTCTCTGCTTTGCTGGAATCATTAAATTCCCTTCTGTAAAATGAGTGCAGTCATATTTTAGAGGTGTCCAGATGTAGTTGCTATATTACCCATGTAGTTTGTGGGTGGTTTTGTTTCTTTTAAGAAGAGCAAACAAGCCAAGGCTGGCAGTCCAGCAGCTGTGTGGGTTACACAAGAATGTGGTTTCATGTAATACCTAATTTGGTATCACTGTGGGTTATGTCTCCCACCCTGTTCTCCACACCAGCTCTAATGACAGCATTGTGGCAGGTTGAGCTGGGTTCAGCCTGGTTTCAGCTGACCAGTGGAGGACTACTCAGCCTTTCCTCACCTTTGGTCAGTTGGTTTTGATAGGTGAGGACTTGGACTGGTGAGCTGAACTGACCCACCATGGGGCTGCTTCATCACCCCACCTGGTGCCAGGGAATGCAGCAGGACATGTGTCTGGCCGGAGGAGCAGGCGAGCCCCAGTGTGCTAATAACAAAATTGGGAAAGGTGCCCCTCTTTCCTCACTGCAGGGCCTTCCTGATGAGAAGGACTGTCTGTGGTTTGGTTGTGACAGCCAGCGCTTGAGAAGGGGTGCTCATGTTTGTGAAGATCTGCTGGTGAATATTTGTATCGCTCATGTTACAGGTTTGCAGAGTGTTCTTGCTCTGCCTGAATGTGTCTGACCTGCAGAGGACAAAGGATCATCTTTCTACTTTCCTTCCAATTGTTTCTGCTAATTTAGCATCAGTTTGAAGCTTTGTCTTTGCTTAGAGATCAAATGGCCAGGGACAAGGCTCTTTGTTTTCACTCTGTGGTAAAAGTGGCAAGGTCAGTCCCAGTGGGGACTGTAGGGTTTACACTGCTGGATTTATCTCATGTATTGAGGGTAGGTTTTCCATCACCTACGGCTAATGCATATTGGTAACTAAAAATACCCTTTTTCAGCAATGAAAACAAGGTCTCTGTTTGTAAATGCATTTTCACCACAATGGATAGGGATATCTTTGCAGCCATGTAGAACAGCCTTCCCAGCTCTCTGTTTTAACATCTCAAAGAGCAGCATCTTACTTGACCTGCAAACTCAGGTCATTCCACTGGGTACTTAGCAAGACTTCCTGAGTGGCACAGGAGTTCCTTCATACCAGGAAACAGACAACTTTCTGGTGAAACAAACCTTGAACTTAAGCAAGCTTTTCTTTTCTATCTCTTTCAGAAATAAGTAAGCATTTGAAGATGACAACCTCATGGAGCGACCGACTCCAGAATGCAGCAGATCTCCCTGCAAACATGGATGGACATGCTCTGAAAAAGTACCGCCGAGAAGCCTATCACCGGTAAGTTGTCCGTGTAGCTCCAAAACTAAGCATAAACCCCACATTTCTTGGGGTTTTTTTTTGGCTTGTTGATAAAACAGGAAGGTTGTTCTTACCTTCCTGGCAGAAGTGTTGGTAGAAGAGAGCTTAGAAGATGGCACAGTATTGGCCAGCAGGAATTTGCAAACAGCCGAGTTGAAATACATGTACTAGAGCGAGAGAGGATATGCTTCTTAATGCAGTCAAAAAATTAATCAGAGTCAGATTTTGGATAGAAGCTTTCAAGTCAATAAATACTCAGTGACAGAGGTTTTATAATAATTATTGCAGTGCACACTGGGAGAGCAGAGCTTTAGACACTGGAATGCACAAATACGAGTAAGGAGGAAATCAAATGCGGTCACAAATTGTTTGAGAATTACACCTAGTGTGATTAATTGTGTGACCACAGGAGCATGTAGGCAAGGACCCAGCCTTTTCACTGGTAGTGTACTTAAAACCTCCTTTGCTGTAAAACAATTACAGTAAGTAAAGAAGGTAGAGTTCAAAATAAAAGGAATGTTATCACTCATTTTATAGTTTGGGAATCAAAGTGCAGGCACTAGGTCGTTTTTACAAGATCCCACTGGAGGTTCGGTTGAGCCAAGAATTTAGTCTAGAGCTCTCAAGGTTCCAAGCATAGAGCATAAAAGACAGATGAAGTCTGTATCCTTATCAGATGTCTGGACTGTTACAGAGTTAAAAACAACAGCATCTAGTAATTGTCAGTATTCTATTTGTGGGAGGTGTATCTTCAAAGTTTAGCTTGGTTATTTTGAGAAGTCATACAGTGTGATGATCAGAGGATATTCAGCAGAAGGGGAAATGTATGTCTGATGAGGAAACAGAAAAAGAAGTCAAGTTTCTCAACCTCATGCTTAAATGCCACGTTGCATTTGTGATTCACATTGGTGATATTTCTGGGGAAGTGTTTTGGAAGTGTTAGATATCTTTTGATTCTCCAAATGGAATCTAATTTGAGAAAAACGCCTTAGTGCATCATATGATAGGCCAGGTTGTGCAAGTTGCAGTGTCCAGGGCTAAGTAATGGATCCTGTGGTGCGTTTCCAAGGATTTCCAATTTCCAATGAAAATGTTTGAGCAACATGTCTTAAGTGGTGGCATTATTTGAATCTCTCTGTCAGCTGGTTTGTCAGATAAGCATTTAATGTCAGGAAGCATTTAATGAATGTAATTATATATAGCATGTAAAAAGACAGGGGTTTTATACCATTCCTTGTCAAAAAATCTTCACCTTGTTGCAGTCATTGACAGGTTTACCTTTGTGTCATAAATTTACTTACTTTACTTCAGCTGTGTTACTCCTGATTCAGACTGATGGAAATCAAGTCAGAGTAATGCCTATATATTTTTTTAAGTATTTCCTTAACATTTGTTATGGTTAAGTGCTGACAGTTTGCTAAATGTTGTACAGGATCCAAAGGAAGTCGTGCTTGTCTTTAAGAGCTCATACATTCAAGTCCTCATCATGTTTACCCTTACTTGTGTAAGAAATCCTTGCTTTCAGAAAGAATTTTCTTATGGAAGATGAGAATGCAAAAGGAGGGTTTCTCACTAGAGCTGGGATCTGGTAGTCCAAAATTAGTCTGTGGTAAAGTTTAACTACCTGTTTTTAGAATCTAGAAATGTCTTATACAAAACATACTGAGCAGAAATGCTGCTAGCATCTCAGATTTTCATGGAAAGCACAACATTGGAAATACATTAAGGGGAGGCACATTTTTGTTTTGGAATTGCTATCCTCTTTCAAAGAGAGAGGGAGGGAATGGGAGAGAATGAGAGAACCTGATGCCAAGACTGTAGTATAACTCTGTGCTATTAATGGCTTTGGTATACCAGTTTCATGGGAGTTATTCTGATAATCCAGTATTGTGAGAATCTGAAACAACCTCATTCCAGAGGCAGTGTTGTCAGATTTCTATTTCTGGTACTTTTCATGGTCATAGTGTTAACAGATGTGATGTTACTTTAAAAAGTGCGAACTTAACATGATAGAGTATGACTGAAGTTATTTCTCCTTGGTGTTCTATATTATATTTTTTAGTGTTTTATTAATGCTTCAGATGCAGAATAGGTGTGCTGGTCACAGCCATGAGTTGTAGGATGTAAATTTGTTTCACTAAGGTCCACGTGTGCTCTGACTCTTGGATATTGCTGAAGCACTGCAAATTTTATGAAAAAGAGAAATAGAAAATACAAGGTGTAACTGTCAAGATTATTTTCTTTCTCTTTCTTCTTTTTCTTTCAGTCTTTTTTTTTCTCTCTTTTATTTCTTACTCCAGTAGCTAAATGAAAAATCCTTGAAAACATGAATCTAAAGTGACTTAGAAACAAAACCAATAAGGACATTGAACTTAAACCTATTACTTTGTTGTTACCTTAAAGCTGGTCAAAGTTATTTTATGAGCCCAATCTGAAAGGTTGGAGGAGCTTGGCAGCTGCCCCACATTTACTGATGAGCATAAATGGGACTAGCTTTTGTTACCTATGTTGAAAGCCTAGTTGAGCTCAAAGTCATTCATTGGGATTTTCTAAATGTTGCTAGTAATGCTTAGTTTTCTGAAGTGTGAAATTTAAAAAACTTGTTTCTCTGTTTGTTTGCTTCATGCTTGCTTAAATACCAGTGAAGATACCTAGGCCAATCAATTTAACATTCTTGTTCTCATGAAGTACACCAGGTTTGTTACGCATGAATTGTAAATGAATTCAGATGAAATAAGGGGAAAAGCTTCCAAAAGCAAAATAGTTTACCTTAAAATAAATGTATGAATGTTCTTGTGGCCATGACACTTTTAAAAAACTTTTAAAAAATTACCTCTGAAGATGCAACTCTAGTAGTCATAATTTACTGTGGTCATTCTTACTTGGAATGTGTTTTTTCAGGTGCTGCACTTCTAATTGTATCATAATTGATGGATGGATGTTCAACATACAATAATTGTTGGCAGAAGTCCCAGTTGAGACTGGTTTAACTGGTGTAGTGCATACTGACTCAGTATGATGACTATATCGTAATCATATCTGAATGACATGGACAAGAATGTTCAGAATCAAATTTTTATAGCTATAGAATCAGAAAAATCGGTTGAGGAGGAGAAGTGGTGTAGTGTTATCTTCAGGGTATTTCTGACAACTTTAATGAAAGCTTTTGGTTAGCTGGTGTTGCTGTCAGACCTTGTTACACAACCCTGCTGGCTTCTGTCGGAGGTGAGGTCTGAAGATGAATTAATATACAAGCTACATGTTACTAACTCTTTAGCAGAGGTCACTGGTAAGAGGATCCTGCATTACCGTGCTATTGGCAGCACACATTTTAATTCGGAAATAAAATGGCTGTGTAGTTCTTGGGAGGCTTTTCCTTGGTGTGTGTGGTTGTGAGGCCGCCTCCCTCGTGTGCTGCTTGTTGACTTTTCCGGGTAGAGGATAATCACTAGATCATTTGTTCTGGAGGAGTACTGTCATTTAATGTGATTGTAATTAGGCAAGAACTAGGTTGACTCTGAGCCACCAAATTGCCCTAGTGTCTATTTTTTAACTTGGAGTGAGCACTTCTAGGCACCCTCTGGATTATCTCACATAGCTCTTTAGGGTTTAAATAGCAACCACATCTAGTTAAAGCAAATAATGGAAAAAGTTGATGTTCCATCCACTCTTGTTACTGGCAGTTACCAAGATCCAGGAAACAGGTATTTGCTCTTAAATTTATTTATCTATGGTTTTGGCTTAATAGAGCAGTGAGGCTGAAATGGCCTTTTTGTTAAACATACTGACTTTGGGATGCTTTTACCATTTTGCATCAGAATAATTGGAGACTTTTCATCCTGAATTTGGGGTTTCTGTCGTTGTTTTAATTGCTGGGTTTTTTCCTTGCTCTCTTGTTTACTGGCTAGTGCAGGGCATGTGGCATCATGATTCCTAATCCTAATTCTCCTGCTGACTGCTGATAGAGTATTGAATAAGTTGCTTCATAGTTGGTACTTCAGTTTGCTTTCAGAGCACCTTATGGTGGTGATATAAGTGATTTTAGCTGTTACTTTACACTGAGATTCTGGATTAAAAAATGGTATATACTTTAATAATGACAAAGCAAAAGGATTGCCAATTGGTTGTTTTGATTTCATGGATTAAAGATGTACTTTAGCTTGTTCAAATTTGTAGACTTTGGGCTATTCACTGCTAATCTTGTTTCTTCACTTTATTGTTACTGGATCATCAGTGATTGCAAACAGGTGGAAATGTTGTATAAACAAGGCTGTGAGACTCGAAACTGTTCATCTGTTTGGGTGGCTATATTTAAAGTCGCTTCAAAATGGTCAGTTCATTGAAGTGGAAAATTAGAACAAATCTTTACCAGTCTGAAAGTGCTCTTTTCATCAGACACGTTTGGACAGGTGATGTGTGGTGTTTCCATGTGGTGTTTCCATGTACTGGGTAGCTCTGGAGGTTCTGCTGGCCGTGGTCTGTCCTCGTGTGTCCGAGCAGCCTCCTTGGACCTGTGTGGTGGCATGTGTGTGACAGAGGGCAGCGTGTGGCTCTCTCTGGTTTGTTTTAGTGCTTTAGACATTGGAGGAGGGAGAGGGAATGTCGAGTCTGCAGAATGGGTGAGCTTATAAAAAAGCACTACGCTTGCCAAATTAATAATAAAGAAATTGCATTGTAAATGTCCCATGATCCTTAGCTTTAATAGTTTCAGGGAGCAGACAAGTGTTATTTTGGGATGGAATCCATATGTGAGTTTCTTGGCATTTTGCTGTTGCCTGGGAAGAAAACCCAAACAATGGAAACAGAAATGGCCAAAGCTATCTCTTTGCGTCTGATTCCTGCTGAATTTCAAGGGGAAGTGCTCATAGTTGTGTTTCTGGATACAGCCTCATCATGCTTTGAAGTTCCATAAAACTGGATTTTCCAGTTTTATGTCACTATAATTGTGCAAGGACAGTTAGACTTGTGAAATTGTGGGGCATTGTGCTGGAAATGTTACTAGAAGTGGCCAGGAAATTTTTATGCCCTTCTTTTGTTTCCCATCTGATACTGTTTCATCCTCTAAAGTTATCTCAAGACCAAATACTGCTTCTAAATACAATTACAAATATTCAGAATATTAATCTTCGGTTGAAGAAGGAATAAAATATAACTCTGAAAATCTACAATTAAAAAATAAGACCAAAATGGTATGATAAAAAGTAATATGTGGAATGGTCAATACCTGCCTAAAGAGGCAGGACATAGCAAAAGAACTATTTCATTGGTTTTAAAAATTTAAAGCAGTTTATTTCTTCTCTAAGGCAGCGACCAAAACATCCAGCACCCGAAGATGAGACATTTTGATAATATGGTAATATCTTCTTTAGATTGCTCATATGCTTTGTGCCAGATAAATAAGGTCAGTGAGGGAGTTCCCTGCTGCTGGTGGAAGTCACCTGTGACCAGAACTGTAATGTCATGCAGTGACACAAGTCCCCAAGCAGACCACATCTGGGGACTAGCTGGTCATACTGAGAACATCGAGTTGTCATAACAGCAGAGGGATGTTTTTTCATTATTTGCTTTTTTAAAGAGGCCACGGGGAACTTGGGCGTGGGAGACTATTAAAAGTTAATCCATTTAGTTACTGTTATTTCTTTTTAACTCTTATAGCTTATTAAAAAATGGAAGTTGTCCATAAAGTGAAGATTAATCAAAGTTCCTAAACCCTGAGTAAACGGGAATCTGAGCCTTCTGGCTAGTTAGTCCCTGTTTTGTGGTTGGCTCAAGCCCAACTGTCCACCACAGGCTTTTTTAAACACACATGTAGGTCATGCTTAGCCAGCTCCTACTGTATTTGCTGTTCCGCTCAGCTCTGTTGCAATTTTCTTTGTATTTATTTAGTATCCAGTGAAACATACTGCCCAGAAAAATGCTAATTGCTGGAAGGTATTTCTAGATACATTTGGAAAATTATTATAAAGTGCTCTGTTCCAGAAACCTTGCCTCACATTGTTCATTTTCATTTTCTTGCTATGAGGAATTGTGAGCCATGTGCCAAGTTCCTCCTTAATTGTAAGGTTCTGTGCATTTTGTTTATTTTGTTGGTCAAACTACAAGACTGTTACACACACAAATTTCATTCGGGGCACACAGTTCTTTAGAGATTTTGCACAAATAAAATAAAAACATTTCTCCCTCTCTGCGTTTGCTTCTCTCCAGTGTTACTTGAGAAGAGTTGGGATTTAGGTTCCTGCTTCAGAATTGATTGACAAGAACAGTAACAAAACCAAGATCAGTTCTCCTGTAAAATATAAAGGACTATGAATTGCAGAGTTGAGGCTATCAGGGCTCTGTGACTCTCCTTATGCATGCTCAGCAGTTCCTTCTTCCTTGCAATACAACACATTTTTCTCTTACCCAGCACAATTCATAGAGCTCGAAAAGAAAATAAAGACTGTCATAATTGAGAGCCTTCTGCCGTGGCCAAGCTGCAGGGTTTAATCTTTGAGGAAGAACTCATTAGAGAGGAAACATGCTTCAAGGTTTCCCTAAAATAGCTCCTCAAGTCCATTTTTCCAAAGGTGTGGATCTGTGCCAGGCTAAGCCACCCCAAGTCCAGGTGCTGCTCCCCCAATCCCAGCTGTGTTCAAGGAGCCCATGGAGCTGGAATATGGTCCCTCAAATGCCTTCCCCACATGCTCCACACCTCGTGTTGCTTCAGCCACACTGCACAGGGAGTCCAAAATGCAGGAGACTCACAGGGATATTCCTCAGAGCAGATATGTAAAGCTTGGGTTTTCATCAGGAAGAAAGGATGAAGGCAAGAGAAAGGCAGTGTCCTGTTTAAGGAGATGCTCTGAGTGCAGACAGATGTGGAGCTGGGTTTAGGCAATACCCACCTCTGCCTCTCAGCACAAGGAATGCAGAGGGTGTTCTCATGCTGTGCCTACAGTTTGTTTTGTCTTACTGCCTAGTGCTGTTAAGTTTTTAGATCAGCTTAAATTTTAACTCCAGTGCTCCCAGTTAAAGTGACTATTTTCTGAATGGAAAAAAATTCAGGGGAAGGGAGAGCATGATTTCTTCTGATTCTGGCAAGTAGAGAAATTATTCTACATTAAAACTTGCTTGCCTAAAATATTAGATTATTTTAGTTTTCCTCTTATTTTGACATTATTTCTACTGTTTCTAGTCTGGAAGCTTAATTTTTGTTCATCTGGATGAGCTGTAAAAAACTTGTTATTTCATCCTTTCCTTTCAAGACCAGAGGATCTTTTCCCTCAGGCAGCTGAGGTTCTTGGGCCCTCAGGTTGCTCTTGCTTTATAGTCATTAAAAACAACTCTGGTCATTTGTCTGTAGCATTTCTTCTGAGATGTTACCTTTTTGTAGCCAACAGACAAAATGTCAGGTTGGATGGGGCTTGGAGCAACCTTATCTGGTGGAAGGTGTCCTTGTCCATGGCTGGGGCTTGGAATGTGATGATCTTTAAGGTCCCTTCCAACCCAAACCATTCTGTGATTCTATGATTTGATTGGTATTCTTGTAGTCAGGCTGAGTGTACCTTCAATTAGGATTTAAGAACAGCTTTAAAATGGGCTAAGTCTGCAGCTTCTGAGAAGCACCTGGCTCTTCCTAGAAACTGTCCTAGAGATTTAATCTCTGCTTTTAATTTTACTTTGTAGGACACTGCAGATATTTACTACTTTGAGTAAAACCCCAAATTAAGCCGGTCAGTTTCTGGGAGTAGATTTTTGTTAAGTACCTACTTACTCCCTTGTGTCTAAGGGAGCACTGTTCATGGGAGATTTCTTTATCAGGATTTAACGCTGAGGTTCTGAGTACCTACAAAATAAACCAATATCTCTCTGGACCTTCACAAGAGAAGTGAAATTGGTTCATTTTTTTTTTTTTTTTCACCACTGTTTAGTCTGCATTTAATCTGCCGAGGCATATGCAAGTTTAAATTGATTAAAGTGTTCTTATTTCCTGTCCTGAACATGTTGTGTAATAGCCTTCTTTAGCTTTTTTTAATACTTGCTCTGTCTCACTGCAGCACTGGTGGGTGAAGTAATTACCACATCAGATCAGTTGGAAGGATGCCTTGAAATCTGCCAGGTTAGGGCATGATTAGACCCTGCCAGTGCAGTTTGAGGTCATAGGTAGTCAGTGCAAATTGGTGGAGAAAGAGACATCTTCACCAGCTGTTACCAAAGGGTGCTGCTACGGTAATTTTCATGTTTCAGTCAAAAGACTTATTTTGGAACAAAAATATACTAATGGGTGCTATTTGTTTTGTTGTTCAGAAACAGATCTCCAGTATCAAGGCATGCTGGTTTTGAGTTCAGTTTGTAAATACTACAAAAGCAAGGGATGACAATCTGTCAGAGGTTTAGAGATCTTTCCACGGTTTTTGGTCAGTTTGGTGTCGTCATCGTCTAAACACAGGCAGGCTGGACTGGAACCGATCTCTTGGGTCACAGCTCCCTTGTTTCTGCCTTTCACAGGCACTGTCATACTACCCTTTTTATAAGTGCTTTCAGCTGGGTCTTAGTATTTGGGGGTTTTGTCCTCGTTTGGGAAGCTTCCCAAATGTTGCAATTCTGAAATGATCTGGTGAGCTTCTTTAAATTTCCCTTCTTACTCCTGTCCCGTTCAGACAGTCAGAAAACTGTGCTGCAGGGATTAAGCCTAAAGGCAAGAGCAGAACTAGACTCTGCAGGTTAGACAAAAAATGTTGCTAGTGTCTCCTGGAGGTATGTTATTCCTTCTTAAAGCTCTGCATTCTCAGAAACAAGCTGCACAAACATGAGATCAGAAATTATGTGCCTGAATTAGCTAACAAATAATGTTTCCTGGCAGCAGCAGCACGTAATCATAGGCATTATACAAAGTATCAGACTGTCTTTAGTACTAAATAGCGCTTCACACTGGTCTCTTGTAAATCAGAGCTGTCTCGATGTTAAAAAGACAAACACAGATTCAAACTGCAGATTCGGATAATTTGCTCCACCAACTCAAAAGCCACTATTTCAGGAGAGAATTTTAGTGAGTTACGAGCCCGTCTCATACTTCCAGAAGGCATTTCTTTACCAGTTTCCAGTGTTCATCCCATCACTTTGTCTTCTTTAGGTAATACATAAATCTATCAGAAAAGAGCGTCTTCTATAACCTCCAAGGCCCCTTAGTGACAAGCCCCATTGTCAAAGGCAGGCACTTTGCCAGGAAACAGTGACTCCCAGAGAGAGTGTGCAAGGTTAGAGGGAAAGTATACTATTGCCAGAGAAACTGTATTCCGAGTGGATTTGTGTGGAACAACAACAATATCCAGTGACTGGTTAAATTAGCCACAGATGTGTTTTCTAAAACACTGTCCAAGAAGATATACAGTACTTTAAGGCTTGGTTCAGACAATGATCTTCTGAAGTCAAATCAGATCCAAGCAAAATTGCATGGGTACCAGGGAAGCTTTAAAGGAATTCTGTAATATGATTCAGACAAGTAGATGAATCAGACTGCTGCGAACTGAACGAGGAGCACATCGGTGAGAGATGAGGTAAGAGGACTGCACAGCAGCCTGGTGTGAGCAGTTTGCTGTTAAAATCCGGGCTGTGGCGGATTGACAGGGCCGGTGGAACGGGCGCGTTGTGCCGGCCACCTGCTCGGAATGTGCATGAGGAGCAGGATCTCCCCGTGGCTCCTTCCAGCCTTTCCGAACGCACGAGAGCTCGGCTCTGCACTTGCCGTCTCCATTGTGTCTCGCTGTCCCTGCGCCGCGCCTCCGACCCAGCAGCGCTGCCGATTCCGTGTCCCGAGAGGATAATGACTGTGCTGAGGGCAGTGCACTTATTAAATATTTGGAGAATTTTCACATGCTGAAATCAGAGTACAAGTGAAGGCTCTGGGACTTTTCTCATATGGGAGAATTTTGTCTTGGCATCACAGCTCGAGCAGTGCATGGGATTTCGGTCTGAGATGGGTGTTGAAACGCTCGGCTTCCCTCCCACAGACAAGTTCTGAATCTCATTTTTAAAGTTCAGATAAGACAGTCAGTGAAGAGAAGTCCTGTTGAATTGCAGATCTGCTTTATGCTTTAAAGTTCTGGGGAAACATAAGCAGCTTAGTTACTGTCGTAGTTGGAACAGGAAGCAAGAAAAGCTTTTGTTGTATTCTCTGACCTATTTCTTTACCATGTTATTTACTGGAACTAAATTGGATATCTTGTATTAATATTGTCATCTAAAAGGGCCTGGAAGTATTCAAAGTATTCAGCCTAGATTCTCTTTGTAATAAGCATTAATGGTAAAAGTGAGATTTACAAAATAGCAGTTGGCAAGTTTCAGAGGTGTTATAAATAAAAAGAAAAATTTTCACAATAGAAATGGCCTATCTCGTGTATGGAAGTTTTTCTCAGTTGCTCTTTTTCAAAGCTTTATTAAATGTTTTTAACGATATTGGTGAAAATGAATCTGTTTGGGTTTGCTTTGAATTTCCAGATATAGTTCCAAAGAGGAGTCAAGTATTTTATTTATTGTATTTTATTTTCCTTGTTACCTCTTAGTAATAATTTGTTTTAATCAAGTGAATTATATTGCTTTGCATCTACTGCTTCCACTGTCATGTCCTTTGAGGTCTGAATTCTGCTTCAGGAGATTTTGCACTTCTATTCTTAGGAATTTTTGCAGGTCACATGCAAGGCCGTGTGTGTGTGCATGCATGCGTGTATGTCTTTGGACAGCATACCAATAATTAGAATAACTCTGCAATGTCATGGCTTTGCTTCAGGAGAACTCGCAAAAAATGAGACTTGCCTCTGTTTTCAGGTATATTTGCTGATTTTGATCTATGAAAGCCAGACATCCTGACAGTGGCAGAATGTGTTTGTTGTAAAATGTGAGTATTTTGAAAATGCTCGTACCTATGGTGATATTTCTTTTCTCTTCTCAGGGTCTTTGTAAACAGAAGTTTAGCCATGGAAAAGATAAAGTGCTTTGGTTTTGATATGGACTATACACTTGCTGGTGAGTATCTTCTTAATTTTTTTGAACACTGGCTTAGTTTGGAATATTGCTTCTTGCTGAGCAAAAAACAGCAAAAAGCTGATTGGGCTAGTCCAGTTAACAGGTGCTTCATCTATTAGTAAATGTATCTTTCACTGTTCATTGCACTTGCATTTTAGGTGTTTCCCGTAAATTCATTATCTGCAAGGTGTATTTGGTCACAAGCCATGTTACTGTAGTACAGTTTCAAGTGATTATGGGTGTCAAGAAAACCAAAGCTTAATAAGTCTGATTGCTTCCTTAGATTCCACTGTATTTTGACAATACCCCTTGTGCATGCTTGGCTTTGAATAACAAAGCGATTTCTTTTGTCCTTTGTAGCAGGCTACACTTTTGGCCAGCAGGTTCTCCTGTGTCCTGGGAGGGTCATTTTTGAATAGGTTTTCCTCTTTCCCCTTCCTGGGTTAGCCACATCAGTGACTCATTTCGAGAAGAGGCATGGCAGGGGGAGTGCCTTGTGTCAGCTGAACAAGTTAATTTGGAAAGCTTTGCCCATTCTTTATGACAGATAAGATTTGGGAGGTTGCATAACATCTTTTGGTTTCATAAAATTATTTGCATGACTTCTCCATCTTTAGATACTCAACAGGCAAGTTCCCTGAGACTTCTGATGAGAGGAAATAAAACTACCATTTTCTTCATAGTCAGACTTGCATGTTATGTATTTTAAGGAAGGCAAAGATAAAAAGTTCACTTCCACTTTCCTAGGTTATAGTGTCACACAGGCTGTAACTGAAGATGTCGTGTACAATCCTGCCTTCTTTCTCATTACCACTTTATGGATGAAAAGTTCCTATCATCAATAATATTTTCAGTTTAGAGTTGTCGTGTATATGAACTGAGAAAATGTGAGGTAGAGTGTCAGGGTCACCTAATAATAGGTTAATGCAGTATGTCAGCTATGGTCATCTGGTTACTGTGTACTGAGAAGGAATGAGAGATGAGTAATGTGGCTGGGGACAGTGTGAGGGTCAGAGCTGGGGTCAGAGGCTAAGTGAAGGGCAGGAAGGTTTCCATAGGCTTGTGTTTCAACTGCAAGGAGTAGTTTTGGAGACATGTGGCAGGTAATTGCAGTTTATATTTAGATCGGTTCCTTGTGTTCTTTTATCCACGAGGAAGTAGTTACATATAAAAGGTTTGGTTGTTCAACACCTTATTTATACATCTGTTAAAAGTTCTTGCCACTTTTTAAGTCATGAAGTATATAGTCAATAATCTGTGCTGGATATGACTGCAGGCACATGCTTTCTGTTTGTGTTTCCCAGCTGTGACAGTCTTGTAGCAGGGCTTTTAAGGAGTGCATGAAAAACACTTGTTCAAGAATAAATGCTTAAAAAAAAAAAAAAAAAAAAAAATAAAAAAAAAAAATTGGGGGTGTCA
>VZTE01001928.1:69565-221512 GCA_013397775.1 Eulacestoma nigropectus
AAAAAGTTGTGGGTTTCACTTCAGTAACAGAAAAACAACTTCTGTGCCTTTTGCAAAGGAAGTGGCAACACTTCCCAAGGACCCAGGTGATGCCAGTGGGGCTGGTGTGGAGCATGAAGTTTGTTGTTAATTTTCATCCTGACAGAAGGAGAACTTCAGCACTGTCCTCACTTATCCGACTGTTCATTTTACTCAAATGTTGCTTGTTCCTGTAAACAAGGAGCAAATGTGTTGTTACCTGCAAAATGATGCTTAGTTTGATGGAAGGAAAAAAAAGTGGATGTTTCAAGCACCGTAAAGCAGTACCAGGGACATAAAAACCTGGTGCTTCCGAGGCTGGAAGATCACAGTGCTCCAGTTGAGCAGGCGAAGTCAGTGCATTCAGGGGAGTTGAGTGACAGGGTGTGAGGCAGAAAAAGAAATGAGATGTGTTCTGAGCAGAAAACTGGCAATCTGGACCCGTCTGGGGTCAGGTGCTGTCGAGTGACTTCTTGCATGGTACAACAGAGATAATAGTTGCAGATCATTTTACTAGGAGTTGTGAGAATATAATTAGGTTGGAAAGCCTTTTGCAGATGAAAAACATCTTGACTGGTAAGTACCATTTCCTTTTTTTCCACTCAGACTGAAAATCAACATATGAAATTACCTGTTTATTTTCTTATGTCTCAGAGTCATCCTTTCCTCTCAGTGTGGCCTTTTATTATCTGACCATTATTTGCTATTTATATCTTGCATACAAGCAAAAATACTCACTGCAAGGGCTTTAAAGAGTGCAGTGTTAGAATATGATTACAATTATAATAAATTAATTGGAAATGATAATGAAGAAGTGGGACAAGTGAAGTGTTACAGTAATGTGCTGTAGTTAGTGCATTCATTAGACCTTGTTGTGTTTTCTGACTGATCTTGTTATCCTTTACCCACTCTTTCACATGGACATGCTACTTGTCTTGATTTAAAAAAGAAAAAAACACAATGTAAAAAGCCAGTTTATGTGTAATTTAACATCTGGAAATGGTATCTGCATACCAGATGGCGCATGCTGAGCAGAAGCCTTTTGGAGACCATTCAAAACACGTAAATAGGCCCAGGAAAAGAACAGAAGCATCTCCAGTGTCATTGGCTCCTCATCTAGTTTTCTGCATTTGTACTTTCAGACATTGCTAGGCCCCTTTTCTGTAAAGTGTTTTAAAATATCCCAAGCACAATCTTTCTATTCAACAACTGAAGGCAGGCAGAGTCATTGACCCTGCCAAAATCTATGTGTGACGTCCCCTTCTGTTATGGACTTCCACATCAGAAATAGACTGATGACAGTCATGCATTTGACATCTCAGAAGAATTATTATTTTGATACACATTAAATTACCTGCTTCTAAAGAAGTACTTCTGTCTCTCGTATCTCTTTCTTTTTTCCAAATCAATGACCACTGGTAGCACCAAAAGTCTTCCTTAGGAGGTGGTTCAGTACCAGAGA
The DNA here is from genome assembly GCA_013397775.1 of Eulacestoma nigropectus. Lineage (NCBI taxonomy): Eukaryota > Metazoa > Chordata > Aves > Passeriformes > Eulacestoma > Eulacestoma nigropectus. The sequence goes on from VZTE01001928.1 coordinate 71,046, forward strand.
AGTCAGAATCATTTCATGTATTTTGAACTTTAGAAGCTTGAGACAGTTTTATTCTTGTACCTTATGAATTTAAGGACACAAACCTACTTACAGTAACCATCTTTTCTGTCTAGAATAATCTAATTTTGGTAGGGACGTGGCATTTCCATTTTGAAGTCTGTAGTAACAGCTACCATGCACACGCAGCAGTGATCGTGTTCTACTACCAGCATGTCTGAGAATGTCAGCTTGCCAGCTGAGAGCAGTTTTAGTATTATCACGTTACATTGCACATAAATTACAATTTCATGTGTTACTTTATAGAGTAATATTTCTTAGAGTTATTAAATTAAAGAACCACTTAACTCAGAATTTAAAAGAATTCAAGGCTGTCTGGTGCAGCATTTCCACAGTGGTTTTGTTTGCTTTCAAGCCAAAATTAGGTTAAACTTCGAATTTTTGTAAATAACTCCTGTGTTCCCTGACTGTGCTTCTCTCTTTCCTTGCATAGGGTTGAGAAATACTGTTAATGGTTGGGGTGTGCAAACAAAGTCTTTTTGTGTTGAAGAGCCTGAAGGTTTTAGCTTTTTTTCCTGAGAAATGATGGGCCTTAAATAGCTGAATTTGTAATCACTGTGATTACAGCTAGAATTAATTTTGACTGCTGGGAAAATAAAATGAAAGCAAATTGAAATAACTCTCACAGGTTTTAGATTTCTTGTTTTCCCATAAAGGATTGTTGTTGTATTCTCATGGGGTGAGTAAGATCTCTTACGTGTATGGAAACTCCCAAATCTCCCTAGGTTAATGTTTTGGATACTCTAATACTAGAGGTTCCGAAATCTGTGTTATGAAACTGGCTGGCCCCTTCCTATTCAATCTGTTTGGGAATCACATTTAGTACATAAAATAATGCATTTTTCAGCTAGGTGTTACTGGGAGGCAAGTGGAAGGAGCAGGAAGAATGGCAGGGTTTGACTGCGGTTTGTGTGCTTAGTTAAGTAGTTGCTGTTTAAAGTTTGCAGCGACAAACAAGAGTCACAAAGCAAGCAAGAGTCATCAGCTATTTCAGCCCTTGCTGTTGGTGGAGGTTAAGACAAGTTTCTGTGATGTTATGCAGCCCTTCATTCCCTGCCTCTGACCTTGCTGCCTGCCAGCCTGGGAGTGAGGCCCTGCCGCTTCCCTACGGTGCCCTTGCTCCTTGGGAAGCCCTGGCGTTACACCCAGGGCTGAATTTGCTGTCACGGCAGAACTGAGAATTATTGAACGATTCTTGTTTAAATTAGAGAGATTGAAGGTCCTTTTGTAGTTATTTTTTGCATGCTAAGTAGTAGTTTCATTTATTACCTGAATGATTCATCACTGCTTATTCATCCAGCCAGAAGATCAACAGTCGCTAACAATTCTGGTCTGCCTGCCTTTTTTCACCAGAACTGTCAAAACTGCCCGTGCTTTGGTAAAGGAAAATGTTGCATGCAGTCCAAATGATTCACAGCCTTCTCTGTTTTGTGTTTACTGCTAAGTGCAGAAAGTAAAATAAAGGTATGTCAGTGGAGCGTCTTCACTGTGACACTCACCTGAGCCCGAGGAGTTGGTGACACCCGTTGGAAATGCAGCAGAGAGAGACTGGTTTCACACAGCGTTTTATTTGGCTGCTTCCTACTCAGTGTGAGCTACACTTAATTATTAGATCTGGATCCAAATAATGCAGGAGGCCTTGGCATTACCAGCTCTTAAATGGGACAGGCTGCACAATGAAGTGATGGGTAGATGTCCCTTGACAGGAGCAGGGCTAAAGCAGTGGGGTTCCCAAACTGTCTGTAATTTCACACTTGGCAGATGGAGAAGGATAGTAAGAACTACAAGCTCAATTGTGCTTGAAAAGATTCCTCTGTGATTACTCTTCTTCTCCAAAAGTTACAGCCTTGTTGAAAGTTTTATCTTCTCTCTCTGAAGTAGATAAGAGGTAATACCAGTAGACAGGATGCTTTCATTTGGAATGCTTTTCTGTGCTTAATTCATTGCTGCTTCTGTGTTCTCCAGAAATTGATAATAAAATTATCATTGGCTGCTGAAAACTGTTTTAATAAAAAAGGAGGGGAAATGAGACTTGAAAAAATACTGATTTTACTGTGTGCAAATGTGATTAATGCAACATAATCTGATTGGAATATAGCTTGTGTCCTGGAAACGTTGCCAATTTAATGCCAAGGTTTGGTGCACTGCAAAGATTTTATTGCAAAATTGCTTATGCTTTCAGCTTGTAGCATTTCTCTCCTCATCACATGGGAAAGACAGCTTTAGTCTTTCCCAACTTAATCCGAAGTGCAACATGCGTAAACCGGTTTTGCCCCTTCCTCTGGCAGGTGTTCGTTGCTTCTTTCCACTGGATAATGGAGTTTTTTGTGTCACACAGAAATAATGTGGTGGCTGGAGAAAGGAATCGATAGATGTGCAGGAGAAGCCTTCCAACTCTCCTATTCAGGACTGGGAGATGCCCTGACTGTCGCACATCTGCTGTCTGCCTTTTCACATTTGCACATTGCCAGTTTGACAGGTGCAGATTTTGTAGATTTCAGAGGCTGGTTTAGCCACTGGTGTTTTAAAGCTAAAGACAGATGGAGAAGCCAAATTGTTCCGAGTATGCTTTGAGCTGGATGTCTTTTCAAATACCAGCACAGTGGTTATTGTCCCTGCTCTCTTTGTGTTGCTGCTCTTCAGAGCCTGACCATTTAAAGCTGTGTAATGAGCAAACGGGGTCTGGAGCTCTGGGATCTCACATGCTGGCGTTGGGAATGAGGACTGGAGAAAGCATGTGTTGCTTGCTCTGTCCCAGTAAATCACTGACTGACAAACTGCTAATCTGCTGTCTGTGGAGTCTTGAAGAATCAGAGTGATAAACAGAAGCTGCTGAAAGAACGACTCTTCACAGTGTAAGGAAAGTTTCAAAAGCTGCTATATTCTGTTTTCTTGAGCTTAAAAGTATGGTGATAACACCAAGCTGGGTCAGCAGGCTGTTAGTATACCAAGGCGAGTTCTCGCCTTGCCAGACGATGAAAATAGGGAGACATTTTTCAATCTAATCGACCCCCTTATCTGGTAATCTTAATACCACAACAGAAGTACTATTAAGTTGCAAATACCCTTGTGATGACTCAAACAGCTTACTCTGTAGGAGGAACCAAAGTTGAGAGTACAGAAGGCTTTAACTCTGAGATCACGTGTGCCACTGCTTTATGAATACCTTATTTTAGCACGCTACAGAAAAACTTCCGTATGTGGCTTCTTGCCAGCATGGGCACTTGTGCTGTATCTAAGCCCAGGTGCACACTGTTAAACAAATATGTAGCCTTGGAGGCTCACTCTCCTCAGTTAGTATGGAGAAAAATAAGAAGCTGGATCGGTTTGGATGCGGATAAACCTAAAACATGCCCTAGATATATTGTATTAATGACTACTATGCCTTTAAGTAATTTACTTCTTATTTCTAGATGCTAGCAAATTATGTTTGAACCTGAAGCCCAAGCAACTATTTCTTCCCTGTTCATAAGTCTTCATTGAAGAACTAAGCTCATATTTTGGCACAGTAGTTTGTTTCCATGGAAATGCAGGGATATTTCCAATATGGGATTATAACTCACAGTGGGCTGTATCTGAGAGAGGTAAATTGTGAAGGCCACTTGTTAAGCACAAAAAGCATTCTCTTGTATCAGGGAAACAGTAAAAATTTTCTGTAAAAGAACAGGTGGCTCTGTAGTCATCTTTAAAATATTAATCCAGTGCACAGGAAAGTTATACCAACTATTAAAACAGACAAACTGAAGTTTCCTTGAAATGCAGAGTCTGAGTTGCTTCTCTCAACATGCAAAATGTGACCTCAGTGCTGCTGTTCTTACCTCAAGCTATTCATTTTTATTCAGTAGAAGAAATCTTTCCAACACTAAGCTCTGCTCTGCCAGCCTCTGAGGCATATTCAAACAGCCCAAATCTTTGTTACATCGAAGGCAAACAAACTGCAGCAGCAGAGAGCTAAAAATATCTGGAATTTACCAATGAGAGCACTAATAAGCCTGCTTTGGGAAGAGTTAAAGCTGATGATACTTGACAACACTTGTTTTTAATACAAGTAGAAACGCAGCACTAAAAACAACCTGAAGTGTGAACCCAGCGATTCACAGCCAGGCTGCACATCCAGTGCTGTGTCAGTCCTTGAAGCAACAACAAATCCTGTCTTTACATACCCTGTTAGCATGCAGAGCGGGAGAAGGGGAGCTGATACAGTTCCAGGTTAGAGGTTTTAGAGCTGAAAGCTGTGCTATGCACTTGGGGATGTTTGCAGGAGCATTAGAGGTAAGGAATTTTCCACTGCTCTTAGGCTGCAGTGGGTGCATCGCTGCTTTATGGGCTCTGCTGCTGCTGGGGACTGCGGAGCCCTGGTGCTGCTCTGTAGGGGAGCACTGGTTTCCTCCCAGAGCCTGTGTTTGGCATCATCAGAAAAGGGTGCTGTGGAGCCACTGAAGCTCACATCCAAAAGATTCAACCCTCTGATGATTAGTGACCCTTGCCTTAGTTCCTGTTACCAGATTTACTGTCAGAAAGATCTGTGGGCACAAAGGCGCAGTGCAAGATCTGGCTGCTCATGGAGGGCAGAGCAGCTTGTGTGTTAAGCATACAAAAGTATTCTGGGATGCACCTGGAGGCTTTGTCAAGGTATTATTTGCTGATCACTACTACTACATAATTTTTAGTGGAATAGAAAAGGCACATTAAATATTGAAGCGTGCTTAAAAGCTAAGCTTTGTCTTACTGCACAGGTCACTTCTGTGTTTGAAAAGGTTCCAGTGGGTAAGTGAAAATTATACTCAGTATGGCAGCAGTTTCTTCTCATTTAGACTGAAAAATTAAAAATTCAAAGAAACAAAACATAATGTTGATACCCATTTTGTTTGGTATCATGAAAAGTCAGTTTAAATATTGAAATGCTGCAATTCTGCTTTCCATAATACTGTGCATTTTTATTTGTGGTTTAGTGCTTCAAATCAAACCCCAGGAGTCAAGAGGACTGGAGTCTATTCCTACTTGGTTTTCAACTCATTTTGACTGTAGACAAACCCTTTATGGTCACAGTTCAGCCGAGTTCATAAACAAATGGCAAGTCAGAAGTTCACTGCGTTCCTAATTGAAAACATATGAGTTGTCCCATGGGTTTCATTTGGGATTTCTTGTGATTGCAATCAGGCACGTTTACCACTTTGTCAGTTTATTTACAGGCAGTGAGCTCCCAGGTCAGCACAACACAAAGGTGCTCGACTCCATTGCTTGCATGCAGGGCACGTGTTTACGTGGGCAGAGATGACCCAAACCACTGCTGGACACACCAGAACTTTAAATAGGAGTGTTCTTCCCTTCATATCCAGTGAGGATACTGTGAAGTGAAATGCCTGCAGTGGCTGTGGCAGGAGTTGAGGTAACACTTGATGTATCTTTGGAAAGAGAGATGCAAGGCAAGGGGATCTGGAGGTCTGTGCTCATCCCCATTCCTGGGATTGCCGAGCCAGCTGAGTGTTTGTACAGAGGGTCTCACAGTACAGGTGCCTCTGCAGGGTTTCTAGTTCTCATGGGAAAGAAAATCCTCAGCTTTATTTCTAGTGCAAAGTGACAGCACCCTGCCAGGTTGTGCAAGCCAAGCGTGAGTCTGGGCTCCCATCAGAGCTGAGCAGTCTGACTCCACTGTCAAAACTGAGGGTAGTTAACACCCAGGTGTGAAACTTAAACATGACATTTCAGATTCCTTCCTGGGTAAGTAATGAATTATTTTAACATGGAGAGCAGCATAGCTTGAAAAACGTTAGCATTTCCCTTTTGTTACGTTTCAGTGGCAGTGCCTGACAATACCTGCCTGATGAGAAAAGGCCCTGTAACACAGAAGCTGAAGTCATTAGTATGCTGGAGCAGAAATCCTCCTCTTTTCCACTGGTATATGAAAAGTGGCATTGCCCTGTAACAAGTTTTGAAGATAAGATACCCTGAAAGGAGGGTGAGTGTGCAGAGGTCAGGTAGCATTCCTCACTACCTGGTTACTTCTGGGGATCCTCAGACCTCTGGCCCTGCAGCTGAGACAGACTTTCCTCAAACTATGGCAGTATGTGAAATGCTTGCCCAACACTTACTAGTACATTTAATTGGTATTGTTATTTCAATGGGGTTTTGTTTTTAATTAAGTCCAGTGTCGCAAACAACTCCAGGACTGGTCACTGGCTGTTTCTCTCTGGATTCTCAGCTGGAGTTGCAGGTCAGGTGATCAGAAGTGCCAAAGGATGAGTATTTGGAGCTTGTGCGTAATAGCCAGTGGTGTGGTTGTCGTGGAAGGGTGACTGTCACAGACACAGTGTAATGGACACTAAATGCTTGGCTTTGGGGCCATGTGCAGAAGAGATATTGACAGAATGGAGAGCTCTGGGGATAGATCTATCCTGTTTTGGGACACTAGGATCTCATTTGATAGACATTGTTGAGGCAGGATACATAGATATTTGTACTGTTACAGGAGATGGGTTTGTAAAAGGGGATCTCTGTCCTCAAGGCTTTAACTAAGCAGTTTTTGTCACACAACACTGATCTAAATCTATTCCTAATACATACTTGCATTACTTATGTGTGATGCAATTCAGAGCAGTACTTTGATCCTGCTCTCTAAGTCAGGTTTGTGTAATTTCAGAAATGTATTTGTACAAGCTTAATTATGCATGTTGTGCTTGAGACATATAAATCTGGATACCAGCTCTCCACCTGCCCATGTATGTCCCTAACTGCCTGATTTGCATGCCTTACTCACTGGAGAATAAGCAGCAACTGAAAAAACCTGTTTTTAGTTATTTTACTTTCATTTCTTCAAGACTTAACACAAAGCAGTTGGGCCACATTTCCTCTGCTTCCGAGAAAAGGCAAAACCCTGTGCATTATCTGTCCACATTTTGGCTTACCTGTCTTTGTGTGACCTCTGGAGAACCCAGAGAGCGGGTAACATTTCTGAAGATTGAGTATTTGGTAAAGCTTTTTGCAACCCTTCTGGAGGAGGTCATTACCTCTAGTTTAAGAAATACTGATCTTATCTGGACACCTGAAAGTCAGCAGCACAGACACTGCTCTCAGCACCTGCGTGGGGAAGGAGTCGAGACAGTGTGTGCCCAAGGGATCAGAGCAGGGGTGCACCACCTGCAGGAAGCAGCTGCTTCCGTGAAGTGCCCTGCCAGTGTGGGTTTGTTTTGGGGGGCATTGCAAGCACCTTTCCTTGGGCTGCTCTTGCCTTCCAGCTGGGAGGAAAGGCAGGTGAGGAATTAGCAGATGGAAGGGATGAAACTCCTTCAGGAGGTGGTAGGGCATCGTAAGAGAGCAACAGATGGGGAAAAACCGGAGGAAGGCATGAATGATACTTCAGGTCATCATTTACTGGTCCTGACTCTGCCTCTCTGCCCGGAGGAGCTGCTCTCCCTGCAGGCTTCTGTTGTTGCAGCAACCTCCTGAGCTTGTTTTTCCCTTCCTAAACCAGGGTTCTGGCGAAGGGGAGCTGCGTCCTCAAAGCTGCCCAGGTGGTATGGGAAATCAGTGTGTTGTCACTGTTCCCAGTTCAGGGCTTTTACCAGCACCAAATCCATAGTGATTGGAAATACAATGGCAGGCAGGACTGGCTTCCAGGTGTGCAGTTCGAGACAGCAAATACATCTCACAAATGTAAAAAGGGGTCGTTAGTTTAACTTCAACTCCTGCTTCTCTCCTAAGATCCATGAGAACCTTGTAAGAAGCATTGGCAAGCCCTGGAACAAACCATCAATGAGACGCTCCCCTGCCTGAATTTGTGTGTGTAGGAGAAACAAGGGAAGATACGGGCAGCCCCTGAAGGGCTTTCTCCTCCCCACAGCTTAAGCAGAGCCATCACATGCACTTCAGCCTTCCCCAGCTATTCATTTTGAAACAAAACAGGCTTTAAACGTTTATTTTCAGAGACGCCTTCCAAGAGGTCTGCATACTTCTGTGGGTCTTTTTTGCAACATCATTCCAACCGGTTCAGCTTTGTATTTAGTGCAAATTGCATCTCAAAGATAATTCTTGATTACTCTGTGCATACCTGTAAGTTGCAAAATAGCTTTGGTGTTCTCCCTGTGTGTGCTTGCCAGCGAGAGCACTGCAATGCAGCTCTGTGTGCAGCTTTGGTGCTGGTTTATCCTGTGGTGCTTTGCCCATGGAAGCCCAAACAAAAGCATGTCCAAGTGTACATTTAAATGCAGACATGCACCACAGACTGACCTGGTGTGCAAGGCTCTCGCTGGGAGCACCTTCAAGGTGTAGGGCAAAATTCTCTTCTCAGGTTCCCAGAGTAGCTCCTGACTCAGTCTCTCAAGTCTCCTGTGTTGACACTTGCAGGCATTTTATGGTGTGAAAGAAAAGTGAGTGTCCTGAAAGGAGTAATTTGTCACTGACTGAGGAATGGACCATAATGGCAAAGCCCCAAGAAGAGCACGAGACCTTTTCTTGAACCAGTTGCTCTGTGTCTGAGAGAAACATGAAGAGTTTGTGTCACTTGGGCAATGTGCTTCTAGCCTCTTCTTCCTAATTATCCCTGAGCTGATGATCTAAGACTGCTTTGTGGATATGAGGACAGAATTTTGCCTGCAGGATGCACGATTACCAGCTGTGCCTCTTGTATGAATCAGTTTTAAGTGTATTTGGAATAACTGCCAGGCCAGCTTCTGAGCTTACCAGAGGACAGAGCTCCAGCAGACAGAGTCCCTCATGGCACAGAGCTGTTGCAGTTTTAAAATCAGTCTGATTTTTTTCTTTAACAGGGGAGCCCAGTGTAACTCCGTCAAGCCTGGAGTGACACACTGAATCTGCATCTGCCTCATGTGAGTTAAAATCCTGGCAGCAGCATTTTGCATAAGCTGGAGCCTCTGTAGAGAGCTTTTTTTTTTCTTTTTCTTTTTTTTTTCCTTTTCAGGAAGGCTATAAAATTGTATGTGTCTTGGCAGCAAAGGTAAACACAACCACACAAATGCATGAGAATTGCATACCTTACTGCACAACCCCTGCTCATTCCAGACCAGCTTCCCTCTTAGCACGTCCTGTGTCAGTCAGGGACGCCCTCACTCGTCACAGACCTGAAGGCTTGCAGTGTTCACTCCGGGGTACTGCTTTTTACCTTTTAATGGTGTATTGTTAAACCAAGTGATGGTGTTAAGGGGAAGCTGGAATGCTGTCAACTGGCTTCTGTTTTTTAAAAATCTTTAGTTGTTTTCTTTCTACCCTGGTTGCATAATCCATGAGCACTGGGTGCTGATTGCCCTGTGCTGCTGAAGCATTTGCCTGTCTTGGAACAGGACTTTTAAAATAACAATTCCTCTGGAGCTGGGGACTTGGCTTGGTGGCAGAGACATGGCCATCAAGCAGTAAGAAAAAGAAATCAGATGAAGTTGTAGCATGTGCTTTGGTTTTATTGTCATCCCGTGTGTGTTGGGCAAGGACGGTATGAAAATGTGTTTGTGGCTCTGCCTCCTCCCCTGTCACAGAGTTGGGGATGCTGGAAGATTGGGCCCTCCTCAGCTGGGTGAAAGAGCTGGGCACAGGAGACTGTATGGTAAATAGCTGAATTCATGACGTTGCCATGACACACAAATTATCTCCATCAGAGATAACAGGATTCAGCAACCAGGTCTGAGGGAGGGGATATTCCAGCAAAGTTTAAAACCATGTTTTCATCATGCAGCTGCAGAAAAAAGTATTGATCTGTCCTCTCTACTCTGTTCCCTCACGGCTGCCTGAAGTAAACACACATGAGAGAGAACAACCAGCCCTGAGTACAATATTGAATTTTTTTCATCTAGTAACACCTGTAACTGTGGCATCTCCCCCAAACATGCTGCCAGAGTTGCAGCGATGTCAGCCTGTCCATACTTGATCTGAGGAGGTGGATGGTTTGTTTGCCTGGAGGAAGATCCTGTTACTCCAACAGGCTTACGAGAAATATCAGGGGGTTGTGGCTCATTCAGTTGATATAACCGCTGCTGTGGTGGAGGGTGCTGTCAAGGTGAGCTCACAGAGCTCTCAGTCTCTTCCCAGCTGTGTATCTAATTAAAGGAAAGTTTATCTGGAACAATAAGTGTGCTGGTAGCTAGAGAACATTTATTGTCCCTTTCACGAGTCCAGTTTCCTGTGTCTCTGTTTAGTTCATGTGTCAAGGAGAAGGCTCTCATTTTCCAGGTATTGTGGAGTAGTAGAAAGATAGAGATGGGATCTGAGGCATGAATGAGCTGATAGTTTAGATATATTCAAAGACACATCAAGGAAGCAAAATCTAGGGCTTGAGATGTAAGGGGAATAACTGTCCCCCCAAAAGAAACATTTAGATTAATCCTAATTAATCTAATGTACTGCCTCAGCAGAGACTTGGGATGATGGAGGCTGAGGTTGATACCTCTTCTTCAGCCTTTTTCCTAATGGTGCTTCAGCTTGTTTCCTTAGAGAGTTGAAAGGAGATCTGTGGTGATTTTTCTAAGACAGAGAGGCAAATACAGAAAGAAATAGAGTGAGGGCATTTTGTGAGCAGCTGACCTTGTGTCCCACACAACTGTTCCCTGATGGAGTGTTAACAAGATACACAGATTGCTCATCAGAAAGCCCTCCAGTTTCCCTGGAAAGGCTCGGCTGGAGCTGTTGATGAACCACTTCTGCTTGTCCAGAGGAGATGCCAGTGTGCTCCTTGAGGTTCCTTGTGTCTGGACAGCATCACCATGGTTGGCAAGTTCAGAAAGAGCAGGGTTTCCGTGGAGAAATGTTTTGTTTGGAAGTGATGTTTTATGGATTAAGTTGGTAAAATGGTCAAATCCCCAGGAGGCTAAGAAGGAGGAGTACAGCAGCTTCATGGACAGAGCGGGGGATTGGAGTCTGTTTCACATAATGGAGAGCTTTGCAGAGCTTTCACATTCTGAGAATATGTGTAGGTGTATTTATAAGAGCTTTCCCTGGGAAGTGCCTTTACTGTCCTGAATCAGTTCCAGATGATGCTCTGGTGTCACTCTCACAATTTTGTTCATCACCTAACCGCCTATTGCTCCCTCCAACTCTAGCTCACTCCCCAGAATTGCCTTGTCAGTCACTGCTTTCTTCATTAGCTGTACTTTTTGATTGCTTATTCCTATCTATAGCTCAATCAATCCTTCCTTTCCTAAAGGGCAGAAAAGACTACGTGCATTGAATGTTTTATCATGTTGAATGTTTGTCATTGGTATAATATTGCTTGAAGATTGTGATAACTGCTTTATTGATTTTAGTTATCTAAGACCATTACAGGTTTGCTTATTATATTTTTAATGCTATTAGTTTAATGGGGAAAATTAACTCTTGGGATTCTGGTGCATTTTAGATTATTAAGAGGTACAGGAGCCCTCTGTCACGGGTACTGTGATCTCAGTCTTCTGACAGTCTTGTTTCATCTAAAGTCCTTGCCTTTTTAATTTTTTTCTTTTTTTTTTTTAGTATTTTATATTTGCTTTCTCCTCTCAGATTGAACTTCTGTATCCCACAGTGTATATATATACTGGTGATTACCTGGGCAGTGTAGACAATATGTATTAATATATATTGTGAGGCCCACAGATGCATTAGATCTCTCTCAGGAAAAGCAGTCTGTCTTCTAGTGAGTTTACTGCGTAACTTGCACATTTTCAGCTAAATTTGAAATATTCAACCCACTGAACCCAATGGTAACCTTCATTGCAGTCAATTTATTGTATTTATTTATCTTAGGACCAGTTTAAGACAGCAACATTATGGTATCTCACTCTTAAGGGGAAGGGAGCACCCAAGATTTGTAGGTTCTTGTGGTCGAAAGGAACGACAAAAGTCAGAGGGTCCACAAAAGCTTACAAAGTTTTATTAGTAAATTACACTTGGCACGAAAATTGGTATGTTAGTCCCTGACCTTCTAGTATAAGCACACAGCAGTGGGGTTTGGATAAAGGGGTAGGGTAAAAGGGAAGAGAGAAAGAGATGAATTAAAAGAAGGGGAGAGAGAAAGAAAGGAAGAAAGTGAGGAAAAGAGATCACCAGTCCTGGCAGCAGCACTGATCCAGCTGATGGGATGTCCAGGGTCCTGGGGCACATGCACGCCTGGGCTTTGTGGGGGTACCTTTTTATAGATAAGTTTTCCCCGCCTTGAAAACAGGGCTCTTGCTTTCTATGGAAATTAGTTACCATGTGCACTCCATTCTTCCAGACCTTTCTGAAAATAGGTCAGAGGGTCTTAAGTGGTCTTGATCTCCCCCATACAGTCCATGCCCACTTCTCGACCTCATTCCTGCACTTGAGCTGTGCTGTGCTAATCTCCAGGAGCCAGAACAAGGACGTCTGTCCCAGAAAAGTGCTGCCCTTACCTCCACATAGCCCCCTTCTCCAGCCACATCCTGTTCTTTCTCACAACATGTTATTACCAACAATCCCTGGTTGTTACTACTAACAATCCTTGGTCAGCTTCACGACTATCCAGCTGTCTCAGTGTTTGAGACATGCACATTAGCCCCTTATCTTCTGGGCTTCTGCAGACATGCAGCGAGCGTAAACACACCACCAGAGAAACCCTGTGATTTCCATCTGTCCTGATGGCCTTTTAGATGTAATTTAATGATCTGATTAAACAGTAACATTTTCAGTACATGGGAAGGTCATTTGCAGGAAGAAGAGAGGCCGCATGGTAGGAATGACTTAGTTGAACAAGTCCATTTCTTTTGCATGGAGCGAAGGGAAGGGGTGTGTCCCAGATGAGCAGCTCCTCTGATATGTGAGAGCAGTGAGCTTGCTTAAAAAAGTCGCATTTTGATGCACAAGGGTAATAATGGACAGATTTTTACAGTACCATGGTGTTATTAACAAACAAATCATATGTTAACTTGACAGCTCTACCTTCAAGCTAACTTAGTCTGCCGCAAACATTAATTCCCCTGAGGTGGAAGCTGGAGCAATACTAAGCTTTGGGATTGTATCCAGAGCAGTAACAGTAGCACAGAAGTGGTGAATTTCAGGCTTTCTAACCTCCAATACATGTGCTCCCACAATTTATTGGTTTCTTTATCGGCTTTGCAAAAACACAGGAAACCAAAACCTAATTGGAGCAGGTGGAACAGGGAGTGTTCATGAATCTGCCTAACAGGACTGCAGAGAGAGGAACTGCTGTTTGAAATACATTTTTCCTGATGCTGAGAGCTATGATAAACTGATGGAGATTTCATCTGGTGCACTCTGCTGCTGAAATTCAAACTGCAGCTCTGCTTCGCTCCAGCCCTGGGGCAGGAGCTAATTCCACCACGCTCTGGGCTGGGGGACCCGATTAGAAGGAGGGAATGGTATGTGGAGGAGGGAGGAGGGAGAATGGGTACATTACTTCTAATTGCCTTCTTGTTTAACCCCCTAGCTGTCTTCAAATTTTCTAACTGAAATCTCATCTTGGTACAGTGTATAAATCCCCTGAATACGAATCTCTTGGATTTGACCTGACCGTAGAAAGATTAGTTTCCATTGGATACCCTCATGAGCTGCTCAATTTTGTGTATGATCCTGCATTCCCTACCAGGTAAATGACTAACAGATACCAACCCTGCCTGCTCGAGGCCTCGAATACTTGTTCTGTGAAGTTCACAGGCGACATGTGATGCCAGGTTTTCAGTTGTGGATGCAAAGCCTGTGGCTGGCCACAGATCACGGGGAAGGGAGAAGACTAATCTGGTATGTGGGGGACCTTTGCACACATGAATCCTTGCCAGCAAAGAGGGAGTGTGCAAGAAAAAAACCCTGCTGAAAACATGGTCCAAAAATAGCTTTTCAAAGCAAAGACAGCAGAGACACAATCGGATATGGAGTGAAATCAGAATCAGGGGGAGAAGGAGCCGTTACTGTCCAAGAGGCTGCTGGGATGTCCCAGAACATTTTTCTTTAATGATTTTAATTAGTAGTGTCCTGGTGCATAAGACATCCTGAAAATCATGCTGACAGTAAACAAGAATAAAAGTGAGACCAATCCGGTTCACTTGTCTAGATGAATCAATTGTCAAAAGCATTTGATTTAGTAACTTTCTGATTTCGTAACTTTGCATTAAGTTAATGGTGCAAAATTACTAAATTCCTACATTTTGTCTTTTAGTGGGAAAGGTAAAAAGGACATTGCTTGTTTTGAACAAAGCTTTTGATCTAACTCTGCACCTTTAATTTCTTTCCACTTGTGCCTTTGCTGGATTTTGCTTCTTTGACTCCTTTGGAGTTTCCTTACAAAAGACTGGACCAGTGGATCTGTTGGTTTGTTCCACTTTCAGCCTGGCAGCTTCCTTCCTTTCCTCCTCTCAGCGTGTTTTACACTGAGAGTTGCTGCTGGCTGTGCCCTTGCCTGTTACAAGGCATAGCCCTTCACAAACCTGTGATGAGAGCTCTGTTAAATCTGCTACCTTCATCCCAGGGAGGGGACAGAAGGGATATCTCTGTGGGAAAGCTGCGTTCTCGAGATGCAAGCTGCTAGATAAGTGAGAGTTTTGCCAGAGTCAGAACTGGGAATGTCCAAAGCATTTTGTGCCATGATTACACGCCCCATCTGGCTTTGTCCGTGACAGAGATGTGAAAAGGTGGAGAGAAATTCCTTTATCACACTTTACTGTTCCCTGCAGCCCGACAGGGGTGTCAGGTTTGTGACCCTGTGGAAGAGGTGCACAGCTCCCGTGGTAGGTGCACAGCTGAGCCTCTCGGGTTAAACGCTCTGGGGGCAGTGGCCAGCGGGTCAGGTGTCTCTCCCAGCTGCTGATGCCGGGCTCTGGTTGCTCGCTTGCTGCCAGCTAAAAGGGACAGTAGAGACCCCATCTGCATCATAACAGCAGCTCCATTCTGATGCCCCATGCCAAGTGAGCAAAGCCGTTCTAGAGCTGTTCTAGCTGCTGTTAAAATGGTCACCCCTTCATGCAGTTGCCTCTTCATATCATAAATTGCTTTTTTAACAGAGGCCTGGTATTTGACACCCACTATGGAAACCTGCTGAAAGTTGATGCCTATGGGAACCTCCTAGTGTGTGCACATGGCTTTAATTTCCTCAGAGGGTGAGTGTAGTCTCTTGGCTGTTCTTTTTGACTTAATACACTCTATTGTGTCAATGGTCCTCAGGGCACCCATTGTATAGGGAGTCACAGGGACTCCACAAACAGCAGATGCTGTGTTCCTACAGCTCCAGGATTAACTGGGGATGCCTTGAGGGTCTCAGGCACAGCAAAAGCCCAGATGTTTACAAGGGAAAGGGCTGTGCCACCACAGGCACATCCACAGTGTGCTGGGTGTAGAAGAACGTGTGCTGTGGGGAGGAGTTGATGGGACCATCCAGGGGCTGTTCACCTGTCCTGGCACACTTTTAACGTCAGCAGCTTGTCAGTCAAGACAAAGCCATTGCATGAGGACCTGTGCCCCTTGAGGCTGTCAGCTCAGCCGTTGCTAAGAAAGTCTGAGGGCCTGAGCTGGCTTGGGGTAGGAACAAGCTTGCTCTACCCCTTTGTGTTTCTGACCTTTGAGGATGTCAGAACGGAGCATTGCGTGCCATCTCTTGCAGCATTCCCTGGCTGCTTGTGTTTCTTGCCCCAGAGAAGGTGCTTTAGGAAGCAGAGAGGACTGCAGTGCCATGTGCCTGATGTGTCCCAGCAAATCCCCCCTCCCTCATTCATGCAAGGGCATATGAATGGAAGGCAAGGTAAGCTCAGGACCCCCAGGGTGGCAAACCTTGTTGTGGCAGGCCTCTAAGTCCTTGCATCAGGACTCCAAAATTTAGAAAAAAGCCCTTATATGTGCACTGAAGTTCCTCTTTGAGCCTAAAGTGATCTTTAGAAGCCCCAGAAATTAAGGAGACCAGAATAATGATACGAATTCAGTCATTGCCATCCTGCTGATGAATTGCAGAGGGCCCCGAGCGAGCCTCCTGCAGCAGAGCCCTGCACACCCCTGGCTGAGAGCTGCTGGGGGAGTGGAGAGCAACACATGGAAAGTGGGGGAGAGTTTAAGATAAGTAAACAATGAAAGTGCAGATGATTTAAAGCATCCTCCTAGCCAGCAGCATAGGGCTTAAGGTCGAGCTGTGGACTCTGGACCACTCTGTGTCCGTGTGTGGGCTCTGCTCAGTTTGCTGACTCAGCGATGAGGGCTTTGTCCTGGCTCTGCCAGAGTCAGCGCAGCCCAGGGAACACCCCTGGATGCACTTTTGCTCTTGTGCCAACACTGCATGTGGGGAAGCTTGGTGTTGATTAAAGCACAGCAGACTTTGGTTAGTGGACCCCGCTACAACTCCGTTTTGCATGTCAGCAGATTTTATCTTTGTTATATTTTGTGGTTTCACTCTTGTCCACTTTATTTATTCTCAGGCCTGAAACACGGGAGCAATATCCAAATAAATTTATCCAGAGGGATGACACAGATAGGTTTTACATTTTGAACACGTTATTCAATCTACCAGGTGAGTCTAATGTGAGCCAACACAGGCCTTTTTCTGTGCCTTTTAAGCCAGTAAAGCTTTGCTGATGTCATACTCTGCTTTTCTGTTGGGGTTTTTTTTACGTGAACTTTCTTCCTTTGGGCACAAGCCCAAAGTTAGCTGGCTATATGATGTTGTCCTTGTGTTATAATCTCCCTCTGTTTCCTTGCAGAGACCTACCTGTTGGCTTGCCTGGTGGATTTCTTTACTAACTGTGACCGGTATACGAGGTTCGTATTCCCTCCACTTCGAGGTGTTGATGGAACAGTAATATCGTTATTATATTATACAAGAGCAATACAGCACAGATGGAGCTGCTCTTAATATCAGTGGAGACCCCTCAAGTGCTTTTGGTGCGGAAAAGCTCAGGCCTCCTGTAATTTAGTGGTGACGAGTTGATCTGTGTGTACAGCAGAGGCTGGTTATGAAGGTTTTCTTCACAGGGTACATCAGTACCAACATACTGACTGACACTGATATTTGGGGCAGCTTCTAGGACTGCAGCCTTTTTACAGGGTGATCACAGGCTCCACTCAGTTCATTTTGAACCTGTGTCCTTTGGAGCCATGTCTGAACTGGTAACTGAAAGGCTGAGTTTCCTCAGACGGTTACCACAAGTGCTTCATGTTGTAATAAAGGACATTGCACACTTAGAGGTGAAGCGCTCAGTGTGGTGTAAAAGGCTGTTTGTGCAGCATGAGTATTTACCTTGCTGGCAAAAACATTTAAGCATAAAAACAAGCTGTGGTTTGAACTGGTAAATGTGAATGCTGCTGTGCTGCTCATCACCACATGTGATGGGTCATCTTTGCATATATGTGAGTGGAAGGCAAAGGTTTAATGTGATTTCACCTGGGAGCAGAGAAACTGTTTATGCTGGCAATCCATCAGGTGAAGTACCTTCTCCTCAGGAGGGGCATGATGATTGCTGTCATAATAAATACAGGTCTTTGTAATCCTTCTTGATTTCTTCTGATGCAAGCTGTCATGGCTGTCTCAAAGATACCTCCAGAGTATCTTGTAATTTCTAATGTTAACTCTAAGTGTGCAACATAGAAGCAGTTCCTCCTCTCAGCAGCATTACATTTAGTTGATTTCCATGACACTCCCTTCTCTAGTGCTGGAAAAAGGGAGAAAGAGCACCACTCTCTTTATTCCCTCAGTACCATTCATCTTCTGTAAAATGCTGCAAACTGCATTTTTGCAGTTTTCTGCAGTCTTTTTACCTTCTCATAGTACTGTGGGTGAGAAGTAAGAGTTACAGTCGCAGAAAGCTGTAGTACTGCTCTGGAGGCACAGACATTCCTGGGTAACACACAGCTCCTGTTAAACTCCGGTTGTAGCCTTCTTTCAAGTCTGAGCTGCAGTTAAGTAGCAGATAAGAAACCGTGATGGTAAGATGAAATAACAAGCTCCAAACAGCATTTTGAACTTGCTCCTTGGTGTGTTTCTTACCTGCTGTGACTGTATGCTAAAATCTCTCTTCTGTCGCCTCACAGCTGTGAAACAGGGTTTAAGGATGGAGACCTTTTCATGTCCTTCAGGAGTATGTTCCAGGATGTCAGAGATGCTGTTGACTGGGTTCATTACAAGGTGATTGCAAGAACTCCTTGGGACGCTTGTGGTTTTAACTGTGTTAGAGGGGCTGGTTTATAACTCCTGAGTTCAGATGTTCTCTGCCTCCTCTGGGCAAGGGCCCTGCTTTGCCGCCTAGTGAGCAAATCGTAGATTGCAGTTGTATGGGAGTAAGTCAAGATCTCAACTGCCCTGCTAGTATGGGAACGTATCTGGCTTGGCTTTCTGTTTCTTTTTATTGTGCACAGATTCCATTTTTGTACTGTAATTCATGGGTTTTAGAGCATGATGCCATGAGGGTATTTGCACTTCAAGTTCACAACTTGGACATTGTCCTAATTATTAAAGCAGTATTCTACTGCAGATTATTTACATTGACACTATCCTATGTTGTCTAAAAAGTACCTGCATTAAAGAGAGAAATACATCAGCTGTTCTCTAATTAGAGAGAAGCATTTCATCTTCTGCATATGCTTGTGCACAAATTTAGAATATAATTTTGTGAGCATTTACATATGGTTAAAGACCTGATTTTTTTGATCTCCCTCATTCAAGCAGTCTGTTGGGTGGGATGGAGAACCATCACAGGAGAACTCTGCTCACAGTTGTACCATTTACCTGTGCAGAAGTCAGGAATCTTTTTTTTTCCTTATGCAGTGTTGTGTGATACATGTTGGAGTTGGCCTTTGACTAAAGCATTATGGTCAGTGTTGGAGACAGGTCGTTAACTGTCTTGTTTGGTATGGCAAATCTATTTTTTTGTTTGTTTCTATTGTATTCCCTTCTGAAAGGGTTAAAATGCTGTTGAAGTGGATTATTTACCATGGTGAGGGAATCGATGGATCACAGAGTTTGTGATGGTCCCTGCTACTCAAAGCCTCTCATCTCTAGAGTCACTGGTTCAGATTCGCCCTGGTTTGTACTTTCACAGCATTTTAAAGTGTGAAAGTTGGCATTACTTTGTTGTCTCTTACATCATAAGTTTCCATGACCTCACTGGGTTCTGTTGTTTCTATTTCAGGGATCGCTTAAGGAAAAGACCCTTGAGAATCTGGAGAAGTACGTGGTGAAAGATGTAAGTGTGAAGTTACTTTCTTTGTGCTGTGTGACATTCGGTACTGACTAAGCAGGCAAGAAATAAACATGCTGATTTGCTTCACTAAATCACAGAACAGATAAGGCTGTGATTTCTATTGTAATAACCAAAGACGAAGTGGAAAGTTCGGACACAGCCTTTATTCTGAGCCAGTGACCCACATGATTTCGTATTGATGTGCACGGTTTATAACATAAAATATAAAAGCCAGAGGAAATGTTATCCACGTGAACACACTGGCAAAACTCATGTTGTTTCTTTGAGTGGTGAAAGCAACTGTGTTCCCTGCCCATGTTTTTCTGCCCAAGCAAACCTCTCTTTAAAAAGCAACCAGTTGAGCGTCTTTTTAGCCACAAGTATTCTTTCGCCACCCAACAAAAAAGTTACACTTAGCCATGAGGGACTGAGGGAAAGATCCCGAAAGACTCACCAGTGTCTAGTCTCTTGATAACCCCAAAATGTGTGTTCAGCACATCTAATTGAGCAAGCTCTAGTGGTTCCCTTACTCCTGCCACCTCTGCAGTGTGCAAGGCCCCTCTGGACCACTCTTGGAATAAGTATTTTTTAGTTTAGATGAGCTCTGTGGTAGATTATCACTTCAAAGCAGTTAACCTTGTTTCTAGTTACATGCCTACAGAATTCTTAGGTAACTGTTCAGTGAGGTAATCAGCTATTTTGGCAATGGACTGAGATTTCAGATTCAATAAAAATAGCCCCAGGAATAAATTCTCCCTAATTTGAGGTTGGAATTATAATGCATTCCAACTTGTGGCTCGTGAGCTCAGATTTCACCTGCCTCTGGGCCCATTTCGGGAACGGACTTGGAGCTGGAGCAGATCGGTGGGAGCAGCACAGGGTGCCTGGCACTGTGGTTGGCAAAGGCACCGCAGCCCTGCTGAGCCCTTCCCCCTCGCCTTCCTCCCCTGGGCTGTGCTCTGGAGGGGTACCTGGACGGACCAGCAGCTTTCCTGGCTCTGGCCAGTGCACAACACGTGAGTTTGCTTGCTCGATGGTTTGATTTGCCTTTTTTTTGTCTGGTGGGATCATAGTTGAGTGTTTTTCCCATGATGAATGTCTGTAACTTTCGTGTGTGACTTGGATGTTCCCCTTGGCTTCCAGGGGAAGCTGCCACTGCTGCTCAGCCGCATGAATGAAGTGGGGAAGGTGTTTCTCGTCACAAACAGCGACTATAAATACACAGATGTAAGTGCTGCTTGAATTGTTAGGTTGGTATGTCATGGAATAAGCATAAGCCAGCCATTTGGATGGGTTTTGATGGGACATCTGGTGGAGAATCGTGTGTTTTCTAATCTACGTGTAGGATGGGTCAGTGGTGGATGCAGATTAAGTCTTGAGTCAGCTTTTGTAGTCCTGGTTCTGGCACTGAGCTAGTATAGGCCTGGCTTAAGTCCCTCTGTGCCTCATTCAGTTCCTCAGCAATTAAAAGGCTGAAGGGGAAAGTGATACTCAATTTTGGATTTTAATATCTTTTAAAATGCAGACTTTCCCTTTCAAGTGAGATAGATAGTCTGCGTACAGACAGGTCACCAAACCAAGGTCCTGGAGAGGTCTGAGACCCAGAAAGGGCTGTCTGCTAAGCTGAGAAATAAACACGGTTACTTCCAACTCCAGGTGAATGTCAGGATGTTGCAACACTGCTAATCTAAAGATTTATATGACATTTAAAAGTGTTGCAAGATATACGTGAAGCAGTGTGCAGTTTTCTGAGGAACCTGTGTTATTTGATTATAAAAACTACTGGTTTGATTTCTGTCACTGACCTGTTCCATTCATTTTGTCTCCAAATCTTATGCTGACTTCTGTGTAAATTCTGAAAATAAAGTTCTGTAATCTGAAAAGATAAAATCGGAAAAGTATGCTTTTATAAACTACACAAATATATGTTTAAAAGCACATTTTTGAATACTTTCTTTCTCTCTTTTAGAAAATTATGACTTACTTGTTTGACTTTCCGCATGGACCAAAGGTATGTGAATTCTAGACTGCAGCTGCAGTAGACACTGATGTGCCTAATTATCTGTGTAGCTGGAAAGCATTTTAATCCTGCTTCATCGGCTGCGTGGGATTAGTTGCTTTAATCTGGTTAAAATACACTTGCTGTTTTGTGTCCTGTTTGAATGGGATCAAAGTAAATACAATATAACAAAGAGAAAAGGGGCATCATCTGGTCTCAAATGATAATCTCTGTTAATGATAACATTATTTCAGTGATAAAATGTTTCAACTGTGGCATTTTGTAGCCGGGTTTCTTAGAAATAATGCACAATGGTTTAGATGTTGTTAAAAAAAGCCATGATGGAAAGGAAATAGTTTTATAAAACAGCAGAAACATTTATGGCTGATTGTGCCTTAATTATCATAACTCCAAAAGTTTTACTCATTCTTTTTTTTTGTTTTTCTGAGGTCGAAACTCAGCCCTGCAACTTTTGGAGAGAGGCTTATGATACGAGTTTATAATGCTCTTTCAGTCTCTCAGTGAGAGGCTGTCTCATGCTCAAAGGATGTGTTCTCACACTGTGCTTTAAAGGCAGAAGGCAGCCAAGGGAGAAATTTTGAGAGTGTAGAAACTCACCACAACTGATAGCTAAAGAAGCCCCTTGCTGTGGTCTTGATTCTCACAAAGTGCAGAAACATGGAGCAGAAAGGGCTCGGTATCCTTTGGGCAAGGCTGTGATTCAAAGCCATGCTCTGTGGAATAGAGTCCAGGCATTCTCCCACTCTTGGCAAAAGTACCAGCATGGCCTTGTAAGCTGAAGCCGTGGAGTTGCATGTGTCTGGATCTGCACGGGATGTCACCTTCAGGAACAGTGGCAGAGTGTCATTTACAGCATCTTTTTACATGGCAGCTGTGCCCTGACAGGGATGTTCAGTGCTGTTCTCCCGTCTCACACCACGTCCTCAGCCCCCACTGCTAGGCTGGGATGGGATGGGCTTGTGGCAAAAGAGGAATGCTTTAGGAGATGGTGCTGGCAAGCCAGCACTGTCCCACGGGAGGCATGAGCTAAGGGATTTTGATGGACCAGCCATGTCACAAGGTTATGGCTATGGACAGTGACACTCCAGTTAAACTCCCTGTGGTTTTTTGTGTCATGCCTGATTCTGGGGTTTGTTTTTGCCTTTGTAGCCTGGGAGTGCCCATAGGCCATGGCAGTCCTACTTCGACCTGATCCTGGTGGATGCACGAAAACCCCTCTTCTTTGGGGAAGGCACCGTATTGCGGCAGGTGGACACGGTGAGTGGCCAGTGGAGGGTACCTCCACCGCTGGAAGGGCTCCTGCACCTCCTGTGTGGCTTCTCTCAGTGACAATGGGCAATGCAGTGTTTGGACAGGACCTACTCTAGAGGTTTTGGGCTGGAGTCTCCTCTTAGTGATTCCCAAGCAACCCCATCACCTCAAGGCTTTGCTGGCTTCCCTAACATACTGCAGGTGGCAGGAAAGCCACCTATGGGCTGCTTGGGAGTGAGACAGACAGACAGACAGACAAAGAGTGAAGACAGACAAAGAGTGAAGTATCAATGGTATCCATACAGAAAAGATCCAGACCATCAGCTGCTCAACACTAACACAACACCTCCTTCCACAGGTGACCGGGAAGCTGAAGATTGGCACCTACACTGGCCCGCTGCAGCACGGCATTGTGTACTCGGGAGGTGAGGCAGGAGCCCTTCTTGTTCTGTGGAGTGGCTCTGACGTGGCCTTCAGCCACTCAAGCTGTGAGAGGACTTGTGCCAGGCAAGGTTGTGCTTCCCAAAGTGCATTGTTTTGTGCCTGCACACTGCACCAGAAGCTCTCCATGATCAGAGCTGCACAATGCAGGGAAGAGATGGACCCGTTCGTCCTCAAATGTCCTTTTCTTCCTTGCCAGGGAGGGTCTGTGAAATCCCTGCAGGGCTTGTGGTGGAGGAGTGGCTGCAGTTGGCCCAGTGCAGTGTCCCCAGCTGTACTTAAAGGTGCTGTCGCCAGCATGACCACGCTTGGAAGGTTCTGCCAAGCCAGGGAAGGGCAGTGGGTGGATACAGAGCTGTCTGTGACACCCAGGGCTCCATTACTCTCACATGGCGTGGGAGGCAGCATGGCCTCTGTTGCTGTCATTCATGTAGGGATGTGCATGGGCAGAGCTGCTCCTGGGTGAACTCCCAGGCAGGTGAGCAGTGTCCAGCACAGCCATGGTCAAGCAGTGGAGGTTTCTGGGAGGAAAATGCATCTGTTTTGGCTCACTGTTCTGAGCCATGCCATTCTTCTCTCAGGCTCTTCGGACACAGTCTGTGACCTGCTGGGGGCCAAAGGGAAGGATATCTTGTACATCGGAGACCATATCTTTGGAGACATCCTCAAATCCAAGAAACGCCAGGGCTGGAGGACCTTCCTGGTGATCCCCGAGCTGGCGCAGGAGCTGCACGTCTGGACAGACAAAAGCGGTCAGGAGCCGGGCAAGCCCCTGGCCAGGCTTTGCTCTTGCTTGTCTGATGCTGCACCCCTGAGATCGCCAGGGCTTAGGGGTGCAGGGGAGAGATCACCCTGGCTTGCCACTTCTCCTTTTGGCCTTTTTCCCTGGGTCTGGATGCTGGTGGCAGGAGCTGGGGTGCCTCTCTGTGGGCTGGCCTTGCGGTCCCAGGCCTTTCCTGTGCTCTTTCCCAGGCTTTTGTGTGTAATCAGCCAAGTGCTGCCTTGGCCACGGGAGAAGCTGCAGCTGGCTGGGGTTGAGTTGTTCCTCATCCATAACCCCAGAACCTCCTCCCCCCTCTGCACATATGGAGCCATGGCTTCTATGTTAAAAAATATCTGACAAGACCTGACAAGTTATTCTCCCTGTAATGCCTGAGCCATGACTGCTCTCCCATCTGCAGGGAGTCCCTATTCACCAGCCGCTTCCTCCTCGTTCCTCCCACTCCCTCTGCTGCTCTGCCGCCAAAGTGCTGTGTGTTTCCCATCCTCCAGCACTCCTGCTTTTCTCCCAGGTTTGCCCTTTGGTGTGTAAATAGGGCTGGGGGTTATGCAAGTTGCCCCATGGCTGGTTGGAAGGCTTTGGTGAGAGCTGCAAAGGTTCAGCCTCGAAAACGAAAGGGCCAACCAGAAACCAAGCCCAAAGTTCTGCCCCTGGCAGTGTGTGATTGACCCCTCTCCCTGCCCAGAGGCCATGAAGTGCCGCCAGTGTCCTTGCTCAAGTGTCTCTCCGTCACCATGCGAGGGGAGTGAGCAGGGGAGTGGGTTCACTTTCAGCCCTTTTCATTTCAACAGTTTAAACTTACCCTTTTCCCCTTTCTTTTCTGGATTTTTCAGCCCTTTTTGAAGAGCTGCAGAGTCTGGACATTTTCTTGGCCGAGCTGTACAAGTGAGTGTTCAAACAGTGACAACTTTCCTGCTGCCTCTCCCGGCTAACGAGCGGCAATGACAAAACCTTGGGGTTGGGTTAGCGGTACCGCTGCCGGAGCCTTGACTCGGGCTCTGCCCACAAGACCAACCTTCCCCTCCAGACCAGCCTCCCTCCCCTGAGCCCCATCCCACAGCATCTGGTTCTGAAAGACTTTTCACACCGTGTATTTACCTTCTCGCCTGTAACTAGGCATCTGGACAGTAGCAGCAATGAACGCCCCGACATCAGCTCCATCCAGAGACGTATTAAGGTACCAATCATCAAAATCCCTTTTCATCCTTCTGGATCCCAAAGGGCTTAACAACCCAACCCCACTGCTTAGTCCTGAAATGCTTTGCTCTGCCTTTGGGTGGGCACAGCAGGCTTGGCAAAGCCACTTTGTCTCAGCTCACTCGTGTCACTGGCACTCCTGAAAGGCAGCCTGGTCTGGAATAGGGTCCCGTTCCTCATTCCCACAGCAGCACTGGCTGAGGGTACTCACTGCAGAGGAGGAAGAGGAAGGCAGGGATGGGCAGGTAGGGGCTGTAGCCTCTGGTTCAGCCAGCCCTGGGGTGCCAGCCTAGGGCAGTGCTGGCCCTGAGCCTGTTGCCACCTTCCTGTGTTACCTGGGGCTCAGCTGTGCCCTGATGCCACGGGATACAAGCACAGAAAGCCTTGCTCGAGATCCTTGCAGGTCTCACATAGCCCCCAGCCCTCAGGGTGCTCCACCTCAGTGTTGTCGTGGCTCTGAGGTGCTGCCTGCCTGGCCCAGGATCTAACCTGTCCTTTCCTCACAGAAAGTGACCCACGACATGGACATGTGCTACGGGATGATGGGGAGCCTCTTCCGCAGCGGCTCTCGGCAGACGCTGTTTGCCAGCCAGGTGATGCGCTACGCTGACCTCTATGCAGCCTCCTTCATCAACCTCCTCTACTACCCCTTCAGCTACCTCTTCAGAGCCGCCCACGTCCTGGTGAGTTGCAATCTCAGGGAGGTGGGCAGGGGTCCCAAAGGTGCCCATGCTTGTGTCCATTATCACTTCCACAGGACACGACAGCACCTTGGAGAGTTGGGTGGCATTTGATAGACTGTAGACCAAACGGTTGCATTCTGGGGTTTGCTCTCCATGCGTTTCAGGGAGGCACCCTGGGACTGGGACACCCCTTGTCACCTCCTCTCTCTGTTCCATGTGCAGATGCCGCACGAGTCCACAGTAGAGCACACGCACGTCGACATCAATGAGAAGGAGTCGCCGATGGCCACACGCAATCGCACCTCGGTGGATTTCAAAGATTCTGACTACAAGCGGCACCAACTGACCCGTTCCATCAGTGAGATCAAACCGCCCAACCTCTTCCCCCAGGCACCTCAGGAAATCACACATTGCCACGATGAAGATGACGATGAGGAAGAGGAAGAGGAGGAAGAAGAGGAGGAAGAGGAATAAGAAGGAAAAAATGAAGTATTTCTGAAGATAAACCATGACTCTAGCAGTGATCAGGAATGGATTCTGTTGTTGGGGCCCTTGGGGTGATGGGTTGGGGGGTGTGATTGTTGCAAAGGCACATTTTGAAAGTATTTGGAAACTTCTAACAAATTAACACTAATTAGGAGGAGACCCTTGTTTTCAGTTTTGCAGACGGTTCAAAAAGCTGATGGATTCTATCTGGGTGGTGCATTCAGATTGGACTGCCTGCCTGTGCTGTCATGCTACTCCCATTACATTTTGGGATGCTGCATGTTTCTCCCTTTCTCATGATGTGTTTCATTTGGTTTCCATTTGAACAGTGTCCTTTGAACGGTTTTTGGCATTTGTTACATTCTCTGTGGAGACAGAAGGGATGTGCTGGGCCCTGCAGGAGACAAAATTATCCAAATCCTGCTGCCCATGAGGTTGCTGCCCTTAACCCTCTGCTCCTGGATTACATAATCCCCCCTCCACATGTTAGCCGGGGTGTTGCTGTGCCTTCCAGCACCCAGTTTACCTTCTGTTGGTGTGAGTTTCTCTGTGTAAGTGGCTTGACTCCTCCAGCCATCATGGATGGCAGTGAGATTCCAGCTCTTGCACATCTGCTGCCATACACATTTCACCTTGTAGCTGCTCGTTATCCTCTCCCAGTGTCTCCAGGCTCTCTCACCATCGGCATGTGATGCATGATTTCCAGGGCATTTCTCAAACAGCTGAGCTGCACACTCTGTTCTCAACTCCTCCAGTTTTAGCAGTAAATACTAACCCAGGAGCTTGAAGCTGCTGCTTTAGCATTAACATTAGTCACTCTGTGTTCCTCCTGACCTTTCTGTCCTCTCAACTTTAAGTGAAGCATCCCAAAACCAACCCCAGCCACCATCTGGAGTGAAAGGGCCTGTTGTGCCAGGGTGCTGCGGGCCACATGGGCCTGCCCTAAACTAGGAAACAGCACATGCCACAGGGCCAGCCCCACGGTGGGAGCCAGGAAGCTCCTGGCCGTCCAGCAGCTGCCCTGGTCTTTGGTCTGGTGCGGAGCAAGCAGAGCCTCATCACCAGCCGTGGTGGGCAAGGCTGCGTCCCTGGCCAAGGAGGGTGACGGCTGCCGTGTGGGGACTGGGGGTGTCCCCAGGGATGGGCAGGTAGTCCTTGTGCCTGAAAGCCAGCCGAGGGAAGGCACGGAGCTGGCACAAAACTGGACAGCAGTGCCCTGTGGTTTTCCTCTGAGTCATGGGTGCAGCCTCCCTTACTCCAGCCTCTGCCGTTCGCTGCAAAGGGATTACAACGAGGGCCCTCTTGTAATGAATTTGACTGTTGTTTCAGTACCATAAACTCATTTAATTTCTTTTTTCATTTTAAAGTACCTTAATAGAAAATAAAAGAAGAAAAACCACACCACCAACATCTGAGCAGCAAAATGCTGCTCTAGTGGCAGTTGTTCAAGTCAATAAATGATGATGTTTCTAAGAAATGCCTGGTGCTTTGTGGTGTGTTGCTGAGATGATGAGGGCTGTGCTGGAGTTGATGGGAAGAGATGGGACTAGTCTATGGGGTCCCAGCAGGATGGGTGACTGGGGAAGAGTGAAAGCATCTTTGGGAATTGGTCATGTGAAGCACTGAGGAGCAGTGGCAGTGGATCTTACTGTAAGGGCACGCCTGGTCCTCACATTGTCCTAGGAAGCAATGGGTGGGGCACAAGGCTTTTGTTATCAACTTCTGCATCAGCCAGGAAAGCATGGAGAGGGCAGGGAAACGTTTTGGCTTGGACACAGGGAGTGAGGAGGGGCTTTTCCATGGTGGGAAGGGCAACATCCCCACACTGCTACTACTTCCAGCACTGTGTCTTGCCAGGGCTGTTTTCCACAGACATTACCAAGAACCACTTCCTGCCCCTCCGCCCCGGCAAGACACGTGCCCAGGGTGGCACCAGGGCACAGCACAGCCTGTGCTCACCAGGAGCTGCAAACCTGCTTAAACAGATAATACCCAGGGAAGGCCAGTGCTGCCACACAGCCACACAAGACTGTGCCCGGCTAAGACAGGCAGCCCCAGGCACTGCTGAGCTCAACCCTCCCCTACAAACAAACTCCTCGTGTCAACCAAACCAGACTTGAGGAGGTTCCCCCATCAGCACCACCACAGAAGGATATTCAGTACCAGGGCCCCAAGTGCCAGACAGAAAATAACACTAAATGGCAATAGCTGGTGGCCAACACTCACCACCTAACACTTAAGGGACTGCTGAAAACTCCAGAGCAGTGGGTCCCTGACACCTCAGTTTTGGGGTCTGGAGAGGCGCTAACACGCACCCACAGTGAGGCTGGCTGCAGGAAGGGTTCCAGGGAGCTGTTCCCGAGCCCTTGCACCAAAGGCCATGCTGGGCTCTGCTATGTTTAAACTTTGTTTCTCCAAGTATAGCTACTTGAATTTTTTAAGCTTTAGCTCAGCAGCTGGGGGAAGCATGCGGCTGCAGAAGGGAGGTCTGGGGAGCTCCATGCATTCCTCCTTCCCAACCGGTCACCACAAATAGCTCACTCCCAGTCCAGGGCTATTTCTGACTGAGATGGGGAGAAGAGTCTTCAAAGCTGGAGCAATGGAAAGTATTTGACCCTCACTTCATGGTGGGAAAATGTCGGGCAAAGCCTGACAGACACACAGGCACTGCCCAGCTTTGTACCATCCTGTCCATCCTGTGCTAGCTCCACCATGAAGCTGTGGTAACCCACAGACCAAGCGCCAGGGTTAAGCTTCTTGCCCCAGCTGGCACTGGGGACACGGTCACAGCCCCAGTTTCCAGCCCACACCTTCCTTAGGCAGTTGCCCATGGCTGATCTGCACCAGCTCTCCTTTCCCAGCAGCCAGTGGCCTGGCAGTACCTGTGTCTCCAATCACTCTGCAGAGCCTCAGGAAAAGCTCCTGCTGCTCTCCCTGCAACCTGTCCCCCAGCGCAGGGACAGACATGCTTTGCTTTTGCCCACAAGCAGTATTCTGTCCTGCAGCAAAAACCTGTTGAAAGCAAGGTGAGCATGGAGGGGACAGGCCTCACCCCCTGCCCCGAGCTCTCACTGACCTGACTTCCGGCTTCTCCCACTTTTCCCACCACCTCACATCCACCTCCCCTGCTTTGCAGAGCCGGAGGGGGCTCACAGGGGCTGCACCAACCAAACCCTACCAGGGACAGGAGCCCGAGGCTCAGTGCCCTTAGCCACAGCGCTGCAGACATCGTGTGTTGGGCACTGCCGCTTCTGACCAGGTCAGTCATCAGAGCTGCTCCCAGCTCCTCTTCCTTTACGCCACCTCCTCGCTCAGCAGAGCAAGGCCCAGCTGCAGCTCGGTATCAGGATATACCTGACCACAATGGAGGGTGCAAAGCCCTGTGCCAGTCCCTGAGCAGCAGCCATTCCAATCTCCAGCCTGAAGCCCCAGCATGTCAAACATGGATAAAGAAATTCTGTAATTGCAGAGCCACTGGTCCACCCTGGCCCTGCACAAGGGTGCTTTCCCTACAGGAGAGCAGCCCTGGGGGCCACTGGGCTGCAGAGCCTGGCCATGGCGGGAGTTACTGCTGGAGCCTTGAGGACACAGAGCCCTGGGTACAGCTTTAGGCACTGCTCCTGCCCTGCTGCCGCAGTGTAGCCTGGACCTGAGCAGCCAAAACCCATCCCGCCTCCCTGAAGGGATCTGGCCTGTTACACCCTCCCTTCCAGAAGACCTGGGCTCTCTCCTGCTCCTCCTTCCCGCTGCTAATTACCACCAGAGCCAGCCCCAAAGTTGGCCTCCACATTAATTCTACTTACGTCGTGCTTGCAGCATCCCACCACCACCCTCCACCAGCTGCCAAGGACAGGCACACACAGGGGAGCAGGCGTCCTCAAGGACCTGCCACGCTGTCCTGCTGATACATCATGGGGGAGCGAGGTCCACAAGAATGGGGCCACGCTGCAGCACAGAAGCAGGGACAGAGGCTGCACTAGGTGCAGCAAAAGTCCCCCACAAGGTTTGAGCAGCTGCTGCTCAACTTGCTAACCCAGGGTTTGGCAGCTCAAGACCTGAGCAGGGAGGAAAGCCCAGTGCAGGGAGAGCAGCTGGGTGAAACAGCTGCGAGGAGGAAAGGGGCTGAGGGATGGCAGAAGCATGATATGGGCACATGGCAGGGCTGTATCTGACACAGAGGAAAGGGGCTGCTCCTCCACCAGTGTGAGCTGGAAGTGATGGTGGGCAAGGGACTCGCTCTCCTGCTCAGAAATGTCTCCGTCGCTGCAGGCTCCACACAGCTCCACTGCCAAAGTCCCAACACGAGGGGAGAAGGCAGCAGCACCCAAGTGCAGGGGGATGGACCAACTCATGCCACCAGCTGCTCCCGTCCCACGGAGTCACCAACGTCCCCAGCCACATCCCTCAGTGGTGACCCCCACCCACGCCCCGCCTGGCAGGAACACGCGCTACAGACAGACGGCAGCTACACTTAGAGACAAACATGACCTATGGAGAGCAGGTTGTAAATAAGGGGTTTTTATTACTGAAAGAAAAAGACCCTCACCCTTGAGGGAACTTCAAAAAGTCAGCTGCTTGCCATTGCCACCAGCTTCCCAGCCAGCCCCTGATCAGCAAAACCACCAGCACAGCCCTCCCCAGCTTAAGGACTTAAAGGCCCAGACCCACCAAAGCGAAGAGCAACACCTGGTTCTAAAGGAACAAGATCCGGCCTCTCTGTGGCTCTTGGCAGCTGAAGCGGAGATTAAAGATTGTTAAATGTGCCAGTAGCAGAGATGTGGGTACGGGATCACAGACATCAGCCCCACCACCCACATGCCAAAATCTGTCCCTTGGAAATGAGGGGGGAGCATAGAGGAGGGAAAAATCCATAAACTGGAATGTTCAACAGAAAAAAAAAATCATCATTTATCTAAAAAGAATAGAAATAAACAAAATGCTTTAAAACAAAATCACAAAATATACAAATAAATCTGGTACAAAATAAATAGGAAAGATTGGAAATCTACAACAAAATTGGAATAATTATAAAATTAATTCGTATGACAATCAGTATATGAAACGTATACACTTCATTCAGGATTTCAGTTGTGCTTATTCAGGTTTATGTACACACACGGAAATACTGTAGTCAGAATACTACAACTCTGGAAACCCGAAGTCATGTACAATATGATACAATTTGCAAAGACCACATACGATGGCAAATAAGACACAGGGGAGAGCTGGCTGGAGTGGGATCAGACAGCCATGAAAACGCACTGCGAAGGGAAGCTGCCACGCTCCAGAATAGGGGGACCAAGGCCGAGCCAGCAGCAACCAGGACAGGGCTCGGGGCAGCCAGGAAGGAGAAAGGTTTGGTGTGAGACCTCTGGCTGCTGAGCACCAGCTGCTCATGGCTTCCAGGAACACATCTCAAGTATTCAAGGTTTCAGATTCACTGTGTTTGGCATCCAGGCACCTGCCCCGTGATTCAGGTGTCAAGGCTGGCTCTGCTGGAGAAAAAATAGGCCAAGAGCTCCAAGGTCCCTCAGCCGGGCCTGACCCTGAACTGCTCGTAAGCCACCCTTGTGCTCAGGAGAACATGGATCACACGGGACCAGAGCACTGCTGCTGGGGTCCTGGTGGGTTTCCACTCTCCAAATTCCATGTGGTCTCCGAGGAAGGCAGAGTCCCTTGAGCTGCATCTCCTACCCTCATTGTGAGAAATGAAGACAGAATGGCTGCAGCATGGCCCATTCCCAAGTGCTGCCCCTCCTTCTCACCTTCCTGAACAGTCAGCTAAAGCCCAGCGAGAGGAACAGAGGAGCAGCTGTGGCTGATGTGAGCACAGCTGTCACAGAAGCCACGCTGCTGAACGAATCCAGGCCAGCACAACGCACAAGGACAGAGCGCGTACCCTGGGTGAAAACCCGCCAGCCAAGCCAGCCCAACCCAGCCTGCTGGACCTGAGATTTTAAAGCAGGAATGACCCTAGAGCTGATCTAGGCCTGGCCAGTCTGTCACTTCTGAGAAGAGGAGCTCATCAGGAACCTCTCACCCTCCCAGAGTGATCT
Organism: Eulacestoma nigropectus; assembly: GCA_013397775.1. Lineage (NCBI taxonomy): Eukaryota > Metazoa > Chordata > Aves > Passeriformes > Eulacestoma > Eulacestoma nigropectus. The sequence goes on from VZTE01001928.1 coordinate 103,121, forward strand.
TTGGGACATTCATTCCATATTGGCACTTCCAACTAAAGGCATCTGACACCAACTAGTTTCTCACCTGTATTTGGAAGGATTTGGTTCAACAGTGGTGCCCAGAGGATAAAACACCACCTCCTATTATAAAGCTCTGTGATCAGCAAACAGTTGAGAAGGGATGCTAGACTGCTACACCAAGCACGGAATGCTGGGACAAGCCCTTCCTCCCCAACAAATCCTGCTACCAACCAACTGCCACACTGCTTTCAGGAGGAGAAGACAACAAAAATCAAATCCACACCTGGAGCATCGGAGCCACCTGCAGCCTTCGCATGTTCCAGGCTCACAATAGCTGACAAACCTCCAGCCTGGTTCCATGAAAGGCCACTTCTGTCGAGTCCAGCCGAACCTCTGCTTCTGAGGGAGGACTAAACACCAAGCACTTCCTTAGCCAGAAATCTGCACTGGAGGAGCAAGAGCAGCCAGGGCACCATCCTCTGCAGGATCCTAGTGATCAGCCCTGCTCAGAGGAAAACAGAGCCCAAAGGCAAAACCTGAGAGGAGAATTATGTTTTTCAGCTGGAGACAGAAGACCAGCAGCTTTGAGTACCGTATTTCCAAGGTGAAGAACTGCTATAAAGTCTGACCTCAGGATAACAAGAAGAAAACGTCACATTGACTGATTTCAGTGCTACCAACCTATGAAACAACTCCATCCGCCAACTGTACAGTGCCACTCGCTGGAGGCAGCTTTCCAGCAACCCTTTCCTATCCCTGCAGCTCAGGAACATACAGACACACCAGATGGAAAAGCTCAACTACCTTGATCCACAGTACCACCTTGGATCCACAACAACAGCATCTCGTCTGGATGCAGCCCTGAGACTGGCCCCAGAGGAACACAACCCAGCATGAAGCCAGGCTCCAGGACAAGAGCAAGACACCAAGCAGGATTGCTGAGAGAGCTCTGCAGGAAGCCGTGGATGTCCAGGTCCCCTGTGCTGCCCACACATGGGAGTGAGGCCAGAATCACCACAGACATCACACCAAGAGACCTGCAGCTGATAGACAAAGCTTAACAGCAGTGCAGGGATGAGGGCAGCTGCCCAGCCCAGCCTTGGTGCAGAACCTGTCCTCCCTGCTGGCCAAGTCAGGATGAAGGCTGCTCTCCCATCTGTGCCATGGGAAGATGCCCAATTGTGTTAGTTAAGCTCATCATTTCACCGCTGGGCCAATCCAACCCTCAGTATCCAGGGAACAGGTACTTCTTTGGGTCTATGTAGAGCCCCAGTGTAGAGCCAAGCGGTGGGACAGGCAGCATGTCTGGGGCTGTACCACACCACAGCCAGGGTTCCTGCCTTAGGACAGAGCACAGTGTGGACACATGGACCCCTCAATGCTGGGCGGGCACCTTTGGGGTGAAGCTTCAAGAAACCATCACAAGAGGTACTCTGCAGCATCCTTCCCCACCCCCAGCCCCAGTTTTCTATTGGTAATCCAGACACTGGATAACTTGACAATTGGTACACAGGTACTAGATTTAAAACCACAGATGTGTGTATTAGATATTGTATAAAATATGGTACATCTTTCATGTAGGAACGATTTCTATAGAGAGTGTAATTCTGCACAAGGAAGATGCATGTTCCAAGGGGTCCTGGAGAACACGGCTGTGTTCTCCATCATGTAGGATACTTACACAGGATGCTCGTGAGGAGACAGGGCTGCTCTTTGCCATCGGCACCCCCACACCCCTTGGCTGAGCTCTGCAGAGATCACAGGAAGCACCACTGCTGCCCAAACAGCCCCTCACACAACACTACCTCTTTGGTTTTCTTTGAGCTGATTTGAACCAGAGCCTGACACCACCAGTGCCAAATCTCATCCTCATCCGAGCTGCGCCCTGAAGGCTGAGAAGCAGCAAAGGGTGATGTGTGTGGGCCATTGGGGCAACTCGCCCTGCTCCCCCTGAGCTTTCTCCAGGTCTGAGTGCAAAGGGCCATATCCTGAGACTCCTACTCTTGCCAGCTCCACCCACACAAAAAGGCACTTAAAGAAAAGAAGAAAAACAAACAAACAAAAAGCTCCCAGTGGTGAGGAAAAGGGGAGTAAGCCCAGGAGGAGAGGAGAAACAGAAAAGCGAGCACAATGCGAATGAGTGGCTGACCCCTCTTCCAACAGGCCCAAGAACTGCACACCTTCAGCAGCCAGCTCCAGCTGCCCCCGCACAGGTCTCAGCATCATCCCATTCCTGCTCAGTCTGGAACAGGAGCTTACGGGGCAAAAGAGTGTGAGAGGGAACTATACACGACACAGGTTTGGAGCAGAAGTGGTGAGCAGGAGAAGGATCTCCCCTGTGGAGCTTCCTCTCCTGATGCCCCTGGATGGGGGAAGCACCTTTTCCTGCCACACCAGCCTTGGGGCCTCTGCCCACCAGCCAGCCTGGACACCCTGCCAGCATTCCTCATCCCACTGTGGGATAACCCATCCAGAGCTCCTCCAGGGCAGCAGCCTTCAGCTGCACGGGGATATCAGGGAGTGGACAAGCTGGGAACAAAACAACAAGCACTTTGTAAACTCCGGAGGGTCTGAGCTTGAGCCCCAGAGCGGCTGAGGCTGGTTTACTAAGCCCCCCACTGAGCCCCTGTTCTCTCAGAACTAATGTGCTTCGTATGATCTCCACATCACCAGAGTCAGTCTCATTTGGAGAAAGATTCTCACTGGAAAGCAAGAACATTCCTTCACTCTTTACAAAGATTTGGCAATACATAGAATTAAAAAAAAAATAAATCATAGTTACAACAGATTCAGGTTCATTTCGTTTAAAGGAAATTCAACCAACAGGAGTGTAAAAGATATAATTCACAGTTGTGCATTTAAGATATTAGTGTTGAAAACCTCACTTCAAAGAACTCTTGTGCAAAATTGTATTGACAGTAGAAACCATGGCTAGATGCCCTCCCAGCCTCCCCCGGCCAACAGGCCATCGTCCACCCTGCTGCCTGCACCCAGAGGCAGATGGGCGAGGGGAACAAAGGCGGCAGCAGGAGTTGACATAGGAAGATGCAGTATCCTTTCTACAAGTCAAAGCCTGGCCAAGGTCTGAGGTCAAGTCCAACAATTCCCAAAGCCACCAGCTGGTGCCCTGCGCCGCGGTGACCGGCCGCGTGTCCTCATGGCACTGCAGCACGGCATCCGAGCGCCCCGCCAGGCAGAGGGAGCAGATCTGCTCGGGCAGGACACCCCTGCAAGGGCACGCATCGGATGCCGTGGCATCTCCACTGCGGTCAGGAGAGCCAGGCCCCGGCATCGGCAAACACCGTCCCAAGGCTCAGAGATCCTGAGCTGGGCGCGGGGCTCCTCCGCTGTGATGGTTCCCACCAGGAGGGCCGGGAACCCCTCGCATTTGTTAAACAGTAAAACTGTAAATACCCTGAGAACAGGGAGACTGGATTTTTTTCCCCTCCAGGGAGAGGACCATGCTTTGTTCTTCAAGCTAATTAGTAGTAGCAGCTCCTAACCCCTCTGGGTCAGGTACGTATTTTCCATATGAAACACATCTATAATCAACTATTTTTATGGAAATTAAGTGAAATTACTTCACTTTCCATTATTTGATCTGTACAAATGATGAAAAACAGTCATGCAAAAAATCGCCTGCAAATTTTGGAACAGTGCAGCATGGGCAGAAGCAGGAGGTATTTGCTTTGGGATCACATGGCTTTGGTTGGAAAAACTGGCGCTTTTTTTTGCTTTGTTTTTTTTTTTTGTGTGTTTTTCTATTTTTTTAAAAAGGGAAACAGACATTGAAACAAATCCATAACCTGCCATAAGAAGCAGAAGTCAGATCCAGCGAGCAACCTCATCCCGGAGAGAGCTGCCTTGACTTGAGCCTTCCCTCCTTTGGCAGGTTTGACAAAATGGATACTGCATCTCAAGTTCACCACCGTGTCAAACACTTCCAACAAACTTTTACATTCAGCAACACTAGATAAAAACTGGCGAGGTGAGCCCCTCGCCGAGGACAAACACTGTAACATCTGGACATTTTGCTCTGTGAGAAAGGTGCAATATTGGCAGCTCTCTGGGAAGGCGCAGGGCTTAGGTCAGCCTGTGCTGCTGCCGTGTGCTCTCAGTGGTGCTGGACTGATGCACATCAGAGCGAGGGTGGGATGGAGGCTAAGGACACACTTTTAGATGGCAAAAAGTCAAAAAGCTACATGTGAGAGCAAGGCTTTGGAGGGCCTGTTTCCTCCTCACTGGGTGCACTAGTTGGATACTGTGCAATTTCTATGCCCCTTGCAGGGACTTCATCCTCATGGGTGGCTCCCACTATGGTGGACAGCAAATTTAGGGCTGGTTTCTGAAGTTGGAAGAGAGAGGAGGAGGAGAGATACAGGCAAACCCAATTGGCTCTGACACCACACACTCCAATTCCTGCGGGGAGATCCTGCAATGGAATATTGCACCTTTCCAGCCACCAGTCACACAGACGGACCATGGGAACTTGCAGTGAGTGCCTTCCCCAGCCCCCAAGCAGGAGAGACAGGGCAGGCCTGCAGGCACAGAGAGCTCTGGCAGTTGCATTTGGGGCTGGGGGCTTCTTTGGGTGTCCCCAGAGAGATTATCCAGGTGTAAAGAAAGGGAAATGCTACATAGCCAGGGGCCATGGCAGGGTCTTGAAACAGAGAAACCACAAAGCCTAATTTATCAATCCAGATACTGAGGGCAATGTTCACATTTTGTTTGAGACAGCGCTGGAAGGGGAGAGGATTGAGGGGGACAACTTTCTTTTTTTATTCATTTGAGGACTTAGACTCCATCTGTGGGAATGGGGAATGCACAACTGCCATAGGGTGCCTCTTGCTGGCACTCAGTCTGCATCCAGGTTTTTGGGGTGGAGGAATTGGTTTCTGCTGTCCAAGGCAGGTGTTGCCCTGCACTGGTGGCAGCTGGGTGGGAGGTTCTCTGCTCTGCTACCTTGGTAATCCCTACAACGGCTGTTAAAAGGGGCAAGAGAGAAGGAAATGCACTAAAACCACTCAGAGGAATGAATGTGGCTGGAACACCCTGGAAATGAACCTCTCTGAATCCCTGAAGTGCAATACACTCGCGTCTGGAAAGTTTTGTCAGCTCTTGGAGAGGAGAGGATGGTTCTGGCTCCTCAGCAGTGCTCATCCTGGCACTGGCAGAGGTTTACTGTCACCTGGAGCATGTACTTTGGGTGTAATTGTAGCAGCATCCTTTGTGTTAATATTAGAGATTACAGGGGGGACAGAGACTGATGTTCTCATACTCAGCAAAGGCTGCACATCTGCTCTTGCCAAGGTAACGGTGCACAGACCGCTACAGCACGGGAGTGTTTAAAGACTTGGCATCTCAGGGTGCACACGTTACTTCACCATGCAATTGTCAGGAACACCAATGAAAAATCACCCAGTTACTTCACTATGGAATATCACACCCGGCTTTCATTTCACAGGACTGCAGTTATGCTAATTAATTCCTTCCCCCCAGTATCATCTTCAACATACACAAAGGTTTTGGAGGTTACAAAACTGTAAGTGTAACAATGCTTTTGCCTGTTTAACAAAGAAACCTTCTGAAATTTGAAACATCATTAAATACCAAAGTAACCACTCCTTCCCTGAAAATTAACTGGAAGAATGTAATAATCCTCATCTCTTGGTCCTCCAGGTGGCTGAAACCAGAGGTTCCTTGAAGCTTGCTCATTCTTAGGACACAAATAACATACAAGTACCAGTTACTAACTTTTTCAACAGGGCAACAAAAAGGACCACAGAGGGGTGAGAAGAGGCCTAAGGACATTGGAGCCAAATCACAAAACCATGACAGAGCCCATTTGAGGTTCATGAGGGACAGAAACAATTTAAAACTCTGCAAAATACTTTTTAAAAACATGATCTCTCTTGAAAAAATAATGGAGGAGCTTTTAAACTTCTCCATATGTGTTTGAGGAGGAAAAACCCAACAAGGATCAAAAGTACAGATAAAAAATAAACATAATTCTACTTTGCAAGAAGAATTTTCATCGTTCTCAAGGGTGGCTCACCATTCCCAAATTACATTTGGGTCTTTAATCTCTCTTGCTCTTTGCTCCTTTCTTCCTGTTTCTTCCTCTTCTGCTCCCAGAACGGACGCAAAAGTCTTTGGTCTCAGAACACTGGATGCAGCAGTGTTGCAAGCACGCACTAACGGTGTTCACACTCGGGGAGGAGGCAGGAAGGAGCGAGGGCTGGTCCTGCTGAGGAGATGGGATGGGTGGGTTGTGGGGAGTCAGCTCCTAGATGGCTCCTTCACTGTGCATACTGTGGTTGGGCTTGTTGTGAGTCACACAGTTCTGTTCGTTCAGCAGGTTTGCTGTCTCGTCTGGCAAACCATCGTGCAGCTCCGTAAGAGTCAGTTCGATTTTAGTGTTTTCACTGTCCGAGGACTGAGGTGTTTTGTCCATCCGGGATGCCATCAGGGCATTTTGGTACTGCTGTCTTGAGATCTGCTCCAAGAACAGGGAAGAAACAAAAAAAGTCAGTCACACTTCTATGTCTCCCGTGGGACACACTGAGAAAATAAAGTTCCCTCCCTTTCCAGATGACCACACTTCAACCCCTCTTTACCTGTTTCCATAAAACATCCCTGCGCTTTGCAAGCCTAGAGCATCCCAGCTCAACACCCACAGCATGGTGACATTTCCAGGGAGGGTGGAAGAACAGTGCTGTGCAATCACCATGCTGTTCAAAGGCAGGGATTTATTCCTATGCAGAGATTTTTAAATCAGACCTCCCTTTCCCTCTAACCATGCACACCTTTAGGACCAGAACCAGAGATCAGTGAAGTCTTTCTCCCAACTTCAGTGAGCTCCTGGTGAGGCTCTAAGTGTCCCTATAGAGCCAAGCCAGCTCTATAGTACAATTATAGAGTACAAGCATTCCTGCTCTTGTCTAGGCCAGCAAACACAGCAGGAGCTACAGCCTTATATGTGAGGACATTTGATTCTAGAAAAGACTGGGATGCCCATAGAGGTGAGCCCGAATTAGCAACCCATGAAGTTTTGCACTGGCCTCTGCAAGAGCTGTCTGTACTCAGCAGAACAATGATGACAGGAGCTGGCCTAGAGCACAGAGTGTCACTGCCCACGATGCCCCAGGGATAGGGAAGCCCATAGCCTCCATGCATTTCTGCATGTGGTGGTGGAGGGTGGAATTCCTCTTGGAGCCACAAGCAACCAGCCCTGTGAACTCCTCCAGGCCAACCTTCTCAGCCAGGACAGGCAGCAGGATACATGTGCACTGGCAGCCCCATGAGCCCACAGCAGTGGGTGATCTCGGCAAGCAGGAAGGTGGAAGAGATGAAATGACTTTTAAAAAACTGTAAGTTTCAGCAGCAACACAAGAGAGGGACTGGAAATTGAGAGAGTCAGATGGACCAGGTCACAACTCCAAAAGCAAAATCCAAACATGCATGAGCAGGTCACAACTCTGGTTTTACAAGGTATTAATTAAATGAATGACCACGTGGCACAGTGAAAACACTAATGTTGACTACTCTGACCTATGTGTAAAGCAGAGTGATGCAAGAAGAGGTGTGCAAGTCTGACTGCAGAAATGCCAGGACAGTTTAGTATTCATTAGCCTCAGTATGAACACAGTGAAATTTGGAAGGACTCCACATAAACCAGCATAGGGTGAACAGCTGCTCTGTACAGCAGATTAGCCATTGAAATGTGTAGTGAGAATCACTTGCCCAGTGATAAACACGTACTGATGTAATCCTTAAAGGACTGAACCACTGACCAGTACGCTTGCATCTCAAAGTTTTGACAGCAAGACTTTACTCTCCTTTTAAAATTCGGCTACAAAATACGCAGTTTAGCATTCTAGCATGTCTACCCTATTCCACACTCTTAACACTGAATTAACTGACAGAAGTTAAGTTCACAAATCACTTGAGTTGCATACAAAGAAACTGTGAACATGCACTTAATTTAAGAAAAGCATCAATGTCAACTTCTGGCCATGGGATGTCAGCTTCCCTGGACTCCCAGCCGGGCTGGAATTGCTGCCAGCATTAGCTGTTCCTCAGCTCAGCTAGATCTCCTCTCCCACAGGACTCGCACACATTTCAGCGTGGGATGCACCATGCTGGGGGACAGAGATGTATTTCATGCAGCAACTCACTGGTAGTATGAGACATGAGCCTAATACATGTGAAGTTAAGATAAAGAGAAATGTCCAAGACTTCTCCAAGCAGAAGAAGGATGGCAAGTCGGAAAGTAAGATCAAGAACCCCAAACTGAAACCAAAATCAGAAGTGAATAAAGACTGCAACCAACAGTAAATGTCTCATCCTTTAGAAAAGGACAGTGTCTGCTAATGAAGGTTCTCCATTTCACATGGCTCCAAAAGCTTCACGAGGATAGGTCTGACTAAAAGCAGAGAGGTTATTTTCTATAATATTTCCTCAAAGGACCTGAAATCCAGAAGATTATGTGACCAACCTACTTACAAGTCCGAATGAGAAGAACAGTGAAGACAAAGCAGTGGACAGCAGATATTGGAAAAGAAGTAGCTTAAAGTAATTTTTAAACAGCTGCGTTCATAATGCTATTTACTCACAGAGGAATTTAGAGGGAATTCCCTTCCCCAGGCTCTCCATCCTACCAGCCAAGCCCGACTTTCCAGCAGGGTCTTTCTAGCTTTTTTCCTACCTTGACAAACTGAATGTCTGTGAGGGCTTTCACTGAGTAGTCTGGAACATACACTTGGAGGAAGGACGCGTTCAGCTGGTTGTTGCTGCTCCCTAATGTTGGGGTCACTGCGTCGATGCGATCGCTCCGGTTTAAAGAGTCTGAGTGATTCAAGCCACAGGGCCGAGGCGGAGACTTGTTTTCAGCTAAGAAACAGGCAAGAGCAAGAGATTTCTTAAATCAAGTAGAAAACTTTTAAAGTCACCAGTTTCAAAGGGACATAATAAATTGTGATGTAGCACAAATAAACTGCAAATGCTTAATCCATTCATAAGTAGACATGTGGCTAGCAACCAAATTATCCTGAAAACCAGTACATTTTCAGTCCAGAGCTGGTAGCCAGCATCACTGAGTATGCCCTAAACAAAAATGTATTTGTTTATGCTGCTACAGACATGCCTTGAGAACACAGTGCTTCAGCCAATGAGCAGAAACTACCACAGAAAGGTAACTTTCCAAGCCTCCCTTACAGGAACTCTTGATAGTCAGAACATGCTTAATACATTTTATTTTCTTTAATCATTGTTACTTTCATCCACAGTCAGTCCCAGCTGAGCCTTAGCCCGTTTTATCTCGTCTGGTACCATATGCCTTGTTCCCTGAGCTAGAGCAGACATTTTCCATAGGAGTAACAGAGTCCTCAGTGGACCAGAGTGCAGTCCACATGACGATTACTTCAACATTTCCTCTCAGTGCCTGAAGTGGCAAAACCTCAGTGAAGGAGAGCAAGCTCCACATAGTACATGCCAGCCAGTGACAGACAAAATAATCCATGCTACAGAGAAAAATCTGTGTCCAGGAAAGAAGAACACTGCAGACAGCATTTTCCACCACTGGCCTTTAAGTCCCACAGGGTTTCACTTGAAGACCTCGCAGCTGTCCCCTGTGAGTGTGACTGGACACAGTCTATCCAAAGGAAATGTGCTTTCAGGACACCACAGACATTCTGCATCTGTGGCTTCCACCCCCACAGTGACCCAGAAGACAGGAGGGCAGAAATACATCCTAAGAGAAATTCCAAGCCCTCCTGCAGAAGGGCTTCTCCTTGGGCGTTCTTTGATACTGATCAAAGAACTATCTTTGGGACCAGAGAATTTTTGGATCTTAATGCACTTAAAACTCATTCAGCCAGCCCAAACTCAAACTTGATGTAAGCTACGCTACTCACCACATGATCCCCATTCTCAAGCTGAAAGATAATTTTAATATAATCTTAAGATAAAAAGTCTCTTTGAGGAAATCAACAACAATATCCTTACAAGCTTTTCAAATTCTTTTTTTGAAGTCTTTTCTACATATAATTTTATTTCCTAGAAAAACAAAAACCTCCCTTAAATTTAACCCTACCTCTGCCACTTAATCACTAGAAATATATCTCCTTGTCCAAATGACACAGCCTGTTCCACATCTCTGAATCCAGCCTTTCTTAAACCTAACACTTTAGAATGCAGAACTGCCCTGATTCTTATTCCCCACTTAAAATCCTTCTGATGTTGTCTTTTTTGCAATTTTAAAAAGGGGAACAAAAAATACAGGTTCTGACAACTTGACAATTTCCCCACCATTTCTGCACTATGGAATTAGTGCAGGTCCCTATGGCAACACCAACTGCAGGCTTATGGGGAAGCACTCAGAGCCTTGCAAGGTTTCCCTCTGTGCCAACTTGCCAACTTAAAAGCCACAGCAGGCTGCAATAACTGCTGCCAGGAGACAAAACTCTACCTGCACACAGGGCTTGATGCTGAAATTCCCACTGCAGAACAAGGAACTGTGAAGGCTGGATGAATTTGTCCTCTTTCCCAGCTGTACACACAAAATATGGCTGTGTGTGACAAGAACAGCATCGCGGCTGCTTGGGATAAAGGCTTCCATCGGGAACATCTTTACACTAGTGTGACTTGTACCTGCCTTTTCTTTCCACCAGGGATCTTACAGTACATGACTAATAAAAACAAAGGATATAGAGCAACATGGCAAAGTAGTATAAGAAAAAAAAAGGGAGAGGTGAGACAAAAGGACAGAACAAAAAGGTATGATTTCTAAAAATGTGAGGGAAACATGATTTCTGGATCACATTCAGTTCAGGGAAGGAGAAGAGAAGATACTGAAGAGGGAAGGGCACAGAAAGAGCAGATGACAAAACACCAGGCAGGCCCATGTTAGAGCTTTTCTACCCAGGTTTTCCCACACTCCTCACCTTTCCATACAGGGGATAAAGAGCACAAGCCACAAGACAGACATCAGTACAAGTCTATTATGAATTCGTGGTTAAACAACAGGATTATTTTCATAAGCACTGCACAAAAGGTCTGAGTTTCATCAAAACTGGTACCATATTGTCACAGTGACCAGGCTTACACTATCGGTTCCTTACAAAGGAGATTCTTCCAACTATTATTTTCCCTTGTTTATTTTTTGTAATTTTTTTTTATTTAACTAGGGGAAAAGCTACGAAAGTATGTTTGGCATTTATACTGGAAACAACCTGCATGTGCAAAGTGTACACTTATTCGTAGAATGGAAAAGGAAAAATAAAAATAAAAAAAGAAGACCTGGCAAAACAAAAGAACCAAGTCAAGAAAGATAATCAAAGTTGCCAAGCTTAAAGGAGAGCCATCACGTACTTTAATTAAAGAAAGATTAAAATTCTCCCTCTTCTTTGGTGTTTAGCAACAGGAAACTTTAACAGGGCAGGAAAAAAGTCCCCTGCGAGGTAACAACCTGTAGTTTTTTCAGAATGTGCATGAAGACAATTTAGGGACCATCAATGAAATACATTTTCTAAAGTTAAAGGAAGAGGGGGAAATAAGGAAGCAGATGGTGAAAGTGTATGAAATGCATGATATGTACTAATGTTTAAGAGATGTTTCACTTAAATATGCATATCACTATCTTGTTTGCTTTTAGTTCTGGGGAAAGACATTTCATCTGAAAAAAACTTCAAAAGGAAGACATATGCTCACTGTGACCCAAACTATTTTAGGATTCTGCTCTTCCTGCAGACTTTCTTGATGGGTTTCCATTTTTCCCAACCACTCCATGCATGCAGTGTCTGCAAAGCTCAGTTTTTGACCCTTCCCAATTTACAATCTCTCAACCACATCTCAAGAGCTCTTTCTGGCCCAGTTTGTTCCCTCCTTGGTCTCTGCTCTCCAAAGGGATTTCTGTGTCAGTCAACTTGGTGATGCAGCAAGGAAAGGCCTTAAGCACAACAGGAACCAGAAAATCCCACAGAAGGTCCCACAACCTTCTTGCGCATTCCATTGCAAATCCATCCACTCAGCAGATCACTGTGCTGGTCCATGGCATTAACCTCACTGAGAGAAAGCTCAAAGCTTTCCAGGAATTGAAATGGCCAGACTGTATACAAACCACAGAATTCACCCATATGAGAATATAAAATACTTTCATTAAGTAAGTTTTCCTTTTATGGCAGTTTAGCAGCAGACATTCTCCTCTGCCAAATGCATTTTCTTCAGAATTTTTTAAGCCTCAGCTTGGGGGAGAATACATTCTTCTAAAAAATCTCCCTTCCTAATTTTCCACCCGCATCAATATGAGAAACAAGAACAAGCATGCATTACCAAATACATTTTCTTTAATGTGTTTTTAGTTCTTCCCATTTTGACAACTTTGACCAGTTACCACAAACAAAAGTTCAGGATACCTACCTGTGAGCCACAACTCAGTGCTGGACTTCTCCCTAACGAGCAAAGGGGTCAGACAAATACAGACTGCAGCTGACTTTTTATGGCATCAGGGCAGTCACAAGAATGGTGAAAATAGAAGCATGCAGATTTACCTGGAGAACCTGCTGCTAACAACTCTGTTCTGCTGACAACAAAGGTACGAGACAGGGACAAGGGAACTAGAAGAGGGAGAGAAAAAGGATGAGATCACGACCAGAAAGGCGGCAGCTATCCACACTTGACAGGGGAAGGAGCCAGCTGACAAACTGACGAACTAAAACCAGAAGTGCAAATCAACTGTGAAAAAGCAAAGGGTTAAAACAAAAGCAAAACCAAAAACACAATCAAATTTAGGAATAAACAAAAAAAAAGACCAAGGAATTGGAGTGAAGTGAATAATTTTCACTTGCTAATTTAAATTACTATCCAGCACCAAACAGTCCATCAAGGTATACTCATGTTTTTAAATAGTTCAAAAGGAGCAGTGGTGCCCCCTCCAGCCTGGAAGACAAGAATTGAAACAAGCCAGAAAACATTCATGGGTGCTCTTCCTTATAGGAGTCAAATAATAGAAATGATGCCTTAGGTTCTAGCTTTTATATTTTTAAATCCTGTACTGCCTAGTGTGTAACTCTGAAGTTTCTTGTTAGTTAGCCTGTTAGTTGCTGCTCTCTTATGCCAGATAGACATAACAAAGCCTCTCTGAGCTTTTTGTTCAAGGACACTTAGGCTGTCCTAGGCCCAAAAGGTGTAAACCAGGGCCTCTAGAGAGGTGGAGAAATTGAAGAAATGACATCATTAGCTAAAGTTTTAATTGGCGAATTTATGCTGATATGCAAATTAACCAAACCTATAAAGGTGTGAAGAACTCCTGACTCGTTGTCCATCTTGGGGTCCATCTTTGATGCTGCCTGTGGCTCCCCAGGGTGTACCTTTGAAGGCCTTTCAAATAAATATCCACCTTTATTCCCTTACTCCTGTCTAGTCTCTGTTTCTAGGTAGCCCCTCAAGGCATCACAAATAAAACCAAAAGATGCTTCATAGTTCTTCAAGTTTCCAGTAAAATATCAAGCAAGGCTGTGATTCTCCAAGCTCATCCCTGTTGGGATGGGTATTGTACTGCTCACCATTACTGCAAATCCCTCCCCAGCTGTAGTTAAAGAAAAAAGTTTCACTCTTTTCTTGGTTTTTTTTTGTATGTTTGTTTATTTTCTGTGTTTTTGTTTGTGGGGTTATTTTGGTTTTCTCTTGTTTGATTTTAGTGTTTTACTCCCCTGTTAGTGGCTTCGTCTTCCAGGTGGGGAGAGCAAGCATGTGAAGTCTATTTAGGACATACAGAAGAGCAGGAGTTTTCTTTCATTCCACAATAACTTATACTTTCCCTGAACTTTCCTGTCTACACAGAGCAACAGGAGCTTATTTTTATGAGCTCATCTCAACAGAAATCTCAAGATGCTGCAAGACATCATAAAACAAATTCCCTAAACCTGGAGGGAAAGCCAACAAAATGAGGGGTTTGCTACTGGTAAAAAAAAAAAGAACAAAGCCAACCAGTTGAAGGTAAACAAATTCAAGATTGACCGAGATTACTTTAAAATAGTGCATATCCTTAAGTGCGACATGGTGAAATTAAAGATGAATTTAAGGGCACACAAAGAGGAGACCATTTGACCTGATAAGACTTGGGGCAACTGGCATGGTTGTGAGGAGGGTTAGGAACATAAAAAAAAAAAAGAGAACCAAAAAACCAAAACCCAACAACACATGAAACAAACTGAACAATGCTGGCAAAACAGAGATGCCACAGGTAATTTCCAAGTGTAAGTCTGGTAGAAGTGACCATGCCTGACCACCTCAGCTCCGTGCCTGGCCCATATTGCAGAAGCCGAGAGTATGATGCAGTTGTACATGTGCCACAATTCCTCATGAACACGGCTGCCATTACTGAGATAAAATCCAACCAGTGCTCTGCATGCTTTAAAATCTCTCGAATCTCAAAAAGTATAAGCTACCAATCAAATTAAAGTACACATAATTATGGAACTAGTCTTGCCTGTAAAAGTGAGCTCACAGAGGTCCAGAGAACTGCTGCTGATTGTAGAGTCTAACAAGTCACAACTCACAAAACCATTTCCATTCCACCACCATTTGATAGTGTACACACACACAGGTACACACACGTAAAGAGAGCACTCCTGAGTGTACAATTAAAACAAGCTGCCTCTCAAGAGGAATGTAAACCCTGCTGTGACAGGACACAATTTCAGCATGAGAAACATCTCTCCCTGGAGCTGAACAAGCGGCTTTGTGTCAGCAGAAGGCCAACACCAGCTCCAGTTCCCCAGCTCACTCAGCAGGGCTGTACATTTCCAGCTGAGGTCAAGATCTCAGTGATGACACTGCTGGCATTAAAATACATCACCAAATGCTGAAATGCAGCATTGGAGCCAACTCTTGGTGGATTATATGACAATTCCCTGACCTGTGCCAGTGAGGTGGTGGCTCATGTGGCTACCACTTGTGTAGTGGGAAGTGGCTCACACTCACCCTCAGACACCACCTCTTCCCCCTCGCTGATTTCTCGGGTACATTTCCACACAAGCTGACAGGAGCAATCGCTTTTCTGGCACTGCTGCCGTCCTTTCTCTCGAGACAGCTTTAGACAAGACTGGTAAAAAGAACCATCCGCAACCTAACTGGGCTGTTGCTCCTCGCACCACTAGATGTCCCTCTGCCACTAATTATTTATTCCCGTTAATTCACTCTGTTACCCTGCCACCAGCAAAACTACAAAGCTTTCCACCAGTACCAACCACATCCCTCACTAAAATCAACACTCACATCCTCCGGGAGCTGGCAAACCACTGCCAACCGCTGGGTTCTGGAGCCAGTGCCAGCGTCGCCACCGGCCACTGCCCCCAGGGACACTGTGCCAGGCAGGCAGCCCTGCTGGCAAGGAGGTACCACTCCCATCAGCCCCACAGACACAGCCGGGCAGGACTGTGCAGGAGTGCAGACTGTTCCAGAAGCAGAAGATAAGAGGACATACCTGGTGATGCTGTGAGGGCCATCACCCCATAGTAGGAAAAAGCACCAGCTTCAAACTTCATCCCCTCTTTCCCAGCCTCCACTTCCACTTTCCCCTGTTAAGGAAAAGGAGAGAGCTGCAATTAAAATGGACCATGGGTCTCGAGGCACAAGATCAGACTTGAGCCGTGAAAGATAGTTTTGCCTGACATCCCTAAGCAGTGTCAGGGTCCCTGCAGTTTGTAACAGTGTCTGAACAGGCACAGACTCTGAAGGGCAACAGGAATTTGTGCCCAGAGCTACCCTGGTCTTCGGTGCCTTGTGGCCAGCGTAAGTCTCTGCAGAGGCGCAGGATCAGGATCACCACACAGCTTTGAGTTGGTACTACTGCCCTGCTCCAAGTGCTGCCAGGCTGTTTTCCTTTACTGCAGGGTGAAAAAATACTCCCCCAGTAGCAAAAGCTTAAATGCAGCACAATCATCTGGGATCTTGAGGCACCTAGACATTTTGGGGCACAGCTCACATTCACATGGAATTCCCTCTAAGACAAACACAGGAAGGAAGACGGGAGATAATGTGCAAGGAGGCTGGCTGCCTACACCGATGAGATTCCCACAGAAACAAAGCCTCTGACAGAGCAGCCTTGGGGCTACTTCAGTCTTCTTGATTCCTAGCAGTTTTAGATTCCAGCACCCTTAAGACCCTGCTCTTTCACAGAGTCTTGCCTACAAAGGACCCTCAGTGCTTCCCAAGCTGTACAAAACTGCAGTACCACACAAGTACACTTGTTTCTGATGTGGGCTCAACCAAATGTAAAACATTATGCCCTACACAGGGCTCCAGAACAGAACCCACCACATCAAACACAGCTGTAAAACATCCCAGTCTCTCTGGTATACAAACAGCCAAAAATCACTGTCTTCTTAGTGAGGCCCAGTTTTCATGTCCATCCATCCTTACTGCACTGAGACTCACAGCACACCACTGCAGACAGAAGAGATCTCATGGAGCTTTCAGGCTGAACTACACAAAATTTGGAATTTTAGGCAAACAACATAATTACCTGCAATGCTTTTCCTCTGGCTAGGTTGGGAAGGAGAGACAGACTGCCCACCCCAGGTGCACTAAGAAGACTGAACATCAGCTGAACACAATTGAGTGAAAATGAGGTCAAAAGGTAGAATTTATTTCTAAGTGGTTTTTTTATTAAGCCCCATTTAAAACAAATAATCATGCCCTTAAATTTACAGTACTGGACAAGGGCAGAAAAAGTTGACAATGAACTCAACCTGCATGAGCCCTGATACCAAGTCAGTTTATCTAATTGTCCCAGATGAGAAAAAAAACAAAATCTGCCTAGCAGGAAGAGTGTGCCCAGCTCACAAATCCACTTTCCTGCTATCACAAGCAACAGCTTCATATAAATCCCTTTTAAAACCAATTTCACTCTGCAACACAAAAGTAGCTTATTTCTTCATTATAAGCCTTCCAAAAGGTACAATTTTGTCACTCAGGCAAAGACTGGTTGAACACAAGAAGGATATACATTTAGTTGTTTACTGGCATGCATTTACTGTGGAGGCATTTTTGGTCCCTCAGTGTGAGAGAACAAGTCCATTTAAATAACAAAAGCAGAGTATTTATCCCCTCTTGATCCTGGCAGAACCAACCTTGTTACCATTTTTATAGTGTGTATTTACTGCAACACTCACTTTTCCAAATGCATTATAGACCTGGCATGTTGTGTTTGCTAAATATTTATTGATTGCAAAATAGCTCAGAAAGAACTGATTGTTCTTTTGTATCCCCATGTCCTCCATTTACATCTTCGCAGCATTACATCAGGAGGATTATCTTGCCGCTGGAATATTTCAGATTTTAACAATTCAGGATGTAAGAAAGAGCAGCTAAAGAGCTACCAGTGGCTCCTCAAACTCTTGAACAAAAAAAATTCCTTTTAACATTAGAATTATGTTGAATCCATAACATAATATCCCAGTACTCTCATAGTTGTTTATCACTATGAGTGTTTAAACCCATGCCCTCCCCTTTTCCATTTTAAAGGCCATGTTAAGATTTCAAGCCCTGTGTTAAACTTCAGCTACAATGCCTGCGCTTTTACAACCAAAACTGATTTTCAGTTGTTTAGGACAGAAACAGAAGAACTTTTCCAGCAAAATCTCTCTGAAAGGACTATTCCTGTTGAAATGGTGCTAGATAGAAACTAAATTTCAGTGTAAAGCTTTACCTAAGCCATTCAGCCATTCCTGACTGGTAACAAAACCTGGGAGATGCCAGCACTGGAAGCAATCCTGTACAGAACACACAGAAAACAGTCCCCCCACAACATCCAGGGCTCCAATCTAAAAGTGCAGGGATCTCAAGGGAGATCAGGGATCACAAGGGCAGGATGAAGGCTTGGATGGCAGGGTTCTGAAGGTCTGCGTTCTGCAGGGGTTGTAGCAGGAGGTGACATCAGTTCAGTAGATAGCACAAGGCCCCCACTGAAACCTGTGCTTCTCACAACACCTCAGGCGCAGACTTCAAAACTGCACAGAAAATGTCATTTCTCTAGACCATCAAACTCCCCATGCCTCCTTTTGTAAAAGGAAAAGGCACAGTAGAGGAAGTGTGCTGGCCAAATTCCTATGACGTGGCATTTTCTGCACCCCTATTTTCCAAGCAATGCCAATGGGCTTTTTCTTTGCACTGTCTATCCTTGGGATAGGGAAAGCATAAGTAACTTTTGGCAGATGACTGAACACAGAAAGTGCTTTCTATCCTTCACAACTGGTTTAACTGAGGGTGAAAGCAGCTGAGTGAGCTCTTCAAGGCTGGCAAGGTCATAAGGGAGGCAGGAGCAGTTCCCAGGAGCCATAGTTCCCCTCCCAGGTTTGAAAGACGACAAACTTCAACAACTGGAACAGGTATAGAGGGGGATATATCAGGAGGTAAAGGGTTTTGCACATATCTACACAATCACATGTCTGACCTGTAAAATGAGAACAAAGTAGTCGACGGGCTTGTTTCGCTGGTAGAGGTAGTGTTCTGGGGCTTTCTTGTTCTTCTCATCGTATTTCAGCTCCTGGATGACGTTGGGATGTTTTAGCAGCCTGAGAAGGATCTTCTCTGACATCTGGGATGGGCCAAATGCTTCTACTTCTATAACACAAGATACAACCTGGCATTACACCTCATATGCCTGGCAAGAAGTTAGCAATACTCGTTAATAAGCATTTGCCTATAAAAGACACACAGATGCAGAGAGATCCATTATGGAATTGCAGGTTTCCTGTCTTTTGAGATTGTTAGATTTGTAAAGGGAGGGGAAAACCACAGTAACACCCCAATTTCCATTACTGAAGTATTTTTCAAAACAACCAAAAATGTCTTCATCTGAAAGGGAAAAGAAAAAGACAGTCTTGCCCTCTTGAGGGTTCTGAGTCACAGAGTTGTATAAATGGAAGAGCTTTACAGCTGGGGCACAGAGAACCTTTGAATTTGTTTTTTCCTTCCCTAAAAACTATTAAAGTCACTGCATTTATTGCACCTAAATACAATTTTTTAAAAAAATAATTAATTAATTACTGCTGGGGCCTAGAAAGTTGCTCTATAGAGATGCTCTACACAAATCAGACACAACTGAGGCTGCCATGGTTCATATGGGAAGAGTTACTCAAAGTTGGAGAAAGTACAGGTTAGCTTAAACCATGTGGGATTAATGCCTGGCACACAGAACATAATCCCTACCCACTTGATCTTCAGTGTGTCCAACAGGAGCTGTTTGAAGCAGAAAAACTCATCCTTCTGTGGGAGAGGTAAGCCAGGGATGACGAGAATTACACATGCAAATTGATAAGCTTTCCCAAGACCTCATTTCAGAACAGGACCATTAACAACCCATCATCTGCTAAAGATACTATTCTCAGTTTAGAACAGAGAAACCAAAACTGTAGCTTTCATCTTTTTTAGCAGTGGCTTCACCGACAGACCTGTATTTAAGCTACACAATCCTTTCATCCACCAAACAAGTAGAGAAGCAGCACTGGTAAGACTATTTCTGTTGAGCAGGTGTTTATGGAACTCCATCAAGTCTTGTACACTACACGAACAACGCCTTGCTTGCTGTTAAATCCACATCTTCCTGTTGAACTGCTTCCTTTCACCAAGGACATGCTCATGTGCACATGAGCCGTAGGAGTCCGAGCCTTCTAAGGAATTACTGCCCCTCAGCTGAGATGTGATAACCGATCATGTACATGTTTCTTTCAAGTCACAGAGGCAAAATAAAGCATGGAGACAGACTAGGAGCATCTAGGCAGGCAGTTACTGCATCTTAGAGGAGGGGAAGTACTAACTTCCAAGTGGAGCTGGCAAACTTCAGACAAAACAACTTTATAATTTTCCAACCATGAATATATGTTGAACATGGCAGTGAAAGACGCCCGTCTGAAAGGCCTGCATGTGGGAAGTCTTTATGTGTCAAAGAGAGACAGCACAAGCAATAGGAAGGTATTTTTCCACAAGCACTCCTGTTTAAAGGCCTCATCTCTGAGGTGAAAAGACCAACTTTACGACGAAAGGCAACATCAGCTGCAAGAAACCATTCAAGGCCCTGGTCTCTCTGCCAGACTGCCCACCCAAGGGCTAAAACATCAAGGTGTTCTGGGATGGAGACAACTGTCCTCTGAAACCTGAAGTCATCAACGGAGGTCACACAAGCCAGACAGAAATCCGTTTTAAAGAGTACAGTTCAATCACCTGTGCAGTGTGCATTAAATGTGTCGGGAGAGTTTTTCACTTGGAGTCAAAAAGTCTCATGGAACAGGTTTAGACCTTCCTGCAAAAAGTCCAACATCTCTTTCTGGAGAAGGCGCCAGAGTGCAATTACAGCCAGCTGGCCAGTGGTATCGAGTCCTCTTTGGTTTGTTCCCTGAGCTCTTCCTAATGGGGTGTACTTGCTAGTCGTTAATCTGACGGACTCTAGACATGCAGTGCGGCACTTGGCATTCATCCTTACCTTTCAGACCAATTTAAAGTTACTGGTCCACCCCTGGTATATGTCTCAGAGGGTTCATGCCGACACTGAACACAGGAGAGGAGAGAATTTAAAAAGAAAAACACAACAGTGGCATTATTTGTCACCCCACAATCCAGCCTCCCTTCCCGCATGTACTGTCCCACCCACCTCACCGGCCTTTGCTGACAAACTGCCTCCGAGGCTCTGGCACGATCACAGAAAGAGATAACCCGCACTTGCCTGTTGCCAGGAACCGGTGCATTGCCAGGAGGAGCTGCGGTGATATTTTAACCTTCATCTCGCTGTCTGTCTGCTTGAAGGCAGAGAAGTCCTGCTTCCTGTCCCGATGAGCTACTTTCTTTTTCGTCTTGTTATCAGCTGGGGAAGGGAGGGTGGGAGAAGAAAGGAAGGAAGTGATTTCTGTTAGAACGGGGTCCAACATGAACCGCGCTGGCCGGAGTCAGCCACGATGGCCACGCGGAGCACAGGGTGCAGGCAGACCTCTCTGCAAAGCCCAGCTCATCTGCACGCAGCCCAAACCACAAACAACCAGGAGTTGTGTGGCCATGGGCCCCTGTCCTGCACAGCCAGGCACCCCAGCCTCTGTCACTTCTCTGTTACCTTGGTCAGAGGAAAGTCTCTGCTTGCCCACACCTGACTGCAGAGCAGCTCTGCATGTCACACTTCAGGTGGGGAGAAGTCCTGCTCAGTGTTACTAAATATCAAAAGGTGTTGTTTTACAATCATAGCTGTGATAGCTGTTTTTTACATATACATTCCTTAGAAAATTCCCAGCACGTACACAGAGGAAATAGACAATAACTTATTTCTTCTGCTGTACCATTGGCTTCACTGACTCTCCACAGCTGTGGCAAAACCTGCATGCCTTTGGTTGAAGTACTCCCACTGTCTGGTATATGCAGTTTCTTTTGTCCTGTCCAAACTTCAGCAAAAGCTGGCAAGGTGTACAGCCTGGAGGTGGGAATCTCTGGCCATTTTACAGGCACTGAAGCCAGAATAAAGTACAGAATAGCTTCAGAAATTCAAATATGGGTATTTGCCTGCTAGTGATCCTGGACTCCTGTCCTCTATTCAGCAAAAAACTTGTGACTTGGTTCATCTGTGTCTTAAAACAGGCTCTGTGGTGAGGAATCCCCATTTGTGAAAGACAACATGAAAGAGACATAAACAACCCAGGAATTACCATCTACTCGCTGAGCTGATCTCCCAAAGTGTTTAGGAAACCAGGTAAGTGGACAGCTATGGGTATCTTGGGGTATGGTATACATCAGTTCCAGGGAGAAGAGGTCTCTGCTCAGATGGCAAGGTGCTGCTCCTCTCTGGTGACACCATGTGTAGGCTGGCAATGGCTATAAGCAGCAGAATGCTGTCAGACAGCTCTGAGCGCCACAGAGTGCAGGAAACCCAAGTGTTGAGGCAATTCCTGTGAGCCCCTCAGAGATGAGGCACGGTTCAGGTTCTAGGGCCTTTGAGGGGAAAGATCCTAACAATACCACAGCTACTTGTCTATCAGCCCCTTAGTCAATTGGTGTAAAATGACTGAACTTCTGAGGGACCACAGGCAGCTCTGGCACATAGATTCATGGCAGAGGATTTGGGCAAGCACACAAAGAGGTGTAGGTGAAGCTGACACTGTGAAACTGCACATACTCCCAGGTGCTTGTTCATTTGGGTTATAAATGCTAAGACAATTAAAGTGATGCACTGTAGCAAGGAAGTCACTGAGATCTGGAGCCCTTTACAAGTCCAAATACATGCTACAGACTACATAAGGCTTAGAGTGGCTGAGTTTGAGGCTTGGAAATGCACAATACTGGTAATTTACAGGCTGCTAGATTTACCCAAGTCACCCAGTCTTTTAGACATGAGTACATCTAGATCCTCAGCTTCCCAGGAACATGCCTCCAATACAGACTCAACAGCAATATTGTACTGACAGTAATTTACTTACTCGAGATATCTCAAGCATATTCTGTGAGCAGTGCAAATCAGAAAGTTTGAGATACTTGTTCCCAGGCACATGGAGAAGAACGGTGATGACCCATGCCCTTTTTCTTCTTTGAAACCAGAAGCCTCTTACCCTAGTAGTACTTTATCCAAGGCTTGGACTACATCAGGGACTGCAGTTTCTCTTCCAAAAGCAGGAACAGAAACCACTGAAGGGAGTGGCTACAGACTAAAAACAATCCCTGCCTTAGGAATATAGTTTGAGACAGACCTTATCTGTACTTGCAGTTAAAGGAAAGATGGATACCAAAGCAATGGAAAATCAATAGGAGAAAAGTCCCCTAGAAGCTTTCACTAGGTCCTACCTCTTGTAAGAGAAAAGAAGAATAGAAACTGCTTTTTCTGAAAAGTTCAGAGAATGTTATTTTTAAAGCGCTGTATCTGAGGTGTTTTCTCACAAGGAGCTCCATCGTTGCTCTCTTCAGGGAGGCAAAAATCACAAGTACAAGTGTTGGCCCTGGGACAGGGAAACATCTCTGTGCTTTTCCTTTGAAAGAGCTGTAACACTGCAGGCTTCACACTGCACTTCTGGTACCTGAAAACAAGACCAGCATCACACAGTGGGAAGATGCCTTAAATCTTTCTGTCCATATCAGTCATCAAGGTAAGAGACTCAGGCTCTTACTCAAATGATGGGCAATTTCAACTCCTCGTATTTTTTTCCTTGGCAGCTTATCCAGAAATCTTCCCTCAAGAAAAACGTTACATGGGTCTAGCAGAGCCACATGGCTTAAAGCCATTATCTTTGCTTATTTTTGCAAGGGGTGGTCTTAAATTGTTCTTTGCTATCCAAACGACTTTTGAGCTTCTTGTAAGACATAAGAACCAAGGACTGGATTGTGACTGATGTAATTGAATCTGAACCAGGTATTTCCTGTCTGTCCTTTCTCCGGTAAGTGAGATGGAGACACAGGCACTGAAGTTATCTTGGCCTGCTGAGGCGATCTCTGCTTACAGAGTGCTGGGATGCTGTTTGGTTCTGCAACATGAACAATGGGATGCGTGAGGGATACTCTCACTACAACTTCTGGTGAGATATCAACCAATATCGCAAACATTTTCAGTAGGTTCTGGGAACATTTAGACTTCTTCAAATCAAAGGCAACAAGCCTGATCATGAGCTCTGGGCTGAGGCAGAGAACTCAAGAGGATGAGCAGTCAAAACACAGTTAAGGTTGTGATGTCTCTTGTAATAATCCTGAACTTTGATGCCTGATGCATAACATGATGAACTATTGAATGAATTTCCTTGAAGGAGCTAGCTTGGACTGGAGACAGCTACAGAACAGGCAGTTCAAACCTCAGACCACCCATTCAGTTGGAGGGGCAGGCAGGCTGATGGGCACTGCAAATGCACCCAGGCAATTGCTGAGGAAAGAAAGTCCTTGTTCTCCTCCTGTGCTTTTTGACTTTACGACAGAGGAGACATCTGCAGTGAGCTGCAAACAAGACAAAAAGATGATGAAACTCATCTTCAAGCAGAAAGTGCTAAATAAGACAGGCCACCAGTCAAACCTGCCCAAAAGGATGAACAAGCAGCCTGTGCAGTCTGACACAGAACACACAGCTTTCTCTCTTGGGCCTCTGAGAAAGTTGAGGAAAGCTCTCCCACCATGGCTAGAGCCACGGCAGCACAGGACAGATTCCTGTAGTGTGCCAACCATGAAAAAATGCTCCAACTTTCCAGTACTAAGAGCCAAACACACTGGCAGCTCTTCACCAAGACACTGCCTGAAATGTGTCGTGTCATGACAGAAACATCTTCTCTCCACCCCTTCACCACCCCCAATACAAAGTCTCATACTCAGAAGTACTCAGTCTAACCAGATGTTGATGGGTCAGACATATTTAATAATTCTTCTGGCTCCCATCTTCTCCTTGCTCCCAACATCTCTGCAAGCCACAGCAGAACAGAGCCATATGAAGAAATACCACACATTTGTTTGGCACCCTCCAGAAATTCAGCTGCAGAGTTCAGCAGTGAGAGCAGCTTTCAGCAAAAACTGTAAATATAATATTGCTTCCACCTTAACACAGTTCAAATTGGTTTTTCATGGAAACAACAGAAAGGCACAGCTCCAACACCAAGGTCAGCCATTTCATCGAATTTCAAGTTTCCATCAAAGCAAAACAAAACATTTTTAAAACTTCAGAACAGAGTGTAACACTGCAGCCAGAATTTTTCAAAAGGTCTTTTTTTAAGTAAACACCTAGTACAGCACAAATCAGTCCAAGGGTTTCAAGCTGACTTGTTCTGAGTTGAGCAAGCCAGACTGGTCTAATAATGAACAGAATCAGAGGTGAGGTTACTAACAGTGACACTCTGATATCAACACCAAAAATAACCTGCCTTGACATATCATGGACAATAAAGTACCTTCAGTAAACCCATGTTCTCATGCATGCAGTTCTCATGCCCAAATCCAAAACCTCTCACACTTGCTGTGATCCTTACAGCTTCTTGGGATTTCTGCTCTCTCCCTTACTGCTCCAGTATCCTTCAGTCTAAACAGTGATCTCCAGTGCTTCATAAAGAAATTAAAAGTTCTCCTTCATGGTACTTATCAGGAGTCACCCCCTAAAATTTCCTGCATCCTCCAAGAACACTAGGAAATTTCCTTCCTGTTCTGAACCAGGAATTTTCAATAGTAAAAAATCTATCCCAGGAAGGAGAGTTTCAAGTGAACTCAATGTTCACCAGCTCTATTTCATTAATATAGGAAGCCTTCAGGTAGTAAAATTAAAATTAAATTCTCATTTCCTTGCCCTCTAACATCCTATTAATGGGCAAGGCTTTTTTTTTTTTGTCCTGAAGAAGAACACAGCATGATCTATGTGTTTTCTCTTAACAAACAAGGGGGGCGGTGGAGGGGGAAATTGAAAGCATATGCAGTGTCTTCACTCATAAACACATGTAAATATCTCAACGGTAGACAAAGATAGGATCTTTTTGGAGTATAAAAGGAAGTTTGAATTCAGCCTGCAAAAGCATTACATTGTACCTGATTAGCCCAACAATTCATTTGTGAGGGTATGAAAAGAAAACAATACTAACTGGACTCCTGTGATTTATGTAGTAATTAGACTGTCCAGTACATGGTGAAACACAACCGTGATTTACATGAACATTTGGGTACATAAATACTGGTAAAATATTGACCAGGTACAGAAAGCATTTCAGGCAAAAACAAGTAAGTCTATTCCACAGCATAAAGTGCTCATTGGGAATTTGGCTTGGAGAGAGGATAGAAGATGCTTGTGTTGGCCTGAAAAAGATGCTGTAGAAACATTCCGATCCCTTCCGTGAGGAAAGAGAAAGAAAGCAAAGAACAACTGAACAGTGTTAAAGATACTTTAAATTATTATTTCTACTATAATAGAATCTGGAAACATCCTTGTGCTGCACGCAAACACACAGTGAAAAATAGCATCTGCTAGCAAGTGATCAAACCACAGATAAGACAGATGAAGAATTACTGAAAGGAAGTCCTGTATGCACAGGCAGGATTGTGCAGATGAGGGGAGAAGCAGACACTTTAGGTAACTGGCCAAGCTTTCATCCGAGAAAGAAAAAGGTCCAGATCTCTCAAGTCCCAGGTAACAGTTGACCTGCAGCATCATCTCCCTCAACATACATTAACACAAAGAAGGAAGGAGTTGTACTGAGTGATAAAAAGAGAAGGCATTTAGGACAGGCTGGTTTTCAGCTCGGAGGAAGACCTTCCATTCTCAAGATTTCTCAATGAGTGATAGATATTCTAAAGAGACTCCATTCCTCTTCCTTGAGGCATGGTATTTGCCTGCCTCTTGCTGAAGAATGGTAGTACATGGATTACAGACCCTTGAGGCAGAGGGACAATAGGGCAAGATGTGGGAGATCATGAGCACTGTAACAGAAAGGTTTAACAAGCCACAGTGGTGAACAGCTGGCAGGAGAGAGCAGATCGTTGCTGATGTAAATCTGCATGGCAAAAGGGTCAAATAAAGAAATTTGTCCTGCTTCTGAATTAATACAGCAAAAAGGAGTGAGATTCCCATGCTGCAAAAACAAAAATTACTTTAACCATCTGAGGGATCTGCAGGTGATTTTGTTAGGGAAACTTCCTCAACAATTTGACTACTAAACTTTTAAATCAACAACGTAACATCTCTCAAAACACAGCTATAAATACAATTGCTGCTGGATGGAGTCTTTCTTCTCATCTATAAACAAATTGCAAATATTTCTACTCACTGTATAGATCTGTTTCATCCAGAATTTCAGACTTGATGATCTCTTCAATCACATCTTCTAAAGTGACAATTCCCAAGACTTCATAAAAAGGATCCCCTTCTCCTTCATTGTTTACTCTTTGCACTATAGCCAGGTGAGACTTGCCTGCAAGGAGACAGATCAGCAATTTAGACATTTTAGAAACTCCTCAATGATCAGAAATTATAGCAGAACTAGAGACACACAGGTATAAATAAAAAGACAAAAAGGTTGGTGTCAGGCTTCACGAAAAAAGGGGCAAAGTTTAACAGATGCTTAAAATCATTCATAATCTGATTTCTGAGATACACATTCCTGCATCACATAAATCCACCTAATGCATTAAAAGAGAACTAAAGAGATCAGTGTTCTTGTTCTAATGTCTTTCCCAGCAGAACTGTCACCCTGGCATTGAATTCATTATATTATCTTGTTGTTCTGCTTCTTGTCTCATGCACAGGCAGAGCAAGGCCAGGCTGGAGCCCTCCTTTGCAGTGAGATCTCATGGATGTTTTCCTCAAGCCTGGAAGAAAACAGCAACAATGACCAAACCACAGAAGCACAGGAATAGGATAGAGCTGGGCAGAAATCAGGCCCATCCAGGAGCTCCTCTTTTTCCCCTCCCTTCCTCAAAAATTATTTATTTATATATTCTCCATATGGGGGGATGACACCTTATTTAGGAATTAATTAATTAAAATATTCAAAGCAACTGTCTGATCAAAAAAAAAGAAAAGCTAAGATGAGATTTACCAGTAGTTCTAAAGATCCCTGAGCTGTGCATCAGTCACAGTGAATTCCTAAAGTCCTTTCTGCTACAGGAATAATGATGGTAAGAATATCATCATCATGATGACCCTTCAAACTGCCCTTGATACCTTTGGTTGTCAGTTTCTCCAGCTGCCATTGAAAGCCAGTCCTTTGTAAAGCTGCATAAATAACAACATTCATTCAAAGGGTCCACCAAATGCAAGTGGCATTTTGCAGTACAAATACACAGACATCAATATGCTTTCTGAACTATCAGGGGGTAAGAAATAGTGTCTCACACTCTTCCTTGCTGGTCTCAAAAATGATACTTATCCCCAACTGTGGAAGACAACCAAAATAGTTCAACTTTGCTTAGACCCCTTTATAGGCAATAATGTCTGCCTGTTCTAAGATCAGATTATTAGACTAACAAGCATTCAAACTATTCCAACCCAGACTTACTCATGCTTAAAGAATGAAAATATCCCGAACAAATTAGACGAGGGAGGAAAACTTATCAACTACTGATATAAACATTGCATCAGGTCAAGTCAATTCACTTTGGTAAGTTTTTCACATCTGCTTTCCCAGGGACCCAACATAAGCAGTTAAAAACAAATTCTTGGTGAATGCTGTCTGTCGAAAGTTAAATTCTTTTGCTATTCCCAGCTTGTGATCATTTAAAAGGAATTTTCCAAAGCAGGGTCTAATATTAGACTCAAAATGAAGTTTCCATTCCACTTAGGCGATATTCTCACCAAAGTAACTACTGCATAATCTGATTGTCTTGGAGCTACTCGTTTAGATGCAGATGGACATACTTTAAATACCAACTACACAGCACTGCTGAGTCTTATCTTGAGGAGACCTTATTCTACAGTGAATTAATAGAAATATGATTTGTGATTTTTAAAGTACCGACATTCATATTGTACTGAAAGTCTTTCACTGTACCAGGTTTTACGGGTTTTACTTCTCTGCATTCCTTGCAAGACTTCCAGCTCTTTCTACCGCTCAACGAACAGCATTAAAGTGACTTCATAAAGGCATGAAAGATTTAAGTACTATTATTACTGCCATTCCCCTGTAATACATTACTCCAATTATATCCTTTCAACAGAACAACGTTCAATAAGAACGCAGCACCAAAAAAAAAAAAAAAATTACACAGACAAAACAAATATTCTGAGATTTAACTCCCAGTGCCTGCTCAGATATTAGTATATTTGCTTTCAAGTAAAAAAACACGGCTCCTTCAAGAGCTATTTCTATCACAGACCAGAGCAGCTCATTAGCACATGCTTATTCAGGTGCTAATTCCTCAGGATATCTATTCTCACATATTAGTAAGTGGTAAGATCTGTTCAAATGGGTTAAATTAAAAAACAAACCAAACCAGCCAAACAAAAATGCCAAAAAACAATGCTATCAACTCTGTGTTTCAGCTTTGATCAAAATCATCAGATTCCAGCCTTTTCCTCCACTTCTGCACTGCCTATGATAATGCTGAACTACGTGGTGAAATTTTAAATTTTGAAAAGAACAGTCTAACAATGGAGTCCTGGACACTAACAAGCAATGTTAGAGATTTGTGAAAATGGGATTGGGGAAGGACCTGAGCGGCTGGAATATAATGGGAAGTTGTGCACAAGTTTCATCCACAAAACCAGATGCATGCCCTTTCCACCAGAGCGGTGCCCACCAAGAACTCAGGATCACTAAAATATGTTATGTTCTCCCCATTTGAGCAGCTACAGGACTCTGATTTGAGCAACAGCACCTAATGTGAGATGAGTGACCAAAATCTGTACCAGCTGCTGCTCTCTTAAGCAAAGTGAGGTGATAAGACAGGAGTTATGGAGAGGTATCAGGCATTTTGCACTTTCTACAATGAAAAAGAAGGCTAGAAACACTTTTTTCTGGCCCTGCCATAATCTCTGATTTTTAGGGTTTTTTACTTATCACCCAAAGTATCAAGACCATTGAAACTTGTCATCATCACTGGATTTTGGTGGGTAGCATCGACATTCAGTTCTACCTTCATTATTAAAACTACATGTTACAAAGAATTTATCTGCTGAGAAGAGAAATTATCCACACACACGGTGACATTAACCTTTCTTCCCTCCTGACTGTCAAGTTTTCTTCTTCCAGACTTTCATCAACCCAACACTTTGCTGGGGTCAGATGAATTTAAGCCAATCTAATAAGCTCCCCCTATAAAGCTGCCCTTTGCTCTCAAGTTTTCTCCTTCCTTTCCACTGGCTCCAATGCTCATGAAGTTATTTGATGAGACAGACCAGATACGAAAATTACATTTCTCGAATCTTTGCAAGATAACTTTGACCCAGATCCAGTTATTTGCAAGAAATCACCAGACAGTGGAACACACATCAGAGGTGGTGATGGAGATGTTATGAAGATGCATTCCCAGACTGGCTGCCCTCTCACCACAGAAGACTGCAAAATACCCTACACATATAGAAGTAATCAAGACATAAAAGGCTAAAGGAAAAGCTAGGAGTGCAAAGACCTCTTTGTATATAGTAAAAGAGCACAATACAGCACATGCTCAACTGTAAAAGTGTCCTGTAAGTAAAATAATGACTCCTCTGAGTGTTTGAAATAGAAATTGGCTACAGCTTTATTCAAAGACTTTATCAGGCCACTGGCAGTTGTCATACTATTTATTCAACTGAAAAAGAGCAGTTTCAGCGTGCATTTTCCACTGCTAAGGACATACAATATAGATCCAGTAAGGAGCAGAATAAAGTAAACATCCAGCAGGTAAGAAAACCTGGACTGCATATAATATTCCTAGGGCCTTGAGAGCAGAAGACAAGTTAAACAGAACAGGCGTATGGGAAGTTCTGTACTTCACTGATTTTCTGGCCACAGTCTCTAACCACACTTTATAGATGACATTAATGCTTCTTTAATCACTTGTTTTAAGTGTTGATACAATGAGATTCAGCAAGTGGGCAGCTCTGCAAAACTTCCAGATCTGACAAAAAAGGCAGAAATTTGTTGTGCGACCCACAGCTCCTCTGTGGGCACAGGCAGGCAGTGTTTGCTTTCTGCCTCAGCTTCCCCCTGTACAGCGCCAGTCAGTGACACCACCAAGGGCCTGTGTGGAGCTGATACCTGTGCATGGCCTGAGGCACCAGTCGTGACAAATGTTCATCTCTCAGTTACATCCACAAGCAACTAAAACATCAAGCAGATTTGGTAAACATAAATCCAGTCTCATTCTGTCGCTTAAAACCCTGCCATTCAGCTTAGATTTTGCTCTGTACAACTTCTGATTAATATATTAAGCTAATTAAGAAACATGAAGATGCTTAGTTAAATCCGCGTAAGTAAGTGAACCTAGAACGAGCTCCTGGGAGTCCACATGATTTACTGACCACACAGAGCAGAACTGGAAGAAATGCCTGAAATACTCATTCTCTTACGGTACCATGACAATTCCTGGAAAAATCTATCATGGGGGGAAATTCTTCCTTTGATCCTGAGGCATTTATACGTCTAGAGCAAGGACCTCAAGAATATTGCCATGCAGTTCAAACAAGAGATGAAAACATCTGACCAAGTTCAAGATCTGCTCTGGTCAGTCACAGGATCTTGACTCCATGAAGAGTTTTGCCATTTGGGTGGAGCTGTACCCACCCCACTGTCACATGTCACTTCCCCACAGACACACAGGCAGAAGAAACCAGATGACAGGAACATTATGGAGTTCAATAAATACAAATGCAAAGTCATGAACCTGGTACAAAACATCCCCATGTGCTGGCACTGGGGACTGACTGGCTGGGTGAACACACTACAGGAGTCAGTAGCATGTCCCTGCAGCAATGTAAAGGAACTGTGTGCTGACATCAGCACATGTGCAGCTGGCAGGTCAAGGGAATGGATTATTCCCCTCTATTTGGCACCTGTGAAACCACACCTGCAGCACTGGCATTCAGTTCGGGGTTGTCCAGTACAAGAAAGACATTAAGAAACTGAAACAGTTTCAGTGGACGGATCCTAAGACGGGCTGGGGCTGGAGCCCATGATGCAAAAGGAAAAGCAGAGGGCACTGCATTGGTTGAGTCTTGCAAAGAAAAGGCTAAAAGAAAGGACTTAAAAGTCTTTCTGTACCTCATAGTAGGCTACAGAGAACACAAAACTAGTCTTTTGAGCTGGATACTGATGGGACAAGAGACAACAAACAGAAGTTTCAAACATGGAGACTCTCTTTAAATAAAGAAAACTTGTTCATTACAAGGGTGGTCAAACACTGGAACAGGGGCCCAGAGGGGCGGTGAAATCTCCAACTTTGGAGGTATTCAAAACTCAATGACCTAAGCCAACTTCAAAGGTGACATGCTCCAAAGAGGTTGGACCAGATGACCTCCAGAAGTCCCTTCCTAAATTATCCTGTGATTTTAAGAGACTTTGAAGGGAAGTCTGACTGAAATCCCAGGCCACACTTCATTTCCAAATTTTCATTCCTGAACTTCTAAAAAAATTGCTAAACTTTCAGTACATAAGGATATATAAAGACAGCAAGTTTTACTGATCTGGAATGCCACAATCTGGCCTCGTATGAGACCAAATGTAATAACAAAATAATACTACTAGCCAGACTACGCTGCAGAAAATTACAATACTGCTGCCATAGCTTCAGAGCAAACCCAGGTTTTTAGGAATGACTGATCCAACAGCAAATGTGTAACTCAGAGGCTCTGAGCAGTGAGCCACAACCTGTACATGATGTGCGTAAGCTTACACTACGAGAAAGCAACTAGAAATGCCTCTATTTCTGCCAAAGGAGGCTTATGAACTCAGTAACTGGGAAGATTTGTAGGTGTTATTCCCCCCTGCAAGCATCAGATCTCACTAAAGGCCCCTGGTTTCCTTAAAAAAAAAAAAAGAAAAGAAAAAGAAAAAATCAGTGTTATATCAAAGCTATGGTAGACATTTATAAAACAGAAGATTCCTGTTAAGTCAGTTTGTGGTAAAACAAGAATCAGGCTAGTCCATTTTTGTTAAAACCAGTAATCTGATCTGTTTGCTGTTGGTTAGTGCCCTGGAACATTAAGCCATAGGCTGTTTAATATGCCTTCAGTGACATGGAGAAAAATCCCAAGCAGTGTTCAGCTGCCCTTGAATTTGCTAACCAACAATGCTTCTGAAAAATCTCCCTGTTTAATCTTATGGAACTGTTTTTGTTTTGGCTGATTTGTACAAAGGTAAACACTGGTCTGTCAGTGAGATTCACAGGTTCAACAACACATTATTCAAAACAATCAGTTTTAAAACGCATTGTATAATTTATCCATTAAAAATAACTCCCTCTGGAATAGCCCTGGCTCGCAAGCAACTATACCATAGTAAAAAGTGTTCTCCTAAATTTCTTTTCTGCACCACAGTTCAAGGACATTTTATCTCCCTTCTATTAGCAGAAATTTGCATTCATGCTGTTTGCTTTTTCACTCTGATTATTTTCAATGGGGCAATCAGACTGCTACTTTCTCCAAACACACACACACAAACTGGTGCATGCTGTCTTTGGGTTCATAACACAACACCATTCACAGAATCAAGAGAAACCTAAGACTTCTGCAAAAACATAATCTAGGTTTAGATCAGGCTTTTTAGATCCTGCTCTTTTACAATTTTTAATATATATTTGGGAAGGGAACCTGATAACTAACATTCATTTAATATAACCACATGAAAATCATCAAGACCCTCAAAGGAAATGAGTGAAAGTATTAGCACAACCACTGGGAATACAGTGATTCTCCTTCAAACCAGACAGCTCAGTCTTGTACAAACATTAACTAGAAACCACAGCAGCCTTCACAGGAAAATAAAAAAGTAGCACTTTAAATAGACTCTTTGTGTTAAAGTCCATTTAGTGGGAGGACACCAAAAAAAGCAAAAATCAGGGAGAGTTTCAGAATGACTTCCTGACAGTGAATTGTATTTGTAAGGAATACTTTCCCAAGGGAAACGACAGAAGCTCAGTTACTTGCATCTTTGAAAACTCGACTGGACAAAGCTCCTAGAAAGGACTCAATAATTCTCCAGTGCCCTGTGGCAGATGGAAGAGAAGCGATGAGCTAACATTTTCCATCTCCACCAGCCTATCAGTCGGTGTAGGCACTTCAACTCAACTGCTGCTGCCTTCCCTTCAATCCCTTCTAGTAGGACCATGGTGAGACACACATTGACAAACTTAATTTGCTTTGCTGCTGCTTCTAAACGTGAGAGCACAGCTCTAGAAAGCCGCAGCTTTACCTGCAGCTGAACCAAACCCAGCAACCAACTTGTATCAGAAGCTGGGAAGTCTCCATAGGTACATGAGTAAAATAAATTAGCTGGGAACCAGAAATAATTTGAGTGTAAGGAAAAAAGGTAATTTCAACTCAGAGCTCTGCTATCCAAGTGGAAATCTTAGGAAAGAATCAGACATGAGAATATTTAGGGAAAACTATTACCAGGTGGAGGCAGGCATCAAGAATGAAAATGAAGAGTGGAGAGAAAAAGCTTCAGAAACTCCTTGAACATTACTAATGACTCCCTTGCCATGAACAGCATGGCAATGCTTCCCAGTCAGGCAGTGCTTTTGCAGTAGGGAATTTGTGCTGAATATGGCTGGGGTTAACAATAACCAGGGTCCATGAGGGTGTAAAATGCACACCACTAGCTGGGCTGCTCTCATGTTGGCCAGAACTCTGACTTCAGCCTAGTAAATGAACAAACACAAGCTGCTTCCCAGAACTGGAAGTTTCTGTCTTAAGAGACGGATCCACTGGATCTGCAGTAGGAGAAAAAGAGAAGGAAAACATAACACTTGAGAAAGAAACCTCTCCCAAAAACAAAGTGTTTTGGACAACCTGTCTGAGGCTCTAACCCTGAGTACAAAGTTGTGACACCAGGACACCGGTGGCTTGAGATGAGAAACGGGGTGGAAGCTTAAAAACAAAATTAAGGAACCACTTCAGAAGTGCAGCAAACTAAAGCTGAGCGAAGAGGTGGCAACAAGAAGAGAAAATACTGAAGAGAGAGACCTAGGGCTATTTGGGCTGACACAGAACAAAAAAGTTCAGATAAAATTTAAGGCAAGCAAACAGAATATTGAAGTCATTCTTGGTCGTGGTTCAAGTCTTCCACACTGGATTCAAAAGATACTGAAGTGTGACTTATGCTGATGTGATTTCCCCTGTGCCCCCACTTCCCAAGGCAAGTAATGACCTTTTGGAAAGAAGTGTAAGAAATGCATCTCCTTACTGACTCGCACCTCCACAGCATGATCAACAAGGAATTTTTTTTAGTGTTCAAGGACCCTAAAAAGGAGTCATACTAATTTTATTACTTTTCTGTTTGTTCAAGATTGTCCCACTGATTTCAGCATTCCTTCAGGGATGAAGAGCAGGCACCGGCCGGCAGAAGTGCCGCCAGCAGAGGGAGCGCAAAAACTTGGGTTTGCTGAGCTCCACGCTCCAGGTCTTCCCCAGCAGACCTTCCCTTCTTCTTCAGTCCAGCAGATGGAGAGAAGAGGTCCTGGATTCTGGCATCGGTGGGGCCTGGCTGCTGGCCGGATGCTGAATCCTTTGAGAGATGTGTCCTTCAGCCTGGGATCCACAGCAATGACCCCTGTCTGCCACAGCCTGTTCAGCATCTCCTCCTGCAGCTTTGCAATGCTGCTATGACTTGTCCCACTCCAACTACCTCTGCCTTCCCTCCCCTAGGGGGGACAATTTCTTGAGCCCTTTATAAGGGCTCAGGACAGCAATTGTCACCTCCTTAGTCTCCTCCAGTCCAACAGGCTGCTACCACAAACCAACAGTTAATCCACTAAATGAAAACAAGAACATCAAGAGATGTACGTTTATGAGCAACAAGAATGGAAGTCAATCTGAAACAACAATGAACTCGAATGACTTTGATGTTCAGGTAACCAAAACACAACACCAACAGAAACAGCCGCCTTGTTCTGTATCACTGCAGCCAAAAATCCTACTGATCTAATCCGTCCTCTAATCCTGCCTCCCTCAATTCCTAGAACAGACTGAGTTTAATTCAGGGAGCTTCTAGATTTTGGCATCTACACCGTGGGATTTTAAATCCGACAAAGGTAAAGTACTAGAAGGCACAACAGAAACATGTTTGGACATTAGGAGGAGGTTAGCTGAGGCCAGCATGCTTACATAAGGACCTAACCGTGCTGAGAGCAAAGAGCATGAGCTGAAAAGGAAGAGCAGCATCTTGGGACTGTGGGTCGTGAAAGGAATTGGGGGCTGGGTATACTCGCTCTCTTTTTTTTATCATCATCGGCTCCGATAGTTTACTTTTAGCCCAATATTTAGGACATAAATTTAAAAGGGTTCTTGTGTTACCAGCATCTTAGATCATTAATATTCTATTTTAATGACTTGTTTTACTTCAGGCCATTTATATCACATGCAGTTTGCAATTCCAGCAGCTCCAAACCCAGCCTGGTCGATTGCGCCATCAGATTTTTCAAGCTCAGTGCAAGGCTTTCAAATTTATATTGTGACAGAAGCCAGGGGAAGATTAACAAAAAGCTACCCTGTTAACTTTCTAAATTGGTGACACCACCTTCATCCAGCAGGGTCTGTACAAGCCCAGGTGCACTTACGTGTGTGCACTGCCACAGCGCCCGAAGCTAACACAACCAGTGCCAATGACCTTGACTTTGCACGAGCACAGGGTCGGGGCCACGTGAGCTCTGACACTGCACATTTGTTTCTCCAGAATGCAACACGGGCACAGGGATTCACGCACTGCCATTACAGAGCAACTCCCGAGCCGTGCAGCAGAACACCAAGGACACTGCAGCAATCCGAAGGCACAAGAAGCACAGCCACCTTCTCCCACTGGCTCTTAGTTTGGGTCAGGTCCCATGAGCGGTGGTGCTGCAGGAAGAGCTGCCACAGAACTGTGCTTCGCAGTGTCAGCAAATTCAAGGGGAAGGGGGAATATCCTCGGGCTGGAAAGTGACTCTTAAAAACTACAGGTATGGCACAGGGTATGGCCAAGACACACCCAAAGTTACAGAACAGAGAACTTCAAAGGAGCGACCAATTTAAACTTTCTTAGGTCACATTTTCACTTTGCTTTGGTGCATTTTAGCTAATGACACAGATCACAGCTGGATCCCAGATCCATGCATCTTCATCAAGAACATGTACAGAGCAATGTACAGAGTTATGGATATGAGGGGGGGAAAGTAATTTAAACCACCCAAAGACATACTGGAACTGTCTGACACAAAAGCAGAAGGACAGAAGAGCACCTGTGATTTCAGAACTGGGCATCAGAGATATCTAAATGTCTGCAAACTGAAAGTTTTTTGCAGGGGGGGGGGAAGTCCCTAATTTTGCATTTTGCTAAGGATTTAAGTAGATCTTGTGTTACTTTTAAAGCCTATCATGCAAAGAAGCTGAAAGAATTGGTTCAAATGCTGACTCATCATCCCCAGGAAAAAGAAAGATTACAGAAAACTGCCTTGTCTGAAAGAATGACAAATCTGATGGTATATTTGAATGCATTCTTACTCTTTTCCAAGAACAAATGTAAACTGACTGGTTTTGTTCCTAGGAGTTATCAATTACTCCTAAATGTAAGATTTTCAAGTGAATTAGTAATACAACATCATCTTTTCAACCACACAAGGCAAGATTAATTTTCTGAAAAATGGCACTACTGGGTCATATTTTAGAAATGGGAACTTCAAAGATCAATCTCCGTGGCAATTATGCTATTAATATTTTTAATTACTGACTTGATACAAAAACTTCTTAAATTTTCCATTTGTGAACAACCATCTAATTAGTGGTTTTTTGGGCCACCCTGCATAGCCCTCTGGTAGGCTGAGTTTGTCCAGAGCTCTTGAAGGAGGAAGGAAACCTCTCAGATAAGACAGCAAAGCCCTGCTCCGTCAGCAACAGCCACTGGAGAGAACTGGAGATAGGGTGAAGTGAGAGCCTTGCCCCTGAGCAAGAAGACACTGGAGATAAATGAAGAGGAGAAAGAGGAGTCTTAAGAGATTAAATTGTGAACTTGCCACTTGCTAGTTTTGCTGTGATGAAGAGTTTCTTTACTCTAGAAGACTAAATTAGGATTGCTCAACAGTTTTCCAGCTGCTGGGTATTGATGATGACAGGATGACATGTGACTCACACCTACATTACAATATTATTCAAATTCTCCCTGTCAAATATTTACATGAAGTAAAGAGCTGTAATATTTTAGTGACATAACAGGAATTCTGTGAGAATGGTATTTCTTTCATGATGCTTAGCTCAGAGAAGATGTAATAGAGACAGCCCTGTTTTCTTTATTATTCTGCAGAAATCTTTATCATTATTTTAGCCCCATCTAAAATTAATCTGACTGTATTTGCTCACAAATAACCTAAATACCGGCTTTAATATCCCTGACTTCTGAGACTGTTTATTTTGACAATTTTACTCCAAAACAAGCTTTGTGGCATAGCTTCTCGTAGAGAATGAGGCTATTTATCTAAGCAGAACACTTTTTCTGGCAAGGGACAGAACTCTATTGTCTTTTTAAGACTGTTTACCTGTGTTTGTAAATGTGTGTTAGAGCATCTCTATGATTTTGTCTAAGCCTAATACTTAGAGCTATCT
This sequence comes from Eulacestoma nigropectus, assembly GCA_013397775.1. Classification (NCBI taxonomy): domain Eukaryota; kingdom Metazoa; phylum Chordata; class Aves; order Passeriformes; genus Eulacestoma; species Eulacestoma nigropectus. The sequence continues at coordinate 141,306 of VZTE01001928.1, forward strand.
AAGCCTTTACACTCTTATACTAACACCATGTAACAGCATTGCACCCAGGTATCTCAGGACAGCGAGGGCTCACAAGTGTCTGTGTGAATCACCTGGTACACTCAGCTTTGATCCACTCACATGACGTACTCAACAACTCCTGCAACACTCACAAGAGTTACAGTGAAGCATAACTCCACCAGCTATGGAGGCAACCTCAATTACCATGGTTGAAGCCACTGGCACAGGGCAGTTTAGCTTCCCTTGTGAGGGTAGAGGGTGAATTAAAACTCATGCAACCCCTACAGCTTTGCCCATAAAACTGTATCCACATTAAGAATGCAGTACCAGTGTGCCTGCATCCCTAAAACACCCTGACCATGGAAACAGCCTCAGAGAAAGTGTCCTATTGCTGTGACTTCTGCCTTGCATTTGTTTATTTTTAGCAAGGATTAGGCTGAATTCTACTACATCCCAATAAACATTAAAGTAAACTAGCTCGAACTTCTGCTAGAAGAGACATGGACAACTAGGTCACGCAACATACAATACACATGTTTCACTGTTATCTTCCGTGACTGCTTGCAAATCCAAACATTCCCGGTATGCCACAGCAGCACAAACCCCAACCAGAAAACCAGTCTACTAGGCTCTGAGGACTTGCAATTAAATCTGTAGTATAAACAACAGTATTTATCTAGCATACAATAGCAGAACGGATGTCTGTCACTGTATGTGGTTCACAGGAGAATATCCACAGACTGGGGCACTAGAATTTGGAAAACTAAAGATTCCCAGCCAGAGCCTTCCTTGGAGTCTGCAACTCTTGAGTTTCTTCCTGCATCTTCTGTTTGTTCAAGAAAGGTCCCTCCACAAATGCAGCTGCAGCCAGGTGATGCTGCCTGCACAGAACAGGTCAGGGCTGAGCTCTCACCTCCACCTCAGAGAGAGTAATAGGAAAAATCTCCTCTCTTACCCACAAACCACATTTTCATGAAACTTACAGAAACACGGTATTTCTGACTTTTCTAAATCAATGACTTTTAAAGCTATGGAGGACTAAGGCAGGTAAGGAAAAAAATAAACAACAAACTGATTAAAAACAAACTACACAAAATCCTAACCAAACCAAATAAAAACAACCAGACAAAAAAACCTCCACTAATCCCCCCAAGCAGCCTCCTTCACAGCAGAAGCAGTGCAGACCCTATGCCAGCTCCCAAATGACAGAAGACAGCAAACTTCAAAATATTGCTGTAACTTCCACTTGCAGGAAGAGGTTGTCATTCCTTCACAACAGTAAAGAACAAAACCCAAACAAATTTGCTAGAAAGCCATGAATAAAAATTATTACATAAAACCCGACTTTATACCATGCACAATTTAGTTGAAACGCAATGTATTTCCAAGTAGAGCTCAAATACACATTTAGTCTAAATAATATGGACTATGTATGATCTAGTGCTCTGCATCTCAACGTACAGCAGGTTGATTTGCGAAGGTCCCCGTCCTTCCAGGAGCCAGGAGCCTGGCCACAGTCACTGCATCACTGTCCTTACAAGGGTTAGACAAACAGACCAGTGAGCCCTGGCAAAAGGAAATGCATTTGGAGTTCACAGAGGGGCTATCGCTTGGCTATTTCTGTAGTGCCTGCATCTAAAAAAAGATCCAGTTCACACAAGTAGCTATTTTACCTTACTGTCCCACAAGATCTAAATGCATTTTTTCCGATTACACTTTCCCACCATAAAATACACAACAAAACGTGACACATATTTTTAAATATTCCTATTAAAGGATTTTGCTTATATATAGAAACATGAGTATATATGGAAACATACAAAACTCTGTGTTTATATATAGATGTCTCCTCACTGTATAACTAATATTAGTTCATGGAACTGGAGTCACACACAACAACAAAAACAAAAAGAATTTAAGTTCCAGGGAGCTTTGCCATAAAGTACACAAAGCAGAAAAAAACCTCTTGGATTTATGATAATCTCTGTATGAAATGCTGAATGGTAAATTCCCTTGAGAACTTCTCTGACACAAGAAATACACAACAAAATAAACAAACGAAGATACAAGTCCAAGAGGCTCTCACTGAAGAGACATCTAGTTTACTCTTTTCCCTTTTTTTTTCCCCTCCTGCATTCCAATGAAATCTGTCATGAACCACAAGAGAGGTGCAAAGAGGTCTTCCTGGGGTCCTCTTCTAAAGCCGATCTCCTGGGGAACAAAAGACCATCAGCTTCACTAAGATAAAGCATTTCAAATGACTACCACAAGTGCTGCCCTTCTGAGAGTGCTCCACACATACTCATCTGTATGAAAAAACTGTACTTTGATAGTTACATGAAGGTGACAAAAGTTCTTCAAGACTTATTTACACAAGTCTGAAAGGTTTGACTTCTACTCTCTAATTATTTATTCCTCCATGGTTTGGTGCCCCAAACACCACATTTCTTGCATTTAACCAGAAGATGAAGGTAAAACTGACTAATCAGTTTCAGGGTTTAAGCTGAGGGAAACAAAACAAGCAGAAAATATGAGCTAAATTTTCTGAAGAGATAAAATCTAAATACTTTTTCCATGCCCCCAGGGGAATTAGTAAAGTGGATGAAGAATACCCCAACTCTCAAACACATCGCATCACATATGCTCAAGCACTATCCTATCCAATCAGAGCACTATTACTACAGTACTTAGAACTGTCACAGGAGCCTGTTTAAAATAGCCCAAACCCCCTGCTTGAATGCCTTCCTTGACAAGTACAAAATCCTGGTTTTCATGAGAAGGAAGAGTTTTCAGCAATAAAGGCCACACACTTTTGTAGAAGTTCCACAACAGTTACCACCAATAAAAAGAACACTTGTATGACCTGAGCAATTAGCAGATCAAGGTTTTTTCTAAATTAAACTAATGTAAAGCACTATCCGTGGAGCTTACTGGAGGGACTCAAGCAATAGCTCTGTGTAGCAGGAGTGGCAGATGGTTTTCCAGAAATTACAATCTTTCTTTAAATCTTTAAAGGCTGGTGGCATCTCACCTGCTTATTTCCATGGCAACTGGATTCCCTTCTTACCAAGAAGCTGTTGATGCTAAGTTGTCTCCTCTCCTCCCCTGTAACTCCTGTTGCACCAAATAACTGTAAAAGCCAATGGGACCGAGGATGAATAAACTCACTTGTGCAACTGAAGCAGTAAAATGTCAAAGTTTTCTTACCAAAACTTTACAGATCTCTGTCCCACTTCACAGCATTATCACCTTCTCGATGGCTGGAAATTAGCAACTATATAATAGGTTCATCTATTCAGAGCACAAGGCAAGGGTACCACTCTCTAACCTAGAGCAAGACTAGATCAGTGTGGTGACCACAGAACAAGAATAGTTCTAGATCCTGGGACCAAGAACTGCACATCTACTCAGCTTCAGAGGAATGCCAAGTTCTTTTACGACCACAAGTGATCAGGAGCTCAGATCTATTATTCATTGAGATGATGACATGTCTGGCAGAACAACAGCTCTTGGCAGGACAGTAAAATATTTATGCAGTGTAACAACTCAAAGAAAATGACTTGCCAAAATGACTGCAACAATGGTCTTCAACCTTCTTCAATTTATGGACTGCTAAAAATGCTCAGTGGGAATGCAGAACCCTGTAATACTGAGCTCTCTACCGACAAAAGGCTTATTGTTTTTAAGATACCTTTTATTGAGATGTCTGAAATAGTCCTTGGGCGCAAGTTAAAAAAAAAAAAAAAAATCACCACACTGCATAATTTTCTGGAAAATATTAAGCAATCTTCCTTACAGTATACAATAACCAAGATATAAAAGCCTGAAATCAAATTATTACAGGTCTCTGCACAATAAAGATATTCTTCCTAGTGACTTTAGCTCAAGGTTACATGACAAACATGGAGACCAACCACCACACAGAGCAGTCAAATGATGGAACTCAACAGCAGAAAAGCTGCAGGCCAGAGAGAGCACGGAGTGCTGGTCACCAGAGAGCCCTGGGCAGAAAGGGAGAGCAAACACAACCCTGAGAGGGACACTGAGTGCTGGATCCCACACGGGTGTATTTCTAAGGAAAGCTGAAGCTGAAATTAGGGACTGGCGACAGTGGTTTTGTTAAAGGCAGCATTTAGAGCATTATCAACAGAAACAATATATCACAGAGGGGGAAGAGAAGGAAAGGGAGGAACTCTGAGAATTGCAAATTAGATTCATGTTATTTCCACTGTGGGAGCATTTGAATCAGTGCTCAAACCACCATCTCTGCCCCAGCTCATTAGAGTACCTAGCAATTTGCCTGCTCCTGTACAGTAATCCACATGGGAGCCACGGCAATGCGAGAAGGAGAGAGGCCAGCATTCCCCAGGCTCACTAGGGGCAAGGGAGCAGTCAGTGGAAGGAGCAGGAAGATGATGGCAGGGACAGAATGACTGTTTCAAGCACTGATGTGTTTCACCACATGTACCTTTCCAGTAGATATAAATATCAGCAAGTTGGCCTGGTGGTGTGGCCATTGCGAAATGGCTGCTTCCTGCCGGAATCACAGGAGATGACATCTGAGGGAAGGCTTTGCAGCTAGTGCTAGGAAATATTTTATGAGCAAAAGGAGCAGTGTGAAAGAGCTCGTGGCAGAAAGCACAGCTGAAGTTGATGCTGCACTAGATGTGCAGGGGTGAGACATTTAAAATAGTACAAGAACAAATGGGAAGCTCTTGGCCACCCTGCATCTCACCTGCCATGACAAGCCCTTGGTTCCCACCCTCCGTCATGTGCCTTAAATTCCTCCTGGCATTCGAGGCAGCATCACACTCTACCCCTACACTTGCCACTTCCAACACCTTGCCATGAAACACCCTTTCAAACGCCCAGACTGAAAACAGCTCCTTCTGCCCTTGCGATGAGTCTGAGCCAACCTCTGATGGCAGAGCAGAGAGCATGAGGTTCAAATCTTTAATCTAGAACAACCATTTATCTGCAAGCAAATACTATAGCAATTTCTTCATCGAATATAGGAGATGTGTTTTTCCAAACACCAGGGCTAGTAAAACTTGATTAGCAGAGGAGGTCTGAGAAAAGATTGTGGTGCTTTTGGAAATAGGTTCAAAAATGGCAAAGGGAAACACAGCAAGAAAGTAGCTTGAGAGAGATTTCAATGATCTGACAGGAGAAAAAGACATCTTAGAGCAGCCTACTGTTCTAAGAGGAGATAGGGAATATCTTCAGTGTTTAAGGGATTATGAAATGGTGACTGGAATGAAAATGTGCAAACCTAAGGTAGCAAGAAGAGCACGAATACAAGTGAAATGATCAGAAGTGCTAACAGTGAATGAGCATAGAAAGTACCAAGATGGAAGTTAAGCCAAGACAAGAAGGTACAGCTGCTGTAGCAGTTAGTCACTGAAGCAAATAAGATACATCAAAACAAGAGAGGGTGTTGTACACAGAAAAATCCCCTTGGTCATATGAGTGAGCTGTCCATAGGGTTATGCCAAGCTGTTCATGAGAAAGTCTCCTGGACCCTGTGAACAATGAAAGGAGCCCTTTTTCCATCCATTTCTCCCAGAGTATTTAAAGATTTGAATTTTCCCATCTCATTTTTGGTTCATCTCTCTCTTCCTATAAATAGAGAAGCAGCAGTGCACCCATCTCTTCTTCATCTTTTTTTTGTGGTCTAGCATTGCACAGATGCTGGAATGTTTTTCTAGTAAATGATAAGCGATGGGAAACAAGTTGAAGACAAAGGATAAGAGACCTTGAGCTCAGACAAGTAGGAGAGATGGGAGCCTTCTCCTCTTTCCCAAGAGGCAGGTATCTTTTCTCTGGACCAAAAGGTTTTGTTTTGGAAACAAATGTATCTATTTCTGTCACTTCCTTTAGACATTTAGTCTTCATGGGTTTGATAGTAAGACTGACTACAGTGTCTGAGAATGACAATCTGGCCCCCAAAAGAAAGCACTTCTAATCCAATATGAAACCCAAAGGAAACACACCCCTGCTGCTAGGCACACGTCTCAGTGGACTAACGCTGTGATCTGTGCTGTGCTCCCAGAGCCTTTACTTTAATCCCAAGTCCAATAATCGAGTTAGCGCTTTGTAAGGAGAGCTAAAGCCCCTGGGGTTTCTGCCGAGCGGTCGGACGGTGGAGAGGCTGAGCTGGACATCAGCAGGTGGTCGGCTGCCATGGGAAAACAAGCGTGGTGTGGGCAGCCAGACAGCTGAGCAAGGAGCTACAGGAACGCCTGTAGCTCTACCCTGACCCATAGGAGGTCAAACACGCCACTGGATGTTCCCAAGAAAAACAAAAACATGAACAGAAGAGGAAGGGCAAGCCACGGTGAAGGAAGAAAACGCCAAGATCAGGCAGTTTGGGCTTGGAAGTTGCTTCCTAAGTCAAGGAGCCCACTTGGAGAGGCTTTAGCACCACACAAAGGCAGCACAGGTATCTCAAGCTGCAGCCCTGCTGTGCCACAATAGCGATGAACAGGATGAGCTGTCCACGCTAACATAGCAATGATGGATGGGGAAGGAGCTGGGCAGTGGCAGCAGGGAAAGCTAATGAGTTCCAGAAGATCACAGCCTTCCACCCCTGCTTAAAAATAGCAACTGCGGTCAGGGGTTTGAGACAGAGAGAGTCCAACCACAACATTTGGATGCAGATTTTGAAACCACAAGAGGTCAGAGTTAATTGATGGTTGGTCATTCAGAGGTCCTGGGACAACATAAGAATCGACAAAGTGCTGTAAAGTCTTGTTGAAGTTAGGCTCTGGTCTCCTATCTGAAAGATGTAACAATATCCCTGAAAACAGCAGTCCTGACCAACACCCTTCCTAGGCTTACCTGCTCAAGACTTTGGGGAAACAAGCAAATTGCCCAGTAGCAGCAGAGTCCTGCAGAATGTGGTTGCAAGAGAGGCAAGAGAGACCAGCTTTCAAAGTAGGCAGCAGTGGGCAGGTTCTTTGGAGCTGGCAAGGCCACTGACTCTGGGATAGCCTAATCCACTAACAGGTAAATCCCCTCCACAAAACATTCCTTCCTGCCTGAAAAGACTTATTTGGCAACCAAAGCCCCTGCTTCAGAGTAAGAGCTAGGGAGGAATGTGACCTGTGGCTCCTGACGGGAGAAGGCCCTGGCACACGGAGTATCAGACTGAAAGCTGCCCAAGCCTCAGTACATGGCCTCTCCAGTGAACTGTCCCTGCTCCACAAGAAAGATCACTGGCAGGCAGGACATCAGGCACTGAAATTTGGTACTTGCCGTGCTCTTTAGATACCTGGACTAGATGACCTTTAAAGGTCCCTTCCAAGCCAAACTATTCTATGATAAAGGACTATCTCTCCGAAGAGTTGGATCTGCAGGAAGAAGAGATTGTGTATGGGGGTTTTGACAAACATCATCCCAAGTATAAGGGTTTAGCCAGCTAGTTCTGAGGAGGACAACACAGAAGGGAACTCAATGGCCTAAAATGAAAGGCAAGAGACTTCTGCTTTGGACTCTGCTTCAACATATTCCTAGACGTTGCTCGTACACGGAGTCACGGCCCATTCTAGGATTTTCAGGCAAAGAGAGAGAGGGAGTTACAAATGTGTCACTAATAGCTGGCCAGCCCTGGGATCCTCCCAGCTCATCAATCCCTCTGTTCAGCTTTTGCTAACCTAGTGCAAGTCCCGTGTAATAGCACCAGGTTAGCAAAGCAAACAAATCAAACTTCACTGACTGAGATCACTGAGGAAGAGGCACAGATACTCTCTCCTCTGTATTAAAGTAGCCAAAATTTGGCACATACACTAAACCCAGACAAACCAGAAAACGTTAGAAAATCCCACCTGGGAAGGTAATTTTTATCAGGCAGTTTACCCAAAATTATGCAGAAGGATGCTTTTTGCTTTTTAAATTTTCCAACATTTCTCTTTGCAGGTCTCTAGGCAGAGAAGGTTTTGAATGCAGGGATATGATACACTGCACTGTAGCCACACTGATGTCCTTGAATGGAGATGTCTCACTCCCTGCCCAGATACAGATTCACAGGGGTAAAGAGACTGCATGTGTGGCATGTGCCCTGCAGGACTGCACATTCACCACCCCAACTGGTATCAGTGTGAGCATGAACTCAAAGGCAGGAATGCACAGACGCCTCTTGCAAGAAGAGTTGGTCAGTCACGGTGGTTTAGTTTACACGGAGTGATGGAACAGCCCCTTACCAATGCAAATGTGTGGTAAGAGAAGTCACTGGACCTGCTGTGGCTTCTCAAGCGTGCAGAGATAAGCTTTCTTATCAGGCCTCGGTCAGTATAAGAACTGTTTTCCTAGAAGAACTTTCACTCACTCAGTCTCACACCTTATTCATTAGTACACACAAAACATTTTTTCCCACCTCAACAGATGACATTTCTCAAAGCACTGGAAAAAAAGCAAAACAAAAGAAGTTTTGAGTTCAGCATCATCTGGGAAAAAAAGATCACCATTTTGACTCACCACTAGAATAGGTATGGAAAAGTACCGAGGTGGCCAGGGTGGGACAGACACAACACCACCCAAAAAAGGAATTTGATATTTAAATCATAAAAATATGAGGACCCAAGGGTAGAAGTACACATACAAATACAACCAACCATCAATATTTCGAATTGATGAGTTTTCTTTACATATACCAGAATGGAATGCTATTTTAAAATTACTGTTCTTTCAAAGAAGGACATGTGGTAAGCTTGCACTTAACCATTACCAAGAATTTTCTGTATTATATTAGTACCTGGGAGCACCAGACATGTATCAGGGGGTTATCAACTGCTCTGTGGCATGCAGTAAGATGCAAGTCCTTGTTCTCTAACAAGCTGAAAGATCAACTAGGGCATGTTAAGGACTCTCTGGCTTATGAGTACCTGCAGCTGCCAGAAGTAATTTAGAGCACGACCTTCTGAGAGAACACCCACACTACTGAGACTGAACCCCTTGGAAATATAGTTCAAACAATCATCACTGATTCTGGCTCAGTTTTTCTGATAAATTTTCAGGGAGAAACAAATACCAGTTGGGGCTGTAAGAACACTCAAGAGCTGATGAGAAATCTGTCATGGCTCACTTGTCTCTAACAGGATTGTAGAGACAGCCCCTGACTTTTTCCTCCATGTTTTTAGGAATTTGAGCTGCATATGAAATTCCTCTCCTTATAATCCCTCACTGGAAATCATCAGAACTGCTTGTCACAAGCCTATTACATGGGGGGGAAAAACCAAGACACAGATAAGGTGCAAATTCCACCTCTTAGCAACAAATGTGAACTGAAGAGAGGTGAGAGGAGACAAAGGAAGAGAGGGCTCTACTTAAGGGCTTGTAGATCACTTCTTCACTTTTACTGTCTTCAGTACTCAGGCTGAAAACTGTAGAGCTGCTCATGGTAAAGAACACAGCTACAGTGGTAAAAACAATCACAGTGGATTAAGGAACAGAGACAGAAATTAAACGAAGAAGAGAATTATCAAATGGACAAAACCAAGAACTCTCTTTGCTAGCTCCACTTCTCTAAAAATAACACATGTCCAGGTAAACAGAGATAGCAAAGCAAAGCCTCCAGTCTGTGTGAGAGCAACAGCACAGTAGGTCAAACAACACAAATGCTCACACTTTCCCCTTAGTAGAGTTAGGCAGTAACAGATTTTAAGCAAGAGTATGTGTGTATGTAAGTTTGCTTTCCAAATCCAATATCCCTTCCGATCCCCTCATAACTTCTCATCAGCAGTTTTCTATTTCTACTACGAAGGGCTCTAGCGCAATTATGCTCAGTTACTGAAAGCCTCTTTACTCTAATCCTCTTCTTAGTCTCAGAAAGCAACGGCATCAACTGATACCTGTGAGCTTAGTCTCCTCTGTGGGAAACACTCTACAGAGTTCATGGCAGAAAAACACACTCAGGACATACCCATCTACACCAGCTCCCCTGTTCACCTTGCCAGCGCTAAATACCAGATTTCTAACTAAGCCAAAACAAAATTTCAAAGCCAAACCTCACAATTTTGGCCTTTTAAAGAAGCAAGCTTTGAGCAGAAAACTAATGGGAAATGTCAACTTACACATACTGCTTTGTCCTCTTTTTAAAAAATATTTTAAGCTATTTTAAAAATGTAGTTATTTGCCATGAGGCTGGTGGGAAGAGGGTGCTGAAGAGGGGCCACTGTGCTGTTTGTTACTTTTGGCATGGTTGTTAAAACCAGGCCCTAACATGCATAATTATGGGGTAGACTGAACTCTTCCCTGACGAATTTTCACCAACCATGAAGCTAAAGGCAAACTTAAGGAGAAGTATAAACAATTCTGATTCAAGCAATGAAATGAAGAGAGGCAAGCAAAAGTTACAAGCATCTCAGAAGTTCTTTTGAGAGTTATTAGACCTATTGAATGACTGCAGTTTTCCCTTTAATGCACAGAGCACTGCAGGTATTCAAGTGCAGCTGTTTAACCCCTGCAATGCATGGTGACCTTTTTATTTTCCATTGCTCTTGCAGTTTTCCAGCAGTTTATTTGGGCTAATTACCTCAACATGGAGCTGCAAATGGAAAATGTTGCCGGTAAGTTGTTCCATTCACAGCCATTTAGTCTTGCACTGCTGGCGTCAAGGTGCACTGCTTTTTTTCCCCGTCTCCATAGGCACTGAGGCTTCACAGCTCGTGGCCGTTCTGCTCCCAGCGGTCACGCAGCCTCCAAGAAGAAGTCAGTGACCTTCCAGCCAGAGGACTCCACCCCATCCACATCTGCATGTGCACCCTCCCTTTGCAGCCTGCCCTGTGCTGATACTCAGGTGAGGGACACTGAAGCCCACACTCCTTGACCCACCAGGGAATCTGCACTCCTTGGATCTCACTGTGAAGGAACTGCAGTCCCTCCAGAGCCAAGAGGTCACTGGGTTTCCATCACAAACCTTAAGCTGACACTTTCCTGACCCTCTCTTGCAAAATGTACTAATTTATAAAACAAGAAAATTGGTAGGTCTGACTTGGTAACGGAGAAGAAAAAACCCTTTCCCATGCAGATCCCAAGTTAACTTGACAGCTGGCTTTCAAAAAATAGAGTCTGTCTACTCAAATATCTAATTGTGGGTTTGGACCTAACTCTGTGAGATTTGTCATTAAAACATAGAAACAATGCTTTAAACTTGAATTTCTAAGCTGTTTTTTAACTAAGATGGAAGACAAAATAATTCAGCATGGATTGCATATCCCCAACTGCTCAATACCAGGATTTCACTAAAATGCAGTTTTGTGTTAACAATATTACAAGCACCCTTGCCAGACCAGTAACTTTTGGGTAATCTCAAGCATCAAAAGAATAGCTAGAAAATTCCTTTTACTTTCCTGGAAGCTGACAGTTTTCCTCTTTCTCCTGAAGAAACTGAATCAAAGCATAAGTAGACTTCTGTCAACAGAAAGAGCCCTGCATTCTCATCCAAAGAGCTCCCACCTAATGTTTTGTCCCCTCTACCTGGGGAGTAGAGGATTTCGCCCAACTGCTTCCTTCAGAACACAACTCTGCGCATACATAAAGTACAAAACTCCTCCCCTGGAAGCGTCCACTACCAGGGACCTTAGGATAGCTGAAAAGGAAAAGCAGGGAGTGCAGGGCTATTGCCTTCAGCTGGTCCTGCAGAGGTCTGGAAAAACAAACGTTCAACTACCTCACAGGATCCAGGAGAAAGTCTTTAAGAGCTCTAAAAAGAACTTGTCCAAAGCGACCTCCAGTTCTCTGAAAATGTCAGGCACGAGAACATGTTATTCGGTGATGACAAAATGTGCCAGTTCAGTGCAGGTCCGGGGGACAGAGGGCAGGAATCAAGCAAGGGGGAAGCATTGCCTTCTTCAACACATCAAACATTGGAGAGCCAGGAAACCTGAGGTCCAGACAGCACAGCACCTGTCCAGATACTTAACTCCATCCTCAGCATGGGAAAGGCCATTTCAGTACTCAGAGCATTTACATTTAATCAGGCAGGCACACAGCCTGAAATGCCTTGGTTCTGCTGCAGACCACAGAGGCTACTCTGCAGCGTCTTTACAGCTACACAGGGCACCCAGATGAGGATAACAAGTTCCCTCTAAGACAAAGACTGCAAACGAAACGGTCATTTGCCAGCCCTTGTTAAGAGCCCTCTCTCTCAAAGTGATGAGGGCATTTAGTATTTAACACACTGCTTAGCATACCAGGACCAAGAGAACTCTTTAAATGGCAGTAGCCTTCAAGCGAGCGTGTCTCTATACCGACGCTTTATATGCCCCCAATCAGGAGTCTGGAGGGCTTGCCTGAAAAGTTGTATAATTCTTGCTAGAACAAATCTGTGAGATATAAGAGTAATATCTGACATACATTTTCAGAGCCTCACATATAAAGACAATAAACTGGAAAGGACAGAAAGCTGACATCTGAGCAAATGAAAAAAATCAGGCATGTTGTCTGGGAAGTACCATCTTAACCTTCCTATGTACATACAGGTTTGAGGCGAAAAGTGACGTTCTCTAGATGGCTGATATTCTGGAAAGAGAAACTCCATGTATCACTCACGATTGCAAAGCAATTTTTATTTCCCATGTTGCAGATGATCTCAGCCTGCATTCTTCTTTATTTAGCATCATCTATATTTGTCCCAGCAGCACCAAGTGAAAATTTTCTCCCCTGTGTTATTATACCCCTCAAAGACTTACAAACAGCCCTCAGGTGCCCACTCAGCAGGGACCTGCAAAGTGAATCAAAGCAATGTGTGGGCTGTGCTCAGGCTCAGCTACAGAGGCGATGTCAGTCTGTACCACCAGCACTGCATGGCCATGTAGAGGACATTTAAATCCATAACCCTGGTTTTCTGTCAGTCTATGCCGAGCACATATATGGATTTCCCTAAGGACTTACATGCTTTTGCTAAGTTCACACCAGAACCCAGGTAAAGTTACATCTTTGCTACACCAGCATTTCACTTAAATCATCTACACAAAAAAATCTGTTACTGAAACTCCAAGTACTTAGGACTTTCAGCCCCATTTATAAACTCCTCAGTTCCTGATCACTTTTTGGTTTAGTTCAGGTTGGCTGTCAGGCTTTCACACATGGGGTATCCTGGGGCCAATAAGCAGCGCTGAGCCTAATGGGTGCATGAGTGTAGCTTATTCCCACTAAAATCCAAGTGTGTATGTAATACAGTGGCTGAATGGGAAGCAGTGGGATATACCCTTTACCATCTGTATTCCTACACAGTCAGTCCAGTTTATGCCTTTCTGTGCTCCTTTAACTACTTCCCTACAGATGGCACTTAACCACTATCCAAAATACCCCTTCAGGAAAAAACAAGCTCAAAACAACTGAGATTCGTGCTGAGTCACCAAAGAGGAGCTGAGTGTCCTCCAAGGCTCCTGCTTTCTCATCCAGAAGGTCTTTTGAGGAGCAGCAGCATCAAACATTGAGAGATCACAAGGCTATGGGATCTAGTAAGAAGATGGGTCCTAATACATAGAAATCCTTGCTCCACATTTCCCTGAAGCATTTGGTCCCTACCACCGTTGAAGATAGGATGGTGGGTTGAACAGATTTCAATTATGACCCTGTCTGGCAATTCCTATGGGAGGCAACTGAGAAACCTCACAAGAAGACAGTCTGTGTCCAAAGATTTACAGTCAGGGCCGCAATGTCAGTAATTGGATTAATGCAATAAAATCTGCAGATTCCTTTTTCTCAGTCGTGTGGTATTTCTATTACTTTCTCTGCAACTGTTTTACATCCAATAAAAACACACTGAATAGAAAATACAGCAGTAGATGTTACCCTTTGCTCTTGGTAAGAAGAGTAACTCATTGGTTCGGCACTTCCCAAGGCATGCATGAAGGGAAAAAGCACTTGGCTCAAACAGGCTCATGATTATTAGCGGCAAATTCAATCTATAGCACATTTCACCAGCTGCTTCTTAATTTTATTGCCTCTGAGCCACACAGATTTATGTGATAAGTATTTCATCATAGCCTACCATAACTACTGAAATCCTTTTCTTTTTGATTCCATTAGTGAAGGGTGAAACTTTGCCCTTAGATGCACATACAGAATTTCTGCAACTTTACAAAGAGAGTAATTATGGCCAAGGCCTTTAAGTGCTGAGTTCAAGACCTTGAAAAGAAAATTAAATTCAGAAAGTACTAGAGGGACCCTTAGAGATATCTCTACTTTGTTGAATATGAAGGCATCACAGGCACTTAAATACTCCTGCTGATAGTATTTTTACCCATATCTACATCAAAAGCCGAAGTTTCTTGAACAGTGTCTGTCTAGGCTGTGTACGAGGTTATTATGAAGTGAAAATAAGATTCTCATCTACTGAAATGACAAAAGAAAATAAGGATAAAAATGAGAAGAGTATGTGGTTAGGATTAACAGAATGCCTACAAGTTGCAGTCAGAACATCAGTTTCAATCACTAGAAAATAATTCTATCAGCATTGTGTGTGAAACATCAGCACTGGCTAAACTTGCAATCCTGTATTCAGAGTAAAATGAGGGGGAATGCTCATTCTACCTTCACTGCTCTGAGATTACTCTTGACGAAGAGTAACCCTGCTCAGTTTCAAAAAAATCTAAAGACATGCTATAAAGTTAAGATTTACATCCACAGATCTCTTGGTAGTAGCATCACAGCCTACTACTGCTTTCAAGAGGCTTTAGCAACAATGGTCAGGGGCCAAATAACAACTGCACTTAATAAACCAATACCACACTTAGGTCATAGAATACAGAAATCTATTCAAATCAAATTCCCAAAAGGCACTGTAATTGAGTGCTTCACAGCAACTAGCTACCCCTGCACAGTTCTGTCTCATCACCTTCAGTTTGCCCAAATTTCATCCCAGTTCTTAAAGAGTAATTAGACATGACATGCTATTCACCTACACAGGATCCTGAGCCCCAGCTAAGAATGTGAATTTGTTCCCAACTAAGCACTTATAAGCAGGTAGTAAAAGAGGAGGAAGTGAGAGTATTTCCCAGCTCCTCCTTGGTAGGAGTGATAGGACCTTATCCTCTTCTTTCAGTTTGTTATCCACTGCTTGTGATCAGCTCTTTCTTCCACAATACAGCTAAATTCACTGTTGGTCAAGAGCTGCTTTTCCATCAAAATCATAATGCCTGAACCAAATGCTCACCAGGGAATACTATAAATGAGTCTTGTCTTCCTAAGCATTTAATCACAAATACCACAAATGAATAAGCAGCCAAGCATAGCTCTAATGAGATTGTTTGTCTGGGAGGTTTAACCGGGTATGCAGCACACCCCTTCAGTAAAAATAATTTTCTACTCCCCATTTTCCAAAGTGATAACATTGGTCTAAACACTAATTTATTTACAACTTTTATCTTACCTTTTCACACAGTAGCAGGACTGGATGAGTTATTATGTGGCATTTGCTACAGACAAATTGTTTTATAGCCCCTTTTATAAGCACCATCTTGCTGTGATCTTCCCATGACTGATTGGCATGCCATTCCAGACCTGACTGCTGTAAGGGTGAAAGAACTTTCCCCACACTTCCAGCAGAAATACATCCATAGCCACTTTAGACCAACTCATTCTTGCTCTAATATTGTTCTTTACTTGGCTCTTCTCTTTTCTCAGGTCTAGCCTTCTTACTCATTACAGAGAAAAAATATATTGATTTTTGTCCTTTGTTTAGCTAGGCTAAACAAGGCAAGCTTTAAATTCCTTCATTTCTCCATCCCCACACTCACACTGGTAATCCAAAGGAGGCAGTCAGGATCACGAGGTACAGCTGTCTGAGAGTCACAGATGGATAACAGATTCTTGGAGTGATGGAGCTAGAATTCCCCCCCTAGATGTGAAAGTTGCTTCTCAGAAACCATCAAATCCAAAACCTAAGTTATTTCAGCTTATATCAAAAAAATTGGGTCTCTTTAATGGAAAGTGCATTCTCATGGCCCTGAGTGAGTAGAGGATGGCCTCCATGCAATTAACAACTAAGTGCAAAGCTGGAGAAAGCTGTTACTTGAATAGGGGAAGATACCAAGCTTGCAGACCAGTTTATTCAATAGGAAGGGTTCACTTTTCCTATGTGCTTGTCAATGTCTATGCACTGACCACAGGCTCAGTATAGGCCCCCCTACTCCCCGTTGGCATTGGGATTTGCTGAATAGCAGCACCTCCCCAGGTTTAAACCTGAACTCTCCTCAGAAACCAGGCCATTTCCAAGATTTCTCTAAGTACATACTCTGTTGCAAGACCAATTCCCTCTCACCAGAGGCCAGACCTACCTTTCTAGTAACTTCAGAGTTCAACTCTCTCAGCTCTGATACATCACTGACTCAGATCCCACATTTATTTGGTTTTGACTCTACCTTTTCCGGCAAGGTATTTAACCTAACAGTTTAACACTCACCATCACAAAGTCCTTCTTCACTTCTGTCAGATTCTGGTTTCTACTGCATTTGATTAGATTAAAATTCTCAGCTCAGACAAACAGGAAACTGCACTAACACCTCCTCTTCATTAAGGAAACCAAGAATTTAATCTTTACCTCTGATTCTTTAACTAGTTACAGAGCCATATAAGCAATTTCTTTTATCCTGCTGCTGCTTACTACTAATAATTTGTTGCTTCTAAGACCCAACTTCCCTTCACAAAAGCTCTGTGGAGCTGGCCTAGCACATGCTGTCCATCAATAGCTCTAAATAGTGCAGTCCTTAGTTCCTCATCTGCCGGAGGTTTTGCAGTGTTCAGAATCACACCCTAGTACAGCATCTTCCCCACCCCATTTAGTTACCAGAGAGTAACAAATCTGTTACTCCTGTGTGCCCTGTCCTTGCTGCCTCTTGAACCTCCCTTAGCACATCACAGCCACTTTCACAACCACCTCTGAGGTAACTCTTACACTGCAGTTTTCCCCCTGAGAAACTTATCGAAGGAAAAGGAGCTAAGGATGAAGAAATCATCACTTCCAGGAGCCTGGACCAGGGAACAGCATATGTGCATGAACCACTACCACCTGCTGCACCAACCCAGCTCTTTCCAGATGCCCAAGGGTGACATGACCCAGCACAGAAGACCCACTGTGACACACACTGACAGCTTGATTGCCTCCCACAGGGCTGCATCATTGCTGAAGCTGTAAGAGCTTGCTTCTGTCTTTGACCCCTCATTCTTTAGCTCTGTCAGCAAGGATTTATGCTTTAAAATTCAAAACTGAAGGATTGTGCAGTGAGTGACAGGCGTCAATAGAGGCTATGTCATTTAATGAGACAGAAGTGCTCTGCATATCAGCTTTCCTGGCAAGAGGAGTGTCGATGGCCCTGTTGCTGCTCCTGTACCGAGGGCTGTGGGGGAGGGCATGGGGAATGAACAACACTTAAAAATAACCATTAGAGGCGGGATAATTTTTTTAATCCAATTCTATTCCCTGACCCAGTTTACAGTACAGCCCTACAGACAGTGATGTTGGTATAACCAAGCTGACAGAAATACAGGCTACTGGGACAGGTTTCTTGTCTCACTCTTGCCATCAAGAGGTGTCTTGACAACAGATGGTGCTAGGATCTGTTGAGTCCAAGCTTGAGACTTGCATCATACAATTACCCCAAAAATATGTAGACTGAAAACAGCATTTGTATTTCCCAGAAGAGTCTAGACAGAGGGAGCTCAGTGGGGCTATAACTGCTTTCTCTCCAGTCCATTCCCACTGCTGTTATTTGCATGTTGACTACACCCATCAACCCCAAGCCCTGACCTCCTGTGCCAAAAGCTGAAAGCACCATTACAGGGTATGTCCATGTATGGAACTTCCAAAATAAATCGTGTTGTAACTTTCAACACACCTTCCCGCAGCCCATAAAAAGAAACCCAGACCAAGCCATTGCATACCTTAGAATGTAAAGCACCAAGAGTTTTAAAGGGAGGCTGAGGAACATAATGAATACATTTCAGCAAGGTAGCACTTTCTAAAGTAATTTTGACTAACTTTGTATCATGCTTTTCCCTTCCAGAGCGCCTTAAAGATTCAAGCAGCTCATAAAGTCCAATAATGCATTTGGCATTGATCTCCTTACTCAAAAGCACTCTTACAGAATGCTTTCTGCTCTATTAAAGCTGCATTAAGACCTTCATTTTAACAGTGGGGGCTCTACATCAGCTCTGAAAGAATTTTACGTCACTGAGGTTTCTTTTCTTATGCCTTTTTTAAATTAAGAACTTGTCATTACTAAGCTTGGCCTTTTTATTTCTTTGTAAGAACTCTTAATATTGAGAGGAGGAATAAATTAATGGCACTATGTCTGCTGAAAGGACTATATTCTAATTCCAGCTGCAATAGGTTTATGAAAATAGATGTTTGCATCTCCTGACTTTTCCTCCTTTTCTTCTTATCCTTTCAATTCCATCTAGAGAAAGACACTGGACAATAGCCTAGCAGTACTTCCCAACTTACATACTCACTGAGTATTTTGTCTCCTTGGAAGCAAAAGGGTACCTTGGAAAACAAGAGCAGTGCCCTTCACTTCCTTCCATCCCCAGAGGGGAAGGAGCTTTAAACAGGGATCATATAACAGGTGATTGAAAAATCAGTGCCAAACAGAACACAATCAGGCATGGACGGTCCACAACATTGATCTTTACATGCTGCCTTTTATGGATGTAATTTGTTGAGCCGTCAGAAAAACAAGTGTTTTAGTGAAGCTTAACAACTTCAAATTCTGTCCCAGCAGGGCTGTCAAACCCTGCTTGTAACCTAAGGATGTTACAATGACAAGTTCACGCAACTTTGCAGGAATTTCCTAATTACAAGGTCCTGTTTTAAATCAACTTTAATCCAATTTTATTGGTTAGTGTTTTCATTCGACTGATGGGATCCGTCATTTTCATAGATCTGGGGAATGTTAAAGATTTGTTGAGAAGCTTGGAAAATGCTATTTTTCTGTGAAATGGAAAAAGAGTTTTCATCACTGAACTTTAGAGTTATCAGTTCTGCAGCATTTCCAAAACACCTGAACAGGGATATCAGTGAGAAATTAATCTGCTGCTACAAGGCAGGCTTTCAGCAGTAAGCAGTCTTTATCAGCAGGGTTTTCTGTGCTGTCTTCAATCATGAAAGTTGTTCCCAAGTCTTTAATTTACCAGTCTTTTTTTCATTAAAATGAGGATATAAGCATGGGCCTATTTTTGCCCAACAGCTGTACTGACTTACTGTACAGATATACGTTTGAAACAACACAAGCACTCACCACACACCCAATGCTTCCAGTAAAAAAATTCCAATGTGGAATCAGTCAGAATGGGGAGGAAGTACAGACATTGCAAAAGAGATTTGGAAAAATATTACAATTCCAAACCCCATTTTTTGCTGCTAACAGGCTATTTTTCAGTAGTTAAATACACATGGCTGACCACAGGAATGGGCACTTACTTGTGAATTGTTACATCAGTCTTACGTGTCAAAATCCCACCATGTACTTGCTCTCCCTGAGTTTAATGAGCTGATTACCAAGGGCGTGTTAGAGTGCCTAAGGAAGCTGTGTTCCCAGAGCTGGAAGTCCCCCACTCCTCAGCTGGAATGCCATGACTGACCTCTACACATTCTAACCCCATGAGAAAGCAGAGTGCTGTGGGTCTGACAGCACGAAGGAAAAGAAGTAGGAAAGGGACTTGAGCTTGCAGACACGTTGCTTTGGTCTCATCAGGAAAGAAAATTATTTAAGGGCATTTATACTTGTGCCTCTGGGCAATTCATTTCTTTTTGTGGACAAAACAATTTTGAATGGAGAGGCAGCAGGTAAAAAAAAGAAAAGCGCTTATGGGTTTGTTACAGGCAAGTCAGGAACAACAGATAAGTGAGCAACGATGCAGTCCTTACAGGCTCCTACACAACAGCAGCATCTGGTCAATGCCCAGTGAGGGGAAAGAAAGTTCTACTTATACATCATCTCCTGCGAAAGAACAGCAGTAGTATGGGCTTTGGTTACACTACATTATTCTAACGCCCAGCACCCCAAATTTGCAAGCCAAGACCCCAAAGGAGATTGAACAGATTAAAAGATCTCAGAGTATTAGTGTGGCTTTTTCGTTTGGGGTCTTCCAGGTATCATATCCCCCCTGTGAAACATGGATGTCTAAAGCCAGAAAAGCCAGCAGCTCGCTCTGCAACATGTAAACGTGCATTAACAGAGCACAAATATTCCTCCAAGGCACACACACAGTAATCGCATGCTCTACAATCCAGCATTTCTCTAGTCCACTGAGAACCAAAACACAGCAAGCAGGCACAACCCAGTTTGGAACCACAGTTTCCATGTGTATCCTCCCTGCAAAGAGGAACAACTTAACAGAAGAGATTGTCTGAAGAGGTCTCCTCAGAGATATAGGACACACTTGGAAAAGTAGTTGTGCTCTTCAGGACCACTGAATGACAAAAAGGCATCAGTCCTTAAAATAAGGACATGTTACAAAGCACCTTGTTCCTCTTTGGTTTCACAGTTTGAGCAGATCAAGATGTTAGCAGATACCTTGTGAACTGTTTGAGACTAATGCTTCATACCACTTAAAAGCTGGGATTTCACAGCTGCTTTCAGAGACTACAAAGCAGTGGGTCTGGCTTCAGCTGTTCACAAGGCATCAGCCACTGTAATCAGGTCGAACTTCAGACGGGGAACTCAGAACTGAAATTCCTATTAAGAACCCCAGGAACTGAAACTCCATTCTCCTCAAGCTAAAGAAACACAGATAGTTTGAATAGAGAACTAGGTTCTCTGCCATAGATGCACAGTATTTGCTTCCAGCCTGGGCGGCGTTAAAAAAATCCAAACATCCTGGATCTTTAAAATTACTGGGAGTCCTCTGGCTGTGGTTGCAGATGTAGCAGCAGGGACAACCAGGCTGAGCAACCATCCCTCTCTGTCCCAGTGTCCTGAACCAGGTGGTTCAGTGAACACACAAAACACATCTGTTTAAGGAACAAGTTAAGCACACCTTACTCCTCCTGATTTCTTCTTGTGTTATGAAATGGTGTTAAGTGTTTGGGTTTTTTAAACTTAAAATTTGTATCAAACTAGAAAGGAAGCAGACTTGAATTAACATGCAAAAGATGACAGCATTTAAGCTTATTTTAATAATTCATGTTTTAACTACATCAGATAAATAGTCTTTAAACGTTTAAATTCACCTGGACATGATTTGCATTTTAAAACTCTTCCATCAAAGAGGAGATTTTGTCTGCAGGGGAGGAAGTGAACTTGTCTGAAGCATATGATAATCAGCTCTTGGAACTAGCAGATGCCATCATCTCAATCCTACTCTTTTATTCATGGATGGACTTCTCTTACTTTTTTACCCTGCTTTTTCAATTCCCAACTTGATTTCATTTGGTCATTAAAATTCAGAAATCAAAATAGCCTCTCTGTATTCCTTTATGTACTCTCCTATGATGTCATGGTCACCAAAAGTTGCTTTACTACTTCAAACAAGTTCTGTTTCTGAGTGTTCAGCCAATGACCTCTACAAATTCAGCCAATGACTTTAAAACTTCAGCAGGATACATGGACTGTTTAATGAGTGTAGGCCTCATTAAGACAGCTACCACTATTTGAATAGGCTGGATCACAATCAAAAATCCTACTAAGTACAACATGAAAGATTTGAGTTTCAATTTTTTTTTTAATAATAGATATTTATGCAGCCTGCTCTGAATGCAATACAAATATTCTTTAATGAAAAAGTGCTTTATATAGAAAAATCCATCAGAACAATACCAGAGGCAGGCAGGCAGCCAGCCACAGACTTGGCATATATCTTGGCAGAGGTCAGTGACCCCGACACTGCTTCATGTTGGTAAAGCTCCTTAGTTTGATCCCTCTTCTCTAGAAAATCTGCCAGGTTTTTGCATAATTCCCCCTTCTCTCCCAAGTATGCTGCCCTCATTCTCAGTCCCTTGGTTAATTTTACGTCAACTTCTGGGAGAAACAATGGAGAAACACCAGTGGGCCACAGCTCACTGCGATCACCGCTCCAAAGTGCCCAGCAATTAGCAGTTGGCAAAAAAATGAGTTCTGGCACCAAATCCTTTGATTAATATAATCTTCTAAGGTACAAGGGAAATAGTGAAGTCGTCCAGGGTCCTCCTCTAAGGCTTGCAACAGATGCCTTCTTGGAATTGAGAAATCCAAGTTCAAACATAACTTGGTTGTTTGGGAAGGGTCACTTTTACACCTGACTACCATAATTTTGACTGCAGTGCCCTACAACACACTTCACCAGAAGCTTCTCCACAACACTATCACTGCATAGAGCAAGGCATGAATTAGTTAGAATCACTAGAAAACTGACTCTTTTTTATCAGCCAGAAGAAAGCTACTTGCTCCTCAAGGCCTGGGGAGTTTAGGCTACACAAAGGTGGAAGACAGCAATAATTCTTGCACTGAATTAATTTTTAACTTAACAAAGAAATGTTTAACCCTTCATGTAAACATATTTAGTGTACATGTAGGATCACATACAACATGTGGGCATATACACACACACGGACACGACTGCTGGGCACACACAGTGACTGATAACATTCCGCATCCATCTGAATTGAGACAAGTTAAAGGTTATAAAAAAACCCCCCAAATCCCAAAATGTCTCATTCAGTTCTGCTGCAGAAATGATATAAGGCACGGCTACACACAGGCTGATGTACAGATATCCACAGCCCACTCTGAGAAGAGAACAGAGGTAATGAGCAAAGGTGATGTGGAGACAGTGGCAGCGATTTACAACACTGGAAACATTTGATGTAGAATGAAAGATGAGAAGATGGCATTCAACATCCTCAGTCTCTCTCCAGCAGCAGTTTCAGGGAACAGGGCAGACATTGACTTGTCTGACCTCTCAGAGAGGGCTGGGTTTCTCAGGGTGAAAAGGAAGAGCAGAAAAGGTTCTGTTTTAGTCTCACCCACCTTGAAAGTGTATTTAATACCTCTTCTGTTAGCCTCAACTCTCAACACTGACATGAAGAGTCTCAGAGGAGCCAAAAGGTGGCAGAGCATTCCAGGAATATGACTGCAACAGGGCAATATTCAATACTGAGATATGGTACTGATCCTTGAGAGATTTTCAGGGCCTTTTTGTTGAAAAATAGAATTTTTTTCCAGCATCATGAGTGATGGTCCCTACAAATCAGAGAATTTCACTTTTACACAACCCCAGAGAAGCTCTGACTCAGGGAAGAGTCCTTTCCCACTCCTGAAGGGCTGGGCAGCACATGGACCTCTGTTCCCAGAAGCCAGGCAGCTTGCAGGAAACCAAGCTCTGGCTACAAAGACTGGAATGTGTAATTCCATGAGCTTTTTTGGAAATTAAGTGGAGGGTGGATATGAGCCATAGTTAAAATTCCCAAACAGATGAGCTCTACAGGATTAAAGTGACTGCATGTATGAACCCAGCTTTGAATCACAAAAAAATGATGAGGGGATCGTCCAGCAATTGGAATGAACCATAGGAGTCAGGGGATCCTAACTCTCTTTCCACTCTGCAGCTGACTCATCATCACTGGGGCTGTTCAGCATGGAGAATAGAGAGCTTCAGGGATACCTCATGGAGGCCTTCCAGTATTTAAAGTGGGCTTACAAAAAAAAGGAGGGAGAGGCTTTCTACATAAGCAGACAGTGACAGGATAAGGGGGGATGGTTTAAAACTAAAAGAACGGAGATTTAGTTTAGACGTTAGGAAGAAATTCTTTACTCAGAGGGTGGTGAGGCACTGGAACAGGCTGCCCAGAGACGTTATGGATATCCCGTCGCTGGAAGTGTTCAAGACCAGGCTGAATGGGGCCAGAAGCAACCTGGTGTCGTGGAAGGTGACCCTGCCCATGGCAAGGGGTTTGGAACAGAATGATCTTTAAGGTCCCTTCCAACCCAAATCATTCTGTGCTTCTATGATCCTGAACAAGTCTCCTCCAGACCCATGTTCTTCTGTCTACTCAGTGCACCAACACCAATTTATCTGAGCACAGACCTTCACTGAGCAGCATTCACAAGCCTGTGGAAGAAGTAACAAAAACAAGAAAACCCTCAAGTCCCCAGAGGTGCTTGAAAACTTCCAGCCTATCCAAGGGATATTTGTACCCAGATAACCATGGCACATGTAGCACTAACAGGCTGTCAAGTCCACTGCACTGTTTAGCACTGGGACTTTCTCCTGATGGACGTGGCACCAATCGGATCAGTCATATCCCAGGGTCATTAGTAATACAAGAGAGAGTAAACACAGGCAGTGTTTCTTTTGCTATTTAAATGTATTAATCTTCTAGATGCACTGATTTGGGGCAAGCCAGCAAGTTTCTCCCTCATAACAAATACACTCACTTCCTCTTTCCTTTTTCAAGGATTTCAAACATACAAGAGAAACCATGGGAACATATTCCGATTAACAAGGATTTTATTACAGGAAAGTAGGAGGGTAAATGCAAGCACTGTTCCAGTCAATTAAATACTATTATTAGTGATGCTCACACACTAAGTTCTTGAAAGGTGCAACTGTGTAAGGTACAGGGCAACAAAGTGAATCACACAGCACAGGGCAGCTTCCAAAACTGTCTCCATGAAGACCTGCAAATGGGTTAGGGAAAGCTGTATCCCCATTAGAATCACCACTGATTTTAATCAGCTGAGCACTGTAATAAGATTAGAGGTGATTGGGCTGAGTAGTGGGATTTAACCCATCCACTAATCCCCAGAATTTACTATTCACAGCTCAAACCCATTAGCCCTTCAGAGCAGAATGGGCTTCATCCTCCTGAAAGATGCAACAGTCAGAAACAGTATGAGATACTCAGTAAAGGAAAGTGATCTTTAACACAGTTAAATGAACACCGGTGATTCCTGCCTGCAGAGCCCGTGTCCAGCTGGGCTCTTCACTAGCAAACAGCCTCACCCTACCAGGAGACTGCCTAGAAGAACAGCAAAGTTTTGCCTCTGACCTGTCAAAGCTAACCAGAACAGGCTGTTATTGAGAGGGGAAACTGTCCATAAAGGAACATTAAAAAAGAGGATAGTGGTCAACAGCTCAGAGTCCCAATGGACATCAGTGGCAAGTGGTGTCTCTCAGGAGTCTGTACTGGTACCAGCGTTATTTAATATCTTCATTAATGGCACAGATGAAGGGATCAAGTGCACCCTCACCAAATCTGCAGATGACACCAAGCTGAGAGGTGTGGTTGACACACCTGAAGGACAGGATGCCATCCACAGGAACTGGACAAGCTCGAGAAGTGGGCCCATGACAACCTCAGGAGGTTTAATAAGATCAACTACAAGGTGCTGCACCTGAGTCAGAGCAATCCCTGGCATCAATCCAGGCTGGGGGATGAACAGATGGAGAGCAGCGCTGCCCAGAAGGACTTGGGGGTGCTGGTGGGTGACAGGCTGGACATGAGCCAGCCATGTGCAAGCACAGCCCAGAAACCAACCATGTCCTGGGCTGCATCCAAAGCACCATGGAGGGGATTCTGGCCCTTTACTCCACCCTGGTGAGACTCCACCTGCACTGCTGCATCCAGCTCTGGGGTCACAACACAGGAAAGACATGGACCTGTTGGAGCAGGTCTAGAGGAGGCCACTGAGATGATCAGAGAGATGAAGCATCTCTCCTAGGGGGAAAGGCTGAGAAAATTTGGATTGTTCAGCCTGGAAAAGAGAAAGCTTCAGGGTGACCTAATTGTGGCCTTCTGGTACCTGAAGGGAGCCCACAAGAAAGATGGAGAGAGACTATTTACAAGGGACTGGGGCAACAGGACAAGGGGAAATGGCTTCAAACTCAAAGACAGTAGGTTTAGATTAGATATTAGGAAAAAAGTCTTTACTGTGAGGGTGGTAGGAAACTGGGACAGGTTGCCCAGAGAAGCTGTGGGTGCCCCATTCCTGGAAGTGTTCAAGGCCAGGCTGGATGGAGCCCTGAGCAACCTGGTCTAGTGAAAAGTATCCCTGTCCATAACAGAGGGGTTGGAACTAGATGATCTTTACGCCCCTTCCAACCCAGGGCATTCTATCATTCTATGAATAGCTGTCAGGAACACACGTTTAAAGATTTCTTGAAAAAAAAGGGTAAAACAAAAAAACAAACAAAACAAAACAAAACCAATAACAACCCCAAGAAAACCAAAACAGGAGAGCACTCACAAAAATTTGCTGCAGCCACTGAAGAATGAAATGAAGAAGTATCACTCAGAGCAGCAAGCTATGCAGAATAATTCTGTGTTATGACATTGCAGTAGGCAGATAAGACAAACCTCAAAACGTGAAAAACAGTAAGACAGCATCAGTGTAGGGGTTTAGAAATATTTTACAAACACAGGAATATGTTTGTGCGATGGGGAAGAAGAGTGGGTGGTTACTTGACCAGTGAACCAGCAAAAAGTTATGAGACAAAATAGCTACCAAGAACACCTGCAGGCTGCTCCTCCAGCCCTTATCAAAAATGCCTTCGTTACTTCACTAAGCTCTATATGCCAACATGTATCACTCCTCTGCCACCTCCCCCTTCCTGAACAGGAAAGGTTTAGCATCCTTTCGGATGCCACCCGAGCCCATAGTTCCTGTAGGCAATTGCCTGCTCTCCATTGCTCTCAAATGAACTACTAGTTATCGAACTACGGACCCATTTCCATATCCATTTTGTGTACTGAATTTTCTTCAATTCTGCAACTATAAACATTCAGAGTATTTTCAAAACATCAGAGACCTTCAGACTACCTGGAACAGAAGAATCATGCAGGATCCATCAAAATAGCTGTTATTATTTTTGCAATTAGACTAGCAGAGGAAAAATAAGTAAGTCTTAAGATTTACAAAGAAATAAAGCTGATTTAAAAATTCCTACCTCTTTAACATGATCAAAAAGATCTCCAGAGAGACAGTTGCATATACCAGCAATCAGCATTGCCCAATTTCCTTAACTTTCTTGGAACACTGTGCTCCTTTTTTGGCCTGAATTTCAGAGTCCCGAGAAGGCTAAGGAGACAGGCTACTAATGGAACAGGTATGAAACACATTTCCAAGAAACCCCTTGGTCTGCTGTTGACCTTTCAATGACAGAATCTTTTCATAACGCATTCAATTTTCATTTGGCTACTGGATTGCGTGGGTGACCACTGACCTAAGGGGCTTTCTAAGGACATCAACAGAATTTGAAATCTCGGGAATTGGCCTCTCTGTATGAGTCACCAAGGGTGAAGGAGGCAGTTTGGGGCTGCTGTGTGCCCTGAACACTGGGAGGGCAGAGTCTCTAACATAGTTATTGCTGAGACATATCAGAAAATGCAATTAGAATGCAAAATTTTTCCCTTCAGTCAAGGTTTTATTTTAAGGCTTAAAGGAGCCTCCAACATTGCACTTACTGGAAGCTCTGAGAAATAACCACAATGAGTATAAGCATGTCTGACAGGGTCAAAACCCAGCTGCAGAGATTGTTTCCCATTTTCTGGATGTTTCCCGTTTACCAGTGCCATAACTTCAGTCTGTAAGGCACAGACCAGGGCAAAAATGCTGATTACACAGCCTTTCCACATTACAGTTTTCAGGTTATAATTAGGGACAAGGTTCACAGACATGAGGATGGCAGGACTGAAGTTCAAGTCTCTGCCTGAGCACCTCCTCCTGCAGCAGACCCTCCTATTCCCCCTGACAGGGGTGTAAGCACCAGGTCATGCTGTTCCTCCAGAGGTCAGTCAGATCCAGCCCTGGGCACAACCAGAGAGCCCACTCAAACATTCACTCTTGCACACAGCAAGCCTAAGGAGTTAGGAATTATCATGTTGTATGGTTACAGAGACTGTCACAGGACAGCCACTCAACACCACAGAGAAATGGAAACTGGTAACCTTAAAGTATAAGGTGCTGTTCACATCAAATATTTATTCCAGGGAGGTTCAAGATGGCAGTTTCATTAGAATATTCACCAGATCAAGCCTTCAATGCTCTCCACTTCACATCCATCCCGTGCAACTGCCACTGATGGCCCTCCGTGCCTTTTCAGGACACTTCTAAGCACTCATTCAAACGCATATTTGTGAAGGCAAAACGTCAGTAAAAACACACAAACCCTCGCTTGTCCTTCCAGTGCATCTTTCCCCACATGCAGAATCAGAGCTCCAGAGAGTGCGATGTCTCCCCTATAGGACAAGGAGTCCAGATGTGGCACCCAACATGCCAGAGTACAAGAGGATGACAGAGCAGCCAGATTGGATCACACGACTTCAGCAGG
Organism: Eulacestoma nigropectus; assembly: GCA_013397775.1. Classification (NCBI taxonomy): domain Eukaryota; kingdom Metazoa; phylum Chordata; class Aves; order Passeriformes; genus Eulacestoma; species Eulacestoma nigropectus. The sequence continues at coordinate 169,557 of VZTE01001928.1, forward strand.
TCCTTTGGATAGTCACCATTTTCACTCTCTGATCAGCAGTGTTTGGTCAGATGCATTAAGTCACTGGTGAGTGGGATTTCTATTTATTTATCTATCATGAAAACTTTTCAAATTGTATCTCTAACATTTAAAATTCAGCTAGTCCAAGACTTGACTTATGCCACCATCTGTGCTGTTTATCTCCTGTATTTCATTTACCGAACAGTGATTTGGTTTTTGCATGACAAAAACAAATGGCATTCGATAAAATAGAAGACTCGTGACAATGAGGATAAACCTAATTTTGCAGTTTGGAAACCACAGCACCAAAACCACTTAAGTAATTCCAGACCAAGATGCATAGAGGAGGCAGTCAGGAGTTTTTCTTCCAACCTTTCCCAGCTAAACCATAATACTATAGAAAGCAATTAGCTGGAAACTAACAGACAAGTGGCATTTAAAAACCCCCAAACTCTTTTTTTTAATGAAGTTACTCTAATGCTATTACTCTTAGGCCAGACTCCCTTCCCACAGGCAGCAGGAAGGCAAGCTGGATAGGCACTGTTCAGGTTTGCATCCTCTGGGACACAGAAGCACTCCCAAGCCATGGGTACCCATTCATCATGGAAAGAAGCCATCCCTTCTTTTGCTCTCTTCCTAAAGGGATTCAGTAGATTGGGAACATTTGCATTTGGTGGCTTGTGGGTCCAGACAGCCACAAACCTTGAGGTGACAGGAAAGCACAGGAATTTCTCTCCATGCCTCTTCCCTGTAACTCTGTTTTTATCCCTCTTCTAGCAGCTCCTCTCTGAAAGCTGTCCACTGATCAAACTGGAGCAGGGACTGTGGTCTGCAGCCACAACTTTAGGCTGATTAATAGTGGAGCAAGGGAAAGAAGCATTTGGCCACTAGTTCTGTGTCAGCACCTGCCTGTGTCACTGCAGCAGCCCCAGGCAGCAGGGAAGAGGCATGAGCAGCCTCCCGAGACAGCTCTGCTGCTCTTGCCATGCTTCCCCCATCTCCCAAGGTATCCTGTGCTCATAAGATCACTTACAGATAGCACAAACACTATTGGAGACTTTTCCCACTGAAAACCTGGGTGATTCAGGTGATTCAAACCAGTAGAGAGCTTGCAGCAGGAGATGCTCTTCCCTGAATACACATCAGGACTTCTCCATGGAAAACAGCTGCTGTCAAACGGTGGTTCTCCACAAAAGCTAGAGGAACCACAAGCAATTACGGGCAAAATTACATATTTCAGGGACTTCTAGTCATTATTGTTGAATTCTTGTGCTGTAGAACATATCTGTAGCCCCTAAACTGGGACTGTGATCCTTCTAAGATGTCCAGGTTTTACTCCTCCACCAAGCCAGATTTCTGTGCATTTGGCCACACAACAGTTGCCACAGGAACTCTCCCCTGCAGCATCACACAGCCCTGCTCACCCACTGGATCACAGCTGCACTGGGCAGAGAGGGGATGAAGGGGGTGTCATGGACCAGGAGCATGGAGGGAAGGATACCCAACTGGCTGTTACATTAGGAGAACCTGAGGTCTCAGCTTTTTAACCACCAACCTTACAGCTCCAGAGTTGTGTTTTTCTGCCTGTCCCACAGTTATCAGCAGTGCACAGGACAAAGGCACAGAGACACAGGCAACGTGCAGAAAAGGAACAAGTTCACAAGGCAGAAATAAGGCACTGGCCAACTGAAAAACACCAAACAGGAGTGTATAAAGGGAAGGGTTAGAGAACAGAAAATGCAAGGAAAAATGGAAGTAGGAGGCAGGATAGAAATGGGCACAAGACCCCTGAAAGGGAAAAGCTGCAAAAAGCAATCTGATATGAACAGCAAAATGCAAGAAGTGCTTCTGCAGCTCCTGCAGGCAGGTTTCTGCTCAAGTTCATTAGTTATCCTGAGCTTATTTGGCAGAAGCGAGGCAGAGCCACAACCTCAGCACCGTTCAGAAAAGCAAATCCAATTTCCTTCCAGAGGGTCACTAAATTTGCTATATTTTTTTTTCCCATGATGCGATAGCAATGAGGTCAGATCCTAACTCCCTCCATGAAGTTAACAAGCTCCAGCAATCCCATGTCCTCCCCCTCAAACAGAGTTTCTCCCTGCAGAAGAGGGGAGGAACTGGACAAGTCACACATTCATCCCAGCCTACTTCTAACCTACTTCTGGAAATGGAATGACCAGAATGAGAAGTTTGGTCATAATCCAGTCTGTATTTTTTTGCAAAAATAGTCAGTAAAGAGAGTCTGCTCCAGACATCTTTCAAACCTAGTATTCTCACCAAAAAATCATGCTTACAAGATCTGAGGCACAGTGAAGCCAGGCTAGATGCCACGTCAGGTTCAGAGCCTAGTTGGGTTATATATACATGACCCTTTGTGCAAAATGAGATGCTTGCTGACACTGAAAGGTGTCCCTCGTACTGCACATTCAGCCCGGACAGGGCACACACCTGGGTGTCCCTGCACTGGAGCATTAAGAAGGAAGGAAGCTTGCTGTGCATCTCACTCCAGCTATCACTGGACTCTGAATGGGACAAGTGAGACCACCTGATGGCTCCATACAGGCTGTCCTGGCACCTTCTCTCCTCCCAGCCTCAGGAGATTGCAGAGAGAAGCTAAATGGAGCCAGAAAGCAGCTGAGCAATTCAGACACCTTCACATGTTTTCTTCTATTTTAACTGCAGTGTCCTCATCTTTGTTTGTCTGCTCTGCCTTCTCACAAGACCAATCTTCACAGCTCTCCATCATCCGTAATACTGAAAACCATTGCTCCCAAAAAGCCTCCTTGTAGCTATGGTGTCAAATATTACTGACCTCTCCCCAGACCACTGAGACTGCATCCTGAGGAGTCAGGGCAGGCCTTTACCCTGCATCCTGTACCTTTACAGCACAAGACTTTATTCTAGGGTAACCAACCCTTGCTGCTGTAATAAACACAAAGGTGCCCTCACAGGTGGTTTGACTTTATCAATCCCTCCAGTGTGGCTCTCAGATGCCAGGTAAGGAACCCAGCAGCAGGAGAACAAGTACACACATCAAATCAGGGGGAGCTCTCAATTGCCTGAAAACAACATGCACCTAGAGAGGTACTGTGGTCTCATGCTGCCTCAGAAATAGCTCAAGAGATAACAGAACTTATCTGGTCCAAGGCAAGTTTTCCTACTGAAACATAACCTGGTTTATGCAGAGGCCAAGCATCACCTTTCCCTTACATGCACCTGAGACCTCTCCTTTCTGCTTTCAGTGCCCATGTGCCTCTGACACTAAAAGAAGTTTACATACTTAATGTTGCAGTAGCTGCCAGAGGATGAAATAACATCCTGACAGCAGAATTACTACAAAGAACACATTCAAAATCCAAAGAGAAGGCAAAGGTTGCTCAGAGGTCTAAGTACCCTGGGATCGCCCATATCATTTAGGGACAACACTGGAGAAGGTGAGCAATAAAAGCACAAAGAGCACAGTATATTTTTTTTTAAAAAATGCAGGCATCCAGAATGGATAGAATGCGTTTCTTCAGAAAACCTAGATAAAACAGTCAGTGTCAACTTTCACCAGAACAGTATTTCCAGATAGAAAGATGAGACATCATTTGAGTTGCCTTGACTATAATGCACCTTGGGTAAAAAAACACAGCAAAAATGGTCAGCAAGAGCTTGCTCTGGTTTCAAAGCTACCAAGCATCACCCTGAAAAATGTAGAACGGTGCCAGGCAAAGCAAGAAAGAAATACACTTGATAACACCCACGGAAAGCTTACTCTTAGCTCTACAAGATGAGAAGTAGAGGAGGGTCCTCTGTACACTGAAAACAACCATAAATTATTAAACTTGTCATCGCTTTGAAGTTCATCAGAAAACTACTCCGAGACACAAAGTCTTGGGAGAAAGAGACTAGGGGAAATAGCCTGCTTCCAGCCAAGAGACAAGTCCTACAACACCACACTCCCAGTTGCAGATCCTATATAGGATTGGACGTATCCATTAGGCACATGCAAAGAGCATGTCTAAAGCAGAAAACAGGCTACAGTGACAACTCAACCCAGGACAGATCTGCAAGACCCTGCAGCTTGTCAGCTTAAGTAGAGCAGCAGACTAGCACAAGTAGACAGGATGTGCTAGCTTCAGGCCCAGGGCAGTCAGGAAAATCTCTGCACAGGGTTCTCCTGCATTTTGGGTTTTTAAGATTAGCCCAAGGAAAGTCAGCTCAGCTCTCTCTGTAACTCTTGGTATAAAAATAACCCATCTTCTGTCAAACAATACACAGCTAAACCTTGTTATAGGTTGTGTCATACTCCCTTCAACTATGGTCTTATGCCCCTGGTCTGCATTTTTGAAGACAAGTCACGAAGTCCTCGAGGAAGACAATGAAAAGACATGACTAAGCAGGGAGAAGAATTTTTGAATTAATGCACACCATTAACTAGCACTGATATTAAAAGATATGGGAAAAGGAGGGGAAGGAAATGAATAGAAAGGGAGATAATGCTTATCTTCTTTTCAGAAAAGAAATGTTCATTTAGTAAGTCGGGAGGTGAGCAGGAATTCAGCCAGACAAGTCAAGGATGGTCAGGTAGCTACACGTGAACTGAATCAGTACAACAACGGTCACTATTCACCTAAGACACTGAAATTACCCACATTTGGATATTTGTTTAAAGGACCGTTTACAATTATTCCTAAAATAATAGTTTCCCCACATTTGGTGGCAATAGAAGAGATGAACAAGATAATCTAGCTGGCCACTACAGAAGTCCAAAGAAGCAGGCACTGTACTAGCTGCAGGCTGAACCTATCTTGAGCCAAGATAGCACTTTAGATTACCATCAAATCCTGCCTTCCTAAATGCTCTTCCAAATGTACTCCTATTCCTCTCATGTTTTTAAAACAAATCATGATAGCAAGGTCAAAACAATCAAGGAAGTGGGTAGCCACATGCACTAAAGCCATGGATGAGAATGTCTTGAGATACCGTGGAGATAAAGTTAAATGAGTTAAAAGAATAAACTGGATGGATTCAAGGAAACTAAGTCAGCTGAATGCTGCTAGACACAAAGATGCTGCTTCTGCTTCTGGAAAGCCTGCAGCCACAGGTGCCTGGAGGCAGAGAAGGTGTAGTGGGATGTGCTACTGTACACACAGTGCGACCTGGGAACACCTCAGCAAAGCGAAGATACCAGGATGTGACTGACTTCACTTAACTTCATCCAGCCACCCAGACTCACTAACGTGGTGCTGGTGGTGGCAGAGGAGCCCATCACAGCTTTAAATGATTCTTTTCCTGTGCTTGTTATCTACACAGCTGGTAACCCTGACTCGGGTTTGGAACTAAAATTTGCATATGATTCTAGTCCAAAGTGTATCCAAAGACATTCATTTGGTTACAGAGCTAACAATTGACATGTGGATCATGTGGATCACAGATGAAATTGGACAGATCAGAAAAATTTGTCTACAATTTGAGAACCAACTCAGATCTTACATTAGATACCATTCAAAGATAACACACTGAGCTCTGATTATATCTTCCACACCCTGACTTCATGGTTACTAAATTGGCCCTGGATTAAAGAACTATTCATAGTAGTTGTAATTATAGTTTTTGTTTATATATGCTGTTGTTAGATATATACTGCTGTTAGACACATATTGTTAGTAGATATTTAGAACAGAGTCTCAACAAGATAGAGGCCTTGTCAAGCCTTTAAAGAGGGGGAATGATGCCACAGGTTTTAACTTTGATATTTTTCAAATCCTGTACTGCTTAGTATGTAACTCTGAAACTTCATATAGTCTGTTAGCTACTGTTCCCTCATTCTGGTTAGACACAACAAACCCTCTCTAGGTTTGCACTTCAAGGACACCTTGTTGTCCCAAGCCCTAAAATATGTAAACTAAAGCCTCTGACAAGGGGAGCAAACCTGGGGTAATTACATCCCTACCTGAAATTATAATTGGAGAATTAACCCTGATATGCAAATGGACCAAACTTACAAAAGTGTGACAAACCCATGACCCAGGGTCCATCTTGGGTGGTGCCCCTCGGAGGCTTCTGACTGCCCAGGGTGTATCTTTGAAGGCCCTTTAAATCAATACCTGTCTTTATCCTCCTAATCTTGTGTAGCCTCTGTTTTCAGGTAGCCACTTCAAGGCATCGGTTCTGCTTTAGTACACTTGCAATCATTTTCCCTGTGGCAGTGGCCCTGAACATTTAACAAAACATTTTGTACACTCAGCGAGCACCCTGAACACTATGTCCAGCCTGAAGTATTTCATATTAAATGTTAATACACTTTTTGCCTCTGAACACTGAGCAGGGTAGGCTATGCATACAAAGCAAGCAGAAGAGTACATCAGATTTACTCCTGGTTTAAATACTGAGTAAATAGGACCATATACTTTTCATTTGTAATTCCAGTTTCCAGCTTGACCCACTCTGCCTGTGCAGCACAAGCACAAGATTGCAAGCACCAAGTTATCCAGAAGGAGCATGTGCTGCTTATTTTGCTCTTAATTTTAAGCAGATTCTGAATCTGAACAGATTTTCAGAGAACATGAGTCACTTGCCTTGATCCTGCACAAAACAACAGTTTCTTGATGGAGCAATGGGAATGGGGACAAGTTCTGTGCAAAGAGACTCAATTTAAATTGGAAGATACCATGAGATCAACAACCAGGCACGGCCACAGGAGCCCTGCAGAGTCTCCCACAGCTTTAGGAGAAAAACTGGTGCGTTTTTAATAAAAATGACCCTGTCATCAACCAATAAATACACAGCACCTTCCAATGGGCAGGGGGTCAGGGTTGGGGTCAGGGTCAGGGTTGGGCTTGGGGTAAGGGTTAGGGATGGGTAAGGGTTTTGTTAGGGTTAGGGTAAGGGTTAGGGTTTAGCGTTAGGGTTAGGTTAGGGTTGGGTTAAGGCAGGGTTAAGGTTAGTGGTTTTTTTTAGGGTTAGAGTTAGGGTTTGGTTTGGGTTAGTTTTAGGGTAGGGTTAGTGCAGGGTTGGGGTTTAGTTAGGGTAAGGGTTAGGATTGTGTTAGGGTTGTGTTAGGATCAGGGTTATAGTTAGATTAGTGTTAGGCTTAAGGCTGGGTTTGTGTTAGTATTGGGTTAGGGTTAGGCTTGGGTTAGGGCTTGGTTTAGGTTAGTTCTAGGCTTAGATTTAGGCTTAGGGTTAGGGTGTGACTTTGGTGTGTGTTAGTTTTAGGGTTAGGATTAGGGTTTTGGTAGGGTTAGGGTTCGGTTTAGGGTTAGGGTTTTGGTTAGGATTTTGGTTTCGGTTTCGGTTAGGGTATTCTGACTTGTATTTTGGGTAGGGTATTCTGAATTGTATTGATATTACAGCAGTTCCAGTGCTTATAAGAACAGAGCTATGATGTCGTAGCCCCAGAACAAAGCCAGGACCCTTTGTAGTCAAATATATTCTTTCAACAAATATTAATGGAAAAGTTCTAAGATCTGTTAAACTGCTGCTTCACACAAAACTATGCTTTTAAACTGAATGAAAGTGATCATTTCCCTTCTTCTCATTTTACAGAAGCATCAAGGAACTCCAACGATAAAAAGGTGAATTTAGCAATTCTAGGCCAGACCTTTATGTTTCAATTAATACAGATATGCCAGCAACAGAATTTCATTCTAAGTCTTTGTGAATTTTTAAAAGCATTTAATAATTGTTTGTACTAGGCTTTTCCTCTTTCTAGGTTTGTATTTTTAAAAGCTTTGCACAAAGACAGTATTTTCTTGCATTGAAATAGGCAGTATGGGAGTCCTCCAGAGAGCAAATACCAGCCCACATTGAATTTAGGGAATTGTAACTTTAGAGACAGAAAAACAATTAAAATTAAATTATTCTAAATTCACTTAGGAACAACTAACTTTTATGTATCTGGATTGTACTTCCAGTTTTTAAACCAAGGATTATGTTCTGGTTTATGGTGTAGGATCAGAAAGCTCCTTAAGTTTTGCAATTCACCTACATGCACTCTAGGTTACACATTAAAAGACTTTTTCATTTGGAACTCAAGAATATTGTGTCTGGGAAAGAAAACTCAACGTTCATTAGTTTAATGACATCCTGGAGCCAAATTCACTGTCAGCTGTTATGTAATCTTCCCCTTTGATTTCCCAAGGCAAGATGACATGTGCAGCCTGCCAAAGACAAACTTTCATATTATTTAACAGTTGGAATAATGTGTATGACAGGGATTGAAGGCAAAAGAGCAAATTAGCTTTTAAATGAAAAATAATAATGGGGTAGAAGTTAACAGTGTTTTCTGTCTGGCAGGGAAGTGTTGAGTTCTCCATGCTGAGTCACCAAAGAAAAGGTCAACAAGCAGAGCCCACTCTCAACCAACCAAACACCAAGGAATTCTTGTCTTAATTACATGTGAACTGAATCAACTTGAACAAATCTCTACAAATGAGACCTTCTATAAAAAAAAGGAAATTGAGAACTTGCTGCAAAACCAGCCACTGGCAAAAGGTTCCTTGACACATTCATATCGGAAAATATTACTGTTGCCTCAAGACATCAAATCAAATATGCACTAATTTGTTTTAGGGTAAATTTGGGAAAGATAGGACGCAAAGCTCTGTCAGCACATAAAAACACGACTCTGAAGTTGCTTAGAGATTGTCAGGCTCGCTTGGCCAAGCTAGACAACGCTAAGAAAGACTACGAATGTTGACAAGTGTATTTCTGGGTATCTCAGTTGTAGAGTTTTACATATTTTGCTGTTCATAGCAAAGACATCCTTGTAAACCAGCAGACCTTTAAAAGAACAACCAAGGCAGAAGCGTGCATTTACCCCGGCAGCGCTGTACCAAACGCTTCTGAAAGTTCTTCTGGTTACTCTGTCACTATTGCACTCGGGCACCAGGTCTAACTGGAAACATTTTGCAGACTGGTTTCTTAGGTTGGGGGTGACTTAAATTAAAGTGAGTAAACCCACTTAATTTCTTCAGAACACTAGAGACTCATTAACCAGTAGTGCAGTAATGAACATTTGTGCTGTAACTTGCTGCCTAGGCAACAAGGGACTGTATTTATCAAGCGTGAAATTAGCATTAGAAAGTAGCTCCTATGGAAATTAAGTAGAAACTGTTGTAGCACTGTAGCTTCCCACTGAAATTTGAACAGCTGTGATGCCCTTCTGAAAGAACTCAAATATTTGGGTGGGCTAGGGGGGAAAGAATGTTTCCTCTGTTGCAGAGGTAACAGTAGCTCCCATTAAAGTACTTAAGAGTCACAGTGGTGTAAATTCAACTAGAGAATTAATTAGCAATTCTGTAATAACATACCATAATCCAAACAGTGAGTGAGTGCCAAACTGAAGGTCTGGAGAGCAAGAGGAGGAAGGGACTAAGTTTCTGATATATTAGAACAATGCATCATATTTGCTTTATCTTCTTAATTTTTCCAAACACCTACTCCTCGCTGAAATTCAACATGTACTGTGCTTGAAGGCTTATCTGCAGGTAGTCTAGCAGAAGGATTAAAGTGTTTTGGCTAATTAGACAGAGACACTCTTAGCTCTTTTCCAACAGGGAAGTTTTGTGAACTTCGACAGCAAAAGCCTTCACAAGAGAACTATTTCTCCACCAAAATAGAAGAAAAGCTGAGCTGGTCCTGCTAAAGAATTTCATGGTTCATCCTTGGCCCACTCCAACAGACTCAGTGAAAAGCTCACATTGACTGCAAAATGAAAGACCTCTCAATTTCATCCCATTTTCATCATCCATTGAAAGTTAATGTCATATACTTAATTCAGGACACAGACACAAAAAAGCTCTAACTCCTTGTGAGCCTTCATAGAGGACCTCCTCCTACAACCTTCAGCTTTTCCTAAGTGTTCTTGGTTTCAACCACGCCTTTCCTGATCCTAGATGACTCTGGGTCCTGCTATTCCACAATAGCTGACCTACTTCCCCGTTAGCATTGGCACTGCAGCCTGGCCAAAGCCACAGTCAGACTAAGGAAGGTGTAATGGGGTTTGCTAAGAGAAGGGAAAAAAAACATTAGTGACTTCAAAGCCTTGGCAGAATAATTAATTTTGCCAAACCAGAGCTGCTAGCTATGCCTGATGAGATTAAAATACACCCCATGAACAAGATTTATTAGAACATACTAGCTTCGCTGGGAAAGCTATTCTCTCGCCCCCTAAGTGTCTTCTCATCACTAACCTACTTCCAAAAAACCCCCCAAAACTATGCAAAAAACCTCGTGCCCCCAAACATAGAAGTTCCCATACAAAACACTACACGGGAACATGGTCTGTAAAACCAGACAAAAAGGCCTTCAAATTACCAGAGATCTGACAATCCTTTGAAAGCCTCCACATATGCAATCAGATATCACTGTGGACGAACACCACCACCAGGCCTGAACTGAAATAGCAGATAAACATCTGCATTAAGTATCTTTAGCCAAGTTATTTTAGGTTTCAGCAAGACTTACTATCCTAAGGGGAACGAGACAAAATTAGACCTATGGAATGCCTGAAAGTCAGGTAAAAGTTTGCTTGCTTGGCTAAGAGGGACTTCTCATATATAAACTCATACATATTTATATAAATAAAAAAATTATTACAACTGACTTTAAGTCACACCAAAATCTGTGTTTCTTGCAAACAAGTATGATCTCATAGATAGTCGCATAAGCGGAATAATGGCGCAGATGTGATCCCAAAGATGGGAGAGTTGAGGAAGTTAGGAAGTTAGGAACAGTGACAGAGCTGTGGTGACACAAGCAGTGACAATCAGGATAGGTGTGCGTTCACAGCTCATTAACTCCGCTGAGTAACTGCCTATATGGAAACTCTTCCCTCGCAGTGACACAAGGCAGACAGCTCCACTCCTGCCCAGGGGTCAAGTTCTGTTGCAATTAGCACGTTATCTGTCCGCTCCGGGAGCTGCCTGTGTAGGCCTGCCATAACAGCTCAGGGTAGCGCATACTGTAACAGAAGCAAGATCAAACAACTGTTATTCTGTTCAACAACTGCTTGGCTTCAGTTAGAATCGTGCCAAACACCTCTTTTTAAAAGGAAGCTGCAACAAAATGAACACTTTTCCACAGGGCTCCTTGTTTAGGGAAATGCCAACAGATGGAGTTGCAGCAAGACAGTTGTCCGCAGATGGCAGTGCCTGCGGAAGGACATGAGACGTGACAGACTATTCAGAACAGAGCACGGAGATTACAGTAGGCTAAAGATGCATCCCAAAGGACAGGAAGCAGCTAATACTGCTCCAGTTGTGTAATCTTCCCATGTTCTCCTTGAGAAAGGCAGCAATAATGAGCAAACCACCCCTCTTCTCCACCTGCACCGCCATCGCAGCCTTGTTTAACAGGCACATAGCATCACTTTTAAACCACAGTAACAGGGCATAGTTATGCCCACAGCTTCAGCAAAGCTGAATGGGTTTTCTGTAGAAATAGCTGTAAGAAGTGTGATGAAAGACTGCCCCAACACAGAAACTCTTTTCTCCCCAGGGCCAACAGGGATGCCAAGGGAACAGAAGCACACAGCAAGCAGTCAGCAGCCTTCCAAAGGATGTTCCTCCAGCCCCCAGCAATTCAGTTCGTAGGCTATTGGTGATGTCTGGCTATCAGGAGAAATTAGACCACAGATTTTTTCCTGTTCTTTTTACAGTGTACTGCAAATGGTAAGAGCAAATGAAGGTTCAAAATATATCTTGTGGGCTAGTCCCTGGCCAACTCAGGTCAAACATTTCCATACAGCAAAAGTGAAGCAAGGTTAAAAAAATTTAGTAAAAATTAGAAGTGTGACAGCAATTTCATTCAATAAAAGCAATGAGCACATCCATAAAGACTACCAAGAAGCATAATGACAAATACAAACAAGGATCACTCCCAAGATATTTCACCGGGATTTGATCAGCAGGGCTAACAACTCCATTTTTTATCAGAGCACACTGTTTTAGGATCTATTATCATAGACTCCTTTCTCTTAACCATGGTAGTTATGCCTGTTTTATAACAGAAATGCTCCTTAGCTACCCTGCACAGAGAAAGTTTGATTTGATTCTGAGATCCAATCCAGAATCTCATTAACTGAAAAGACAACACCAGTAAAACCTAGCAAGTGTTACACACTTCAGTTTTGATCATTTCTTCCTCACCAACAATATCCCTCTTGGAGATCAATACACTCATTACAGCAAACAATACAAATCTATGCTCTGCTGGGCTTGGGCTCCATGACATTGTGAAGAATTATTAATCAACTGCTCATGTTTAAGAATAGCAATAACCTTACCTCTATACTCAGGAAATGTTAACTTAAAAAGGAAACAAATCTTTAGGCTTAATTTAAAATCGTGGTTGACCCTCTATACCTAGATTAGGTGTGGCAGATACCTTCCACCACCACCAACTCTCCATCAGTTTCCTTCCCGGCGCATGTGTACCTATCAAACCAGCCCTACTTCAACAAAAACCTGGCCATTCAAATAATAGCCAGGACTTAGATGTACTTAGACTTGTACATCCAAGCATGCAGAGAGATTTGAAGCTGCAACATTGCTGAGAAGTATGTGTGCTGATGGGCAGGGGAGAGAAGAGAAGGAAGAGAAGATAGGTACAAGTACTGCCTGACAGCAGGAGGAAACGCTAGAAGCAAAGCCACATTCCAAATATCAGGTAATCATTTTCCTTATTTAGGTCAGGGGAATCATCTCAGTCACATATTGTGAGCCTGCTATTTTTGTATAGACCAGCTTTCACACTGAGCAGAGACACTATGCTTCCTGGGTTTTGTTTTTTTAAAAATAATCCTTAAGAAGACACTGATGCCAATTCCAACACTTAAAGCCTTACACAGGTCAGGCCATCTGCTTCTTAACTTGGAATGGGAGGAGAGAAAACTGGATAAAACCACCTTCCCATAGCCTTTTACATAAATCTAAAGCAGAGAAACACTTTGCAATAAACCCCAAATTAGCTAGCGTACATTGTGCTTCCTCTTAATCCCACTATGAAACATATTTAAGGAAAGGAAATCAGCAGTAATGAAAGCACCTCAAGAATCTACCCAAGAAAATTACTTCTCAAAAGCCAGCTTATGATTCAGTTTTTATTACCTCTACAAAATTTGTCAAGGTCAGATTTGTTTTAGTTTGGGGTTTTTTTTCTTAGACAGGTACTAAGAGAGTTCTTAGTAAAAATTAAAAGAAGAGCAAGTGGAGGGGAGAAGGGAACCTGTTGGGAAAAAATGCAAGCCTAGCACCACCAATTAGTCTTCTGGTGTCCCTTAAAACCTAAATCTAGTACAGACTTTCTCATGGACTGTACATGAAGTGAGGTCTAACAGAGGAAGATGCAGCTTTTCTCATGATGAAAGAACAGCTAGCAAAGAGCAGTACTGTTCTTCCCCAGACAGCAGCAGTATTGTCAGACATCAACAACTCAAATACACATTCAAATAGTTCTTGCTTTCTCATAATTCATGACCAGAGAATTATAAAAAGCAGTTATCGTGGCTTGGATTATTTGGGGTGCAATGGAAATGGTCTCTGACCATGTGGGTGACATTTCCACCACAGAAACGCAGGTATGTCTTCATCTCTACTAGAACTCTCACCCCAGTCCCTGGTATCCACTCCATCTTTCTCGATCTGACCACCCACAGGAACCTTCCAAGACTCCTCGTATATATGGATCTTATCTCTTTGAGTGGTGAGCAAGTTCATCCCACATTAAAGAGGAGAAACTAAACTCCACTGAATTAAAAGTGAGATTTGCTGTCAAGTTTGATAGATAATTTAATTTGATTTCTTAGTCAAGAATTGCCTTCAGAAAAATCAGGAAAACAACGCTGGAAATAAAGCCAGCATCAATGACGCTGAGCTGGTAGGAGTGTCAAGTGTAAACACTCTATTTTTTCCTCCCCCTCAGCAGATTAAAATCACATAATTTTTAAGTGTATTTATAAGAAGATCTTAAAGCAGGGCCTTTGAAGAAGTCGCTCTCAAAGTCCTTGCTTCAACCCATTCAAACCATCATATTTAAATCAGATTGCTTAGAAAACAAACGAGCAGGCCGTTTTTCCCACAGCTTTACAGACTGCTACGCAGGAATTCAATAGCATCTAGGAGGTTAAAAACATGTTTTCCATACACTTCTCTGCAACAACAATGAGGGCAGTGCAGAGCTAACCCAGGGCTGAACAGCAAAACAGTCATATCTGCAAACATGCACATTCTTGGCTATAGCTGTTTACAGGTTTGTGATTCATAATTAATACCCCCAATGAAAACAACTACTCGTGTCTGAAAGCCCTAAAGCCACAACGAGCTAATTACTAATAAAAGCTCTACAGTCTCCGTTAAGCTGTGGGAATGCAACCAGGCACAGCAAATAGTGCAATGGTGGCAAAGCTTCAACACTCTGGCTACTTTTTGACAAACCAGCCTCAGTTCTGCCCCTTCCCCTTTCCTTTGCCCTCAAAAATAAAACATCTTGCTCCACAATACAACACAAAGGAAGATGAAGAGACAAGACAGCCAAAGCAGGAAAAACAAAACAAAACACAAAAACTCCAACCCCAGGTGTCTCATGGGACACCCGGGAGCTTCAGTGCAGCCATCACCTGTGGTCAGGCTGGCAGCAGCAGCAGGACACACCGAGATTTGTTGTGCAACACATATATTGGATCTAAATGTTGCTTTTTCCAGGAAGAACTAACAAGCTGGTTTGAGAGCTACAGATTTGTTTTTTTTTTTTTTAAGGACTGTTAAAGTTCATCTTCCAGGGGCAGAAAGGCCAGAAGACGCTACCATGCCAGGAGTGTAACAAAGATCTCCAGACATATTTTTCCTCAGTTTCTCTCACACACTTAAAGTTTCTCACAGCCCCAGAAGAGAGTGCATTAAGTTTTCCACTGTTTGAAGCCTTTTAGATTTAAAAATAGAAGTACGAACATGGCTCTTAAATCAGCAACCAGGTAGAACTTTGTCTAATTACCTGAGGCTTCTACATAAGGGATCTGACAAAGTTAGAAACTGCATCACCCAGGTATGTGGCACAAGTTTAGCTGCTGCCTGTACACTAGGGAAGTCTACCCCCATCAGGCTGTGATTGGGATTAATAAGCCAAGCAGCTGTGTGGCATGCCTTGTTGGAAGCTCAGCACACATAACTAGAACATAATTTGGTTTATAAAAATCAGTCTGGATAGAAGTTTCAACACACTGTTTGCAGATTAATAGCTGTTGTCCTTATGTTACTAGGCAGTCAATCTACAAAGAGAAAATTCAACAGAGTCAGGATCATCCACCCCTTGGACTGTGCCTTTAAGCAATTTTGGTACCAAGAGAAGTAAGTGTTCTTATCACCCACGAGCGGCTGTCAGTGCCGGGACACGCTCGGCTGAGCAGCACATCCCCGTGGTGCTCTCTGCTCGCCCAGCCCCAATTAGCAAGGATGGTAGCAGAGATGTTCCAACCCATCATGAGACGATTATTACTGCTAGATCATACCAGCAGCAATTGTGTCAATTAACAGTGAGGCTGACTAGAGGTATTTGTTCTGAAATTTGGGATTACAAGGTCAGGACAATGTTCTATTAGCATCAAATCTCAAAGGTCATTTTTATTTTCCTGCTGGCTTGTGCAAGACAGCAGCACTTTCAGAGGGGTCTGATCTGTACTTCAGTGCTGCTGCTGAGTGTTTGGTGGGTGAAGAAAAGGAGTCAGGAGAAAAAAAGTCGGCCACAACACTTGCAAAATTCAAGTGATTCACAAGAACAAGCTGCTGTGTTTGGGCATAGAACAGGGACAACAGACCAGATGTGAGTAGTGAATATTCATGGAGCTATTTCTGTATAAAAATAGGTCCTTAAGCACAATGTAGGTTGACTGACTCTGATAAATCCCCTCCTGCTTTGAAAGAATAACCATTTCTGACACTTAAAAAGTTAATCTTGTTCACTGGTGCATTCAGACTTCGTTTGTTTCCTTATAATCAATAACCATTGCTTCATGAAGATGAACTCTTTTAAGTGTTTTGTGAGTTGGGTGGTCAAAATGGCATAAGCTTGGACAGCCACAATAGAAATTGCTACTGCAGCACTTTGGTTATGACTAAAAAGCCTCCAAGCACTGTGACCAGATCTAATTCTCTACCAGAGAAGGAATTTGCAGGAATGGAGGGGAAAGAGCAGGTGGTAACTCTTGCTTAAGACATAGCATTGCTATGTTCCCTTCAGAGTAAGACTTACTATTTAGTATCCACACAAGTCTGTTGGTCATTATCCAGTGAAAAAAGAAGTGTTGCTTTTACTTCTCAGGAGCATGAAAATCTTACAAGTGTAAAATGAACAACTCCTTTTCAGCAAGGCAACAGAGCATTCTAACACAGCTCCCACACCAGCTGTGTTCAGAACCCACATGTCTGAAGTGAAATCAGTCCAGAAGCATCAGGGTGAAGACGCATCAACTCCTTTTGCTTGTGCACAATCTTCAAACATTATCAGTATTGATCTTGCCTTCAAGTCAGACAAAAATCTGGACCATCTGCAGACTCTTAAGTAAGAGAGGCCAACAGAGCCAGTCTTCCCGCTGCCAGAAACACAATACAACCTTGCTATGGGATAGGCTTCTGTCACAGCAGATTTTCAGACCTGTTGAAAAAGAAGGCGAGGAGCTTTGCTGTACTTATGTTCAGAAAGGCATGAAATATGCCTTCCTATTTGATGTGGGATATCAAAGCAGGCTTCATTTTTAAGTTGCCCCAACATAGTAAGACCATGAACGTGACTCCAGCCCAGTTCTAAACATGAGTACATGTCCATGACTGACGTAACTCCCTCCAAGTGATTTGAAACAGCAGAAAACTGGAAGCAGAGAGAAGCTTCTCTTATTCCAAAGGGCTTAGAATAGATACAAATCTTAAAATGTTCATCACTTTTCCTGTCCTCAGTACTCACCTTACCACTAAAGCACCAGGGCAATTTGGAAGAGCTGCTGAAGACAAGCTGTTAAATCATCTGGAGAATGTCTTAGAGAGTGGAATACACCAGGTTTTCCCCTCCCCTACCTTCCCACGCAACTCAAGCCTGCAGGCAGTGTTTCACTGAGCAATAAGCCCAGAGGGAAGCCACAAAGAAATCTTGTAAGATAAAGAGCAGGAATAAATAGTTAAAGAGGGTCAGTTTTCCCTGCTTATTCCTCATCAATAGTCAAACTGTAAGCTAAGGAGATGCATCCTTAACCTGCAGAGTTGGCTGCCAGACCTTTTCCATTCTGAACTCTAACGTAACTATTACACAAACGCATTCATTAACATCACAGATACTACGCAGAAGTCATCACTTAAGACTGCTTTGCTTTTGAGTGACCTTGCAGTCACTTCTTGCTCGGCTTGCAGGAGATCATGTGAAGTAGATGATCAAGCCTGGCAAACTGGTGACATCGCTATGGATTTGATACTGTTCTGGTATAACACAACACAGATAAGACAAATCAACAAGAATCCCTTGTTATTCTTAAGTAGAATTCCAGTAGAATTCTTAATTCCAGTTAGAGGGGTTTTTTTCCTCAGCTTAATTTCATTAGTTAACATACTTTGTAACAGGAAGAGTCAGTGGTTGATGAAGGCTTGAAGGCTGCACATGGAGTTCAGCGGTTTTGCCAAGGAATAAGGTTTGTAACTGCTTGCCAGAGGCCTGATTTTAAACAATACTCGCCAAAAATTAAGACACATGGTTACATGCTGTACAAGACAAAAGTTACATGCTGCACTTTGTTTCCAAACAAAAGAGAAAAGGTGAGTTAGTCATTTGCCATTTTTTTAAGATGAAGAGGGAATTGACTGACTACAAAACCTAGAGCAATGAGATACTTCAGAAAGTTTTAGCTGAAGATTATGAAGTCTGCAGAGCAAGAGCACCTTTCTTATTCTTATGGGAGGCCTGACTGGCTGTGCAAGTCTGGGGGCAAGATTAAGACCCATCATTTCCATGGATGGGTTTATTATTTGCACATGTAATTCCAAGAAAACCCTTGAGCATATGATGGTTGCCTAATAACCTGCCCAAAATTCAGTGCATGCCTTCATCACCAAATCAGTGGATGCAGCTTACAGCACCAAAGCTGTATATTCTCAGAGTAATTTTCCACCTCTCCAATAAGCAGATGTCTTCTAAGTAACCTTCAAAGTTCCTGCAGCTTGCCTTTTTTTTCCCCCTTCAATATTCCATCTTGTACCCAGGATTAAAGTCAATTTGTACCTGCAATATTTATTAACATTTCTGTTTAGACTTACCTAGCATATTGGCAAAGCTCCAAGACAAGCAACTGGATTCAAACTCTGAATTCCTGTTTTAAGTAGAATGTATTTGTGTTTATTTATAGCCACTATATCAATTTTATCTGATGATTTATAGAAGTCAAGTCCAAGTCATCTCTGTGGAACTCAGAGTCAGCATCCACGTTATCAGCTTTGAAGTGGCAGAATAAGGACAGTGGAGTCAGTAGGGTCAGTATTTGCAAAGCAGGGTGCTGAGCTGCTTTCCAGAACAGTAACAATTTAATAGGTGTGCATCTTCCTAACTCTACCCATGACACCTGCAATGTTACACCATTTTACAGCTGCCAATGGATTTCTGGCAATGATTAGTCAGAGAATTGTTGCTCCAAAGGAACAGGATTCCAAGTATTGCCATCACAGAGGGGCAAGTGCCTTTTTCCACTTCAGGAGCTTTTTGCTCAAGTTCAAAGTAATTTCTAAACACTTCCTACAATCGCTGTGAAAAGGCAAGCTGTACTCTGAGCCTCCACTTTGCCACTTGGCTGTTTAAGTCATATGAGAAGCTACTGGCACTGTACAGGATGCAAACATGCAAAATGCACTTTCACCCTCACTTGGACCCTGCAGAGGTCAATTTCTGAGGAAGCAGTGTTAACTGATACTGTTATCACATAATTATACACAGAACACAATAAACTGAAGGTCTGGGAAAATTCCAAATACCAAGAGACAATCTTGCAAATAGGAAAAAAAAAGAAGATTCCCCTCACAGCAAGGGACACTGCAGTACCATGATCATTTCAACGGTGCTATGCTGCATGTCATTTAAACAAAACACACTTGTGTCTTGGCGCCAGGTTTTGTCACTTCTGTCAACCAAACCCTGAGGCTTGACCTACTACCATTTTGCCACGTGCTGGGGGGGAAAGGGACCATGGTAGAACTGTGCAGAAATTGCTGCTGGGAAAGGGACAGTTGAGTGCCAATGGCTCAGAGGAAAAGATAAAATGGTTTTCCCTGACAACAGGCTTTAAACCAATTTCCATCTTCTCTACATGCACAACTCACTTGATCTGTTTCCAAGTAAGACTCACTCCAATACACGACAGGAGAAGCACACTAAGCCTCCCTAGATGGCCAAGTAAACCAAGGAACACACCACACCTAACACAGAAGGAGTTTTCAGAGCTTACAGAGGATGAATTTTAGAGCACACCTGTACAAAACAGAGCAGAGGGAACAGTTCAATGACAGGTCTAGTTTATGCACCTCTTTCAATTTCAGGTATCGACAGTACCATGGCGTCGGGCAGTCTCAGGGCAGAAGGGTTACTCAACACTGGTCTGTGGGGATCACCAAAGAGAAGAGGAAAGGTGTGTCAACACAACCTGACAGCTACAGAGACAGCTGACAAGAGCAAACAATACAAGAACAGACACTGGGTCTCCATGGACTGCCAGGAGAAGATAGTTACAGTCAGACTAACAGGCTCCAGACTACACCCAGGTCAGTGCTATCCGGCAGGAGCCAAGGAAGGTTCAGACATCAAGATAATCTCCCCACTGCCTTAAAAGGAATGGAATTAATGACCACCAGCATGAAGACCACAGCTTTGTGAAAGGTCAAACACATGCTTCCTGACAAGAAAGAGATCCTGCCCGCTCAGTGACATCAACAGCATCCAATAAAGCTTCCCACTAGTCTTCCTCCGCTGTATACGCTCCAGTCCCCATGGGGTTGTCAACTCAGAGACACAAAACTGTACACTAGATGTCATCTCGCACTCACCCTGGCAGGCCAGCTAAACCCACACTAGTCACCAACACAAAATAAGGGCACTCTGCTCGAACTGTTGCTGCTTGGCCCATAAACCCTAGAAAGATTTAGTTCCTCCGCACCAGCATGAGAAGGAATCATTTGTGTACAGTTTCTCTAACTCTCAAACGTCTTCTGCACTACTGAGACCACACAGATAAAATAACAGCACAGACTCAAAGGACAGGAAAAGGCATTTTTTCACCTTAAATCACATTGCTGTTCTATGCTAGCCCAAGAAAAGTTTGGTTTGGGTTTTGTGCTTAGTTTTCCTGCCACATTACGGTGACCATTTGAATTCACTGCAGTTGCTGAATCTGTAGGCTCAGAGCTGTGAATGTATCCACCCAAAGAACATCCTTGACCTCCAGGACTGTGTGCCAGAGCACAACATTCTCTGCATCGTGGCTTTGGGTGCTTACTGAATATGTGCCTACTCAGAAAAACATTTTGCTTACCCAGCAAAGCACCTTTATGAAAGTATCCTGAACGACAACAAAAGAGTTGGATTTCTGCCTGAACCAGCAAGTGGTTCTGCAGGCCATGGTCCCCTCTGGCTGCATCCCTGCACTAGGAGGAGCAGGGAGAGCAGACATGGATGTCTGTGACCACCAACTACCACAACAGATGCCCTCAGAAAGGACAGACTTAACAGCTATGAAAAGTAATGTTCAATCCATGCTTCCAAAAATGTATCAGCACAGCTAAACAAAGGTAAAGATACATCCCTGCTCATTACAGAGGGGCTGGACTAGACAACCTTTAAAGGCTTCTTCCAACCCAAACTATTCTATGATATTGTGCCAGTTTCTGTGTTCCCTTATCTCATCTTAGCAAGAGGCACAGAAGTGAATTAGATGAGAATCTTATTCCAAGAGCCTCTTAATGCTGCTTAAAAAAATTAGAGGAAATACAAGCAGAGACACTTTCAGGCATCTTGAAGAACCTCTATCTGATTCAAAGTCTTCCAGTAGGAATTACCCAACTGGACTGATCACACTTAACTTTTGACAGGGTTCAGCAGTCTGGCAGAAGCAGGCATTGTTGCAAGGGTGTACTGAGAGCTGCTGAGCGTTGTGCAGGTGGTGTGCTAGGGCAACAGAGATCAGTATTTGCTTCTGCTCTGGTCAGGAAGCAGCAGTGAGACCATGACTGCTCAGAGTAATAGTATGGTTGGTTGGGGGACTATCCTCAATTTAGACAAACCAGATCTTTGCTGGCTTTGCTTTTGTATTTTTCATAGACACAAAGAATTGCTGTGAATTGCCCCAGGGACCAGAACTGGAAGAAGCATTAGGTTGAGGGTATCTCTGTGAAGAAACTGAAATAGAATCAATATATAACCCATGCAAGTATCAACTCTAGTTATTTTTCTTTAAAATCCACATTTACAGTAGCTGCACCCATTCTTTGGCCTGTAAAAACAGACAGGCTCTCCAAGATAACAGGTAATGTCCCTTTTAGACAATGTTTTATCAGACTAGATTGTGTCTGCATCCTCATAGGATATCCTCTGATCTCTCTCAATCTAACCTCTCCAGAAGAATTCTGACACCCAGTAGTAAAAAACATCCTTCCAGACTGGTTGAACTCAAAAGTCCAGGGGCCCCACACTGGTAAATACCTGAAGAAACAGAAAAATGTCTCTGCAGACCAGAGAGGCTGCAGGAACAGAATACAGCCCAGAAATTCAGTGGCATTCATGGGGACACAGAAAGTAATCCCACATTTCTGCCTCATTCCACTACAAATACTTTTCATCAACTAAATCCAGGGTGCAATAGTAGCAGGCAGATGGTGGGAGAGAAGTCTAGGCTGAAAGCAGATGAACCACAGATGAACATAATGCCATGCAGAGTTTCCAAGGCTGAGTTTCCTTTATTGTCCAGACAGATAGTCTACTTTCCCCTCCTATATGGCTACGAAGGGATGGAAAATATTGAATGCATCACTGTAATTAGAGAGCACATGATGGAGTTATCTTCACCACGACTGATCTGTGGACACACAAAAAGCAGACCTTCAACACAAAGACTGCTACTCTCAGACAAGGCGTACCAGTGGGAAAGACACATACTCAATCCCTTCCTCACACACCAAAGAGCTCAGCAGAAGTCTTAGGACCTCAATAAGATGCAAACCATATTGCACTAATGCATTAATGTCCTCCCTCACTCTTATGATTCAAAATTCTTTTGATTTAGGAAAAGTCATTTGTAATAAATGATAGAAGTCACTTAGAAACCCCAAGGCTCTAAGCACACAGTTACACTAGCAGCCATTTGGAGGATTAAAGCATGCAAATACATAAAAGTATGAACTCTCAAAATGCCTGCAAGAGCCTCTGTTTACAAGCAACCAGAAACACAGCATCTAAATAATTTGTATAAACCCTCAGTCACTGTGTGAACAAAGCCAGTTTGAGTTTCAGCTATGTGTTCTACTTGGCTATAGAGCAGCAGTGTTTCTGTATGCAGGACGCCTGAATTATGAAGAAGAATGAATCAGCCTTGAAACAAAGTCTGTTTCTTTCATCAGTTTCTAATTAATGGCTACAGATAAAACAAATGGAGAGCAGCTTTTATCCTCATGCTGTGTTGGTCCCCCTCTGGTGAAGGCAACATTAAAAGATTACGTTGATAAGCAAACTGACAGACAGGGCACTGGGAGCCATACTAGGATCTCTTTCCACCAGGAATCTTCCAACTGGGTTAGAAGGACCAAGCACCACAAAGGGAGACCAGAAAACCATCAGCCTGACTGGACAATACACGTGCATGCATTGCCTTCACTTTGGACTAATTAATCCACAGCCCATTCCAGCAGTTTTGCTGGCTTCAGATGTCTCAAAACAGACACTTAGCAATAACCTGGGAAAGTGGAAGTTTTTTTAAGTAGGCTTCACGTTGAGACAAGTCACTTGACTGATGTCTCAGTTTTTCAGTTTTGTGGAGGTAGCAGAAATTGTCCTTTGCTGCACCACAGATTGTTGCTATTTTGACCACAAAGGCATCATTAAAAAGATGTCCCATTCTGTAACATCTTTCCATCTCATGTTTAGGCATGTTTTCATTTTCATCAGCAAAGAGTCTGTATGAAACCTGGTACACCAAGAAAACCAAGTTATGCCTCCCCCCCTACCTCAATCTAGGAAAAATTAGTGTGTGACTGAAATGCTGTCATTTAACACATTTAGCAAGTCAACCATCTAAAGACCAACAAGACTGTTCAAGAGACGTATTTTCACTAAGACACTTCAAACTCCAACTCCTGCATGATTCCCTTTGCCCCTTTTCAGCAGATCTAATAATACCAAAACATGCAGCATCCAGATTCTAGTCCTTGAAGTCCAGTTGGTTTTAATTTCTTTTTAGGCATGCATCATTCAGGCTGAAGCCTTCAGAGAACTGCTGAGCTTTCTTTGAAATTCAGCTTCCTCAGCGAGCCAACAGCATCCTGCAGCCTACCAGGCCCAGAGAGCCAGCAGAGATTGAACATAACTTAACCACCAGCCTGTTTTGTGCTTGCAGCTCACTAGTGGCTCTGCCTTCAGCTGCAGATCTGTTATACACACATCAAAACCCAGAGTGACTGACACATCAAAAAAGATGCCTTTGTCCATCATCTCCTATGCACCATTTTCACTTTCAGTTGTGCAAAGTGTCTCTCAGAGGAATCCAAGACAAAGTCCTGAATGTGTTACTTTAAGGTACCAACATCTGTGACACACCTGGCTCTAATTTCATTATCACAAATCTGACATCTGCAGGCATAAACAGTGGCATTTTTGCCATCTAGAAAAGTTACTGCTAAATAGGAGCTTTTATGAGTAGTTACATGACAGTTACTCAAACTGTCTGCTTTTAGGTTCTACCTTCTCATAACTCAAAGTTTTATTCAATAATATTCTTGATCATGCTTTTTTTCCTGAGAATTTGAGGATATTTCCCTAACTTTGTGCTGCAGTCAAACTGTTGTCTACCACAGGAAAAGCAAGAAGTTGTTTGTGAGGAAGATTTATTATTTCATCCTTTTTCAACAGCAGAAGCAGGGCTATTTTAGGAAGGGAAGAAAAAACCCAAAACAAAACAAAAACACAACACCCAAAACCCGAGCCAACCAGAGTTACACAAGCAGGTAGCTGTACGACTGGCCAAGTTAACTTCTTGGATTTCAAGAACATCCCTTCTCATCCTACAGCTCACATTTTTCAGGTGCTATCTTGGTTGTTCAAACCAACCCCGCACAGAGAGCCAGTCTTCCAAGTACCAACCACTCAACCCTTCCTGGAAACCTGATACCTTCCCTGGACTACAGAGAAAACCAAACAGCTTCACTTGTAGAAACGCTGCTCTGCATATCCCTGCACATGCACAAAGTCCAGTACACTTCCTGCTTTCTTCGATGTGCACTGATAGCTTCCATACTCAAATCACCTGTTTACAACTCACAGTGACTTGTGTGAGATTGCATTGCTCTTTCTACAGTGCAAAATATGACAGATTGAAATGATCTGCATCTCATTTCTCTCTCCTTGAGGAACGGTATGTTTGCCAGTTCACCACAACACTTTCAATAATCCCTATCACAGTATAATCCTGTAATGTTAGAAAATGAGGAAGACATTCTTTATAGACAGAACATACATAGCTGTGCCAAACCTTCTCCACAACAACTTTAAACCCTTTAGAACAGCCACACTTACTATTTGATTCCCAAATTCAAAAAACCATTTGAGATGACAGGAGAAAAAAGCCAATAAAAATCTTTCAGTGATGCAGTAAACCCACAACACAGTTTTAGGATATCTGAAATCCTGTGCTAAGACTTCCAAAGGCAAAATTATTTAAGCCGTTATTGAAGGACAGGAAAAAAAACCAGAAAGGAAAAAACCCACTAACTTCAGTGAACAATTTGTCTATCCCTGAACACCCATAGTACAGGGTACTGACTATTTTGGCATGTTATCTCCCAAGAGGAAAAGCAATGGGAGGAAAATTGATTTGCTCTGTCATGCACAATGAAGCAACTGCTCATCTCAGGCAGTCACATTTTATTATGCTCTATCAAAGTGTAACACAGCATTTTCAGCATGGAGAAAACCTTCATGCTCTACTTTAAAGAGCCCGAAGACTCAATCTTTGGCAGTCGTATGTTTAAATGTTCAATTTAAGCCAGAAAAGGACAATATGGAAGGTAATTAAAGCATTT
Organism: Eulacestoma nigropectus; assembly: GCA_013397775.1. Lineage (NCBI taxonomy): Eukaryota > Metazoa > Chordata > Aves > Passeriformes > Eulacestoma > Eulacestoma nigropectus. The sequence continues at coordinate 194,846 of VZTE01001928.1, forward strand.
TTCAAATTGAAAAGCATCTCCTCTCTGATGTAAGGCAGATTAAAGTAATGTTTCAGGGTCAGACTATGATGTCTAACAGTGTCTGCATCTGAAGAAGACAATGGAAAGACAATCCAGTCCTCAGAGGAATTCTCTTCTGTGGCTATGTACAAGATCAAGACCTGGGCTAACACTGCTCCACAAAACCTCTTAGTACTGTACCCACTTTAGGATGTACTGCTCCCTTCAAAGCCCATGGGAAACGGGTACCTAAAAATTTGTAGCACTTGGAGCCAAGTTACATTTCAAAAAGCTTCCTTCCTCTCTCCCTGTCTTTACTCATTCTCTGGCAGAGTGTCTGTCATTCTTTTTACACTGACCTAAATGCTTCACCATAGGCAGCAGACAGGTATCACAGGCCCTCCCCTGGGCAATACAGAACTCAGTACAGTATAATTCAGTGTATAATGTTAGCCATTACAAAGCGTAGCAGGACCAACATCAGGTATCACTTCTGGCATGAGAACGAGATCAGGGAATTGTCTCAAGCCTTCCTAACATGCCATATGCACAAAGAAAGGGAAGTACCACTATCAGACACACAAGATTAAGTCCACTGAGACCTTAAAAGTGACTGAACCTTAAGTTGTGGATGCAGACAATCAAGGTTACACTATGAAGCACTGTAGAATAATACTGATTTTTAATATTTGGTTGACTTAATTTTCTAAGCAATCTGCCTCCTGGAAGAATAGAAGCATTATGCCAGGAGCAGTTACTTCAGAGACAGGATTTCTTTGCTTTCCTTTTAGAATTCACCTATCTGAAGTGATATCTGCCAAAAAGGGAGGGAAGATTAAAAAAAATAAAAGTAATAAAATATTTATACTTTCTCCAATGATTTAAACCAAGGCTAAAGACAAATTTTTGCATTCTCTTTGGCTATCTACTTGTTGAAAGGCTATGCTGACCTCTGTCCCCCGACATAAAATTATATGCATCTTCTTGACAGCTAAAAAACCAAAGTTCTAAAGGACTATTTAAATGCAACTTCTCTATTTATTTATAAAAGGACTTTTCACTACACGCAACTATCCTGTGCCTCAACTGAGTTCCAGAATATAATTCACTCTGGAGAAAATACAAACAATGTTAGTATGGCAGATGTTATGTGGCTGAAGGCAAGAGGAAGAACATTTGAGACTGAGGCAGGAAAACCAAGTAAATCTTCTGAGAATACGGTTAGCTACTGAAAAGAGATACAGTTTTTCAGGTACCGTGGAGGCTCAACTCTAAAATCAGCGGAATGGCAATAATATTACTCTAGAGAAAGAATTAAATTTTTTTTTTTTCTCCAAATAGGACCTTAAAAATTCTTCCTAAGAAGTAATCTTCCTGAAGGCTTCCTAGCTTAGTCACCTGGAAAACAGAAGTGGTTTCCACTTCGCAAGGTCTCTATCTCTCATACTCTTGCCTGGCTTAAAAATGGGAAGTCTAGACTGCTCCAGCCTAACGTCTACATCTTTGCAAGCCACCACTGTCTCAATACTAATTTGGGAGGTGTAAGCGTACTGCCAAATGCATTCATTGCTGATTCAGTCTGTGACTTCCCTTCTCCTCATGGGATGCATCCATGATCCAGTTCAATGGGAGCTGATGTATTTCCCCAAAACTACAAGGGTAGGGCCCAAGCCCCAGTGCCTAAAGCCTTTGCTGCCGCTGAAATGCCATACAAAGATAATTCCCACAAGCTGCAGAGTAACCTTACAGCTGGAGCCGAGTGCCAGAGCAGGGATGTTCATCCCTATCACAGCCACACACATGCAGCAGCCCTGCTTCCAACAAACCTCAGACCAGCAGAGTAATGCTTCCCTTCATTTTAGGCGAAGTGAATTAAAAAAAAGCATGCCATTTAAAAAAAAAAATCTCTTTCCTTCAGCAAAGCCTGGAGAAAACATTTAGGTTCCTATTTGCTCAAATACACAGTGCATGCAGCAGTAGCAGTGGCATACATGGCCCCAAGAGAGCAGAGAAAAGCAAGGGAATGTGCAGAAACCTTCTCAAACCCAACCATTAGGAAAGGTTTGCTGACACAGGCACATAAAGTTCTACACCCTCAGCTCAGCACAGATGTCCTGCAGCACCCTGAACATGCCACAGGCACATGTGTGCCAACAGGCCCAGAGCTTTGCCAAGAGCTAAAGCGGGGGAAGGAAGACAGGAGAAGATGGTAAGCTGGCAGTGGTCCCTGACACCCACTGGGGGCTGCAACAAAAGCACCAATTCCCCTGCATTATAAAGCACCCTTGAAAATTTAACAATTGTTTTAATTGAAACAACTGGCAGCGCTACCCCACTGCAGTATCTTTGGTTATCTGCAAACGAAAACTGGAGCTGAGAGCTGCCCTGGGAGCAGAGGAGGCCTGCTGAGGTGAGATGGGATGAGCTACCGCTGCAGCAGCCTGGCAGGGGGAGCTGGGGCCCAACCACCCCCAGAATTAGCTCCAGCCCACTGGATTCACCCATCCTGGAAGTCTAGATTAATAGAGAGACGTAACGGCAAAGAGCAGGTATAGCCCTGCTGCTGATGCAAAGAGCACTCTGCCATGCTCACCTGATTTTCCCATTTTGGGACCTTCACCAGGTATCTGCTCTGCCTAAATCCTCTGCCTGCAAGCTCTCAATACCCTGAAGTGAAGCAGCCTGCCTGAGGTTAACAAATCCTTTGACCAGCTTAGAGACAGTCTTAGCTGTTACATCTCCTCATTCCAGAATATTTCCATGACATGATTCAGTTATTTCTGTTCCTAACCATGAAAATAAATATGGGGCTGATCTCATTAAAATCTCCCAGAGCCTTTGATGTAATTTTAATGTATTACCACACTTCTGTTCTTACAGTTCTCTTGGGCTGAAGTGACACAGTTTTCCAACTGCTGTACCCAAAGCAGGCTGTAACACAGGTTGGTGTGAGTCAGCTCTCCCTGGGCACAGCAAAGCAAGGCGATCTTTCTTCAATGTTGTAATTCTCAACACAGACTTCTCTGCTTAATAGTCACTATTTCCTCTGCTGCGGAATAAGACCTGCAGGTGCTTTACCCAATAGGTGGCTGTGCAAGAAGTAAACCCCTGCTGCTGAACTGCTCTTGGTCAGCTTCTTACAGTGCCCTTTTTCTGCACACCTTCTCACACCCCTGAAACGCTCAGAAGCGGCACAGTCACTCCCTTCTCATAGCAGGGAAACACAGGATGACAGTAAACTAAGATTAGCCAAGCTGTCAACCATTTAAAGGCAACTCCTTGGGGACTAACCCTCTCCACTCACTTTGGTTGGAGTCAAAAAATATGATGCAGAATGAACACCACTGCTCCCAGGCATCTGCATTCAGTCCTCTTTTGCATTCATTCTGCTTTGAATGCTCCGAAACCCAACATGGTAATACTCCACAGCTGTTGCTTTAAAAAAAAAAAAAAAGGCAAAAAACCCCCAAACAAAACAAACTTCTGCCAAAAGAAAACAATTAAAAACACCATTGGGATTTAACTGCTCTGAAAATGCAGCTCTCACTTGCCTCTTGCAAGAAACAAGTCCTTAAAATAGGATCTTTTTTACAAGCAAAGACACCCTACAGGGCATACCTAGATCATCCCATCTCCCAACAGGATTTTAAGGTGAAAACACACCCAAGGCTAACACACAAAATACAGTTTGGATATCAAAGAATAATTAAGGAAAAAAATATCAAATCACTGGAAAATACTATTAGGGAAACAACACTGGGGAGGGAAGAAAAACACACAAGAAAACTGACTTGCAGGCTAGCCAGCAAGGTCATCCATTGCAGTGCCACCCAGAAAGTGTGAGGTTGGGGGCAGGGTTAGAGGCACATTTACAAAACTAGTTTGTTTGACAGACTGAAAACATCAGAACACGTTTTCATCTCCAGTTGCAAGAACAAAAGTGAGAAATGTTATGCATGTTCACTTTACTCGATGTCACATCTTGCCAGTCAGTTCAGTGGCTGTCACCATAGGATATCACATCCCTTAATTCCATTCTGTGGTCTGGCAGTGGTCTGTTCTTTAGCTAAGCTGCAGCAAGGAGACTCTGCAGTAACACATTACCTCAATTTCCTTTTCCGCAAGGAAAGCAATCAATATTTTATGTCGAAAATCCCTGGCTCACAGTCCTGTAGCTTTGTACAGCTGATCTTTGCAGCAGTTTACATACTGATGCTGCTTCTGACCCCCAGTCCACGTGAAGGGCAGTTAAGCGTTAACTATTCCACATTTTTCAAAGAATTGAGCATTATTTACTTATGTTTCCATTCTGTGATGGGAAGCCATAAAGCCCCCAAATTGTCCAGACAGAAAACAACTCTAGCCCTGAGGAACAGTTAACCACATCCTCCTTCTGAGGGTTCTGTGAACAAATACTCAACAAAAAGCTGAGTTTAGGTAGAACAGTTTTATAGGTGAGAGTATTAGAATAAGCATTACAGGACATGAAGCAAACAGTGGAAAGCCGGTGTCCTGGGACAGACTGGAGGTTCCCAGCATGAAAGGGGGTCACAAGTACAATCCCCAACAGTCACAAGAACCACTCTTCCGTATGCAAGGATTTCACATTCTGATCTGAAGACCTTCTTGCCCTATGGAAGTGACTGACTGTCACAGCTATAGAAAAGAGCTGATGACACATGTGGAAGAGGAATCATTTAGCCAACAGATCTTTATATATCTGCTAAATATCCCTGAGCCTTATCTATTGACACAGTCACATTCATACTGCCCAGGACACAGCAGTGTAGCTCTGTACATTCCATACTTTAAGCACAATCAAGGATGCTTTGATCCACAACTATTCCGAGACTAATACTTTCCTGGTGCTGTTTTAGGGCACTGCTTCAGTTCAAGTCACCTGCAGCTTCTGTACACACCACACGTACCTGGGGCTCCCAAGGGAACATGCAATTTGTATCAGTAAAATCACCTTTTTGCTGGCCAAACTCAATCCAGGTCTCTAAACGGAGGAAACTGAAGCATTATGAAAACGCTGCCCATCTAACTGCATTTATACCAGCACAGACAAATATCCCTGATTAATTTCCCATCCTGACATGAAACATTAACAAATGGCTAATGTCAACCAAGCTTAAAAGGTCAGCAGTTACTTGCTCAGCATTTCAAAGGATCCCAAATTTTTCACAGATTATTGCTGTGTCTTCTCCATACAGGCCAGTAATGCAGTGAATTTAGCCCTGACTCAAGATTTCAGAAGCTTTTTTGTTGCTCTTGCTGTTGTTTTTAAACAAAGGGTTCTCCAAACAGAGATCATGCAACCTGAAGAAAATTATCAGCCAACACAAGGTCTTCTCAAAGCCAAAATACTTTTCACTCTCACTTCTGAATCAAGTCCTTTAGCTAAATCTCCAGGCTCTTAAAAAGGGCCTTAGAATTGTGACAGAGTGTTTTCCTCACATTTTTTAAAATAAAAAAATTATGGAAAAGTAATTTGTGCAAACAGCATTAATCAAATACAGTGCTGCTTGCAGTCTTCAGCTTTTTCAGCCAGCTCAAAAAGATTCAGCAGGCTTCCCCTGGTGCCACGCTCCCAAAGCTTCCTCAGCGTTTAGCTTCTTTTCCTGCCTTACCTCTCTGCTGCTTTTCTGCTCAGAAGAATACTCACAAAAATAACCAATGAAACCTCTGCATGTTGCAAGATAGGGCATGAAGCCATGGAGAGGTATCTGGTCACCATCAGGCAACTGTTTCCAGAAAAGAAATAATGTTCTCCTATTTTTATTCAAGAATAAACTGTATTACTTCTATCATTTCCCACCATCCCAAATGTTATCGGGCAGGTCAAGCAGGTCTGTGTACAAAACTTTGTGAGCAAAAGGTATTCTTCAGCAGCACCACAAAGAAAGAACTGCAAAGTCACATTTTGCAAGGCTGGGCTCTCTGCTCTTGGCAGGGCAAGAAGCATCTGCAGGTCAATGAAACTGGGACACAAGATGAAGTGAGGAGAAGTTGAGCGGAGTTAGGCTCAATCCTTGGACTGGAGGGCAAGCGCTCATTAACAAGGGGAACAATTTGGGAACAACTCGTTACTTCCTACCTGCCTTATTCCAAAGCTCCCACACCCAAAGAACTGATTAACTCTCAATTGGAAAGGCAAAAATCCCTGCAAGGCAGGGAATGTGCTGGGGGAGGCACAAGTGAGGGAAAAAAAAACCCGGATGGCTGGGGCCTAGTGGCCTACATGCGGCTGAGATGAAGGTGCAAGTTTTAATTTTACTTCCATGGATTTTAACAGCAGTAAGAGCCAGGGCTTACTCAACTGGGATTCCTAAAAATAGCACTTGCCTAAGTAACCACACAGGACCACATGGGGCTCTATTTTCCTTAACTAGCTTTTGATCTAATGGAATTCTTCAGTTAAGTAAAAGAAGAAACGGGGTCTTTGTGGTGAAAGCACATGACCAGGAGTTAGGAAAACTGGCTTCTCCTCCACACTGCTACAGATTTGTTGTTTAGTCTTTCATGCAAAACAATGTAGCTCTTAAAGCACCTTTCTACCTCAGACCAAAACCTGTGACTGCATTTAAAAGCTGCAACATCCGTGCCAGCTTTGCTCCTTCCAGTCAGCCATGCAGCCAGAGCTCAGCGCGGGACACAGGCTCTATCCGTGAGCCAGACAAGGATTCAAACAATTAGCCTGGTTGCACTCCACACCTCCAAGCTACACTGGCTGCAACAGGGCTGAGGTAAGAAAAGCTTTGGTATGTCTCTATGCACTGCATTTATCTTTCTGCACTATGCTGTTGCGCTGTCCTCTGCACTTCACTTGCCTCACATAGGAAGTGAAAATTAACCTTCTTGTAGATGTAAGCACAGTGCATTAAGCACTGGTAGGGTGTTTGTCTAGCACCCAAAGATGCTTAAATCTCACAGCAAACCAAGGCAGCTAATGCACCCAACGCAAGGAGGCAGAGCTGCAGTTCAGCGAGGCTGGAAAGCACAAGAGCAGAGCGGAAGCGACACATGCTGGTATTTCAAACAGTCAACAAGCAGCAAGTAACCTGGTAAGACCTCTGAGACCTTGACCAGGATAGACAAGCTCTGCCCTGTCAGAACTGGCTGCTTTCCTAAGTTTGCAGGACCCTACCTGCTTCCCACACCCAGGAGAGGGCTGCAAAGGGCTCACAGCTGAGATGCATCCTCCCACCCTGTAACCTGCCAGCTGAGCTGAGCACTTACCCCAAATGGACCCTTCCACCCTCCTCAGCCAGCACGTGAGCTGCTGCACCTGAGGGCTCTGGAGATGGGATTCCCCACAGGAGCAGGTTTAGGGAGAAGAGACTGGACAGCAAGAGACAAGCTGGAGTGGACTGTAACAGCAAATTAACCCCTTCTCTGGCTGCTGGGAAAGTGAGCCAAGCCTAGCACAAAAGGAGGAGACATTTCAGCAGCCACACTGCAGAGAAAGGTCGTAATACACCTGACAACACATTTAAACAATGCAAAACATCCTTCCCAATGCCTGCAGCAAGTCAGCTCCTATCCTAAAGATCTAACACACTTGGGCCCACAAGCCGCTTGCCAAGTTGTCAACATGGCCTTTGATATGAGAAAGCTTTGAAACCCCTGCCTTTAAGGCCAACACTTGCTTCTCCACCCATATTTGAAATGCAAGATGCCTGAAAGCTATAGAACTATTTTAACACTGAACATTCAGGAGTCTACACCGCAGAGCGGACACGTTCGCTGGGAACTGCACTTGGAATTCTAACAAGTCCCCTACTGCTACAATAACCGTAGCTGCGTAACGGAAGACATGCCAGGGATCGCAGGAAGCTCAAGCCTTCCAGCGCTTTCTGAGATCTCCATGGGGAGATCAGGCCAAGGAGCACCTTGTTTAAACCCATGCTAAATGCCAGGATAGCAAGGAATGTGAAGCAGGGAAGATAAATTGCCACCGTTTTCCTTAAAAAAAAACAAAACAAAACAAAACCAAAAACACACAAACAAAAAACCAAAACCAACCCTGCTTAAATCAAGTTTTGCACCAAACTGAGGCATTATGAATGTTTGTTTTCGCTCAGGGGGGGCAAAAGGATAGTCAGTAAAATGTTATTTCCCCAGATGTCAACAGAAAACCCATGCATCCCACCCTGCAACTCAAACATAACAGCTTCATGCTTTTTTCATCTAGATGTAATCCATTCTCTATTTTACTTCTATTTCTTTTCTAGGGGGTACTGATGTAATTGTGATCGTCCAAAGTCAGAGGACATCTTCTTTGACCCCTTCCTTTCCGAGTTTCCTCCTCAACTTCACAGCTGAACCCACAACAACCCTAGTCATTCTTCAGACCCAAGAGGACTCCACAGCACACGAGATGCTGAGACCATAGCATGTGCCACGATCCACCGGCTCTGACCGTGATGGAGCCCCAAGGCCCCAGCCCTCAAATCTACAGTCACTCCAAACTCACGATTTCACTCATACACAGCAGAGCCAGCCACCAACTGTTTGAAGTACCCGTCTCCCCAGACACGAACAAAACAGGGCAGCACGTGTTTCAGTAGGAGTTGAGTCTTCCTACTCTGGCACAGCAATTTAGGAGCTGTAAGACAAGCACTAAGGCTGGTCTGATCCAGCCTTTTACAAGCTTTACATTTCACACTGATGTTATCAGCAAGTAAATCAAACACATTGCAAGCAAAATAATTTTTCATATGTTTTTCCTATATGCATTCCTCTCAACTGAGTGTTCCGGATACATTAATTGTTTTCTGTCAGTCATCTTTCCAATTAAGATCTGCTCCTTCCTTCCTTCCTAATTTTGCCAGTATGTTACACAAAATTTAGTTGCTGACATGTTCCAACAGGGACAAGAGGAATGATCAGTAGAGATTAAAGCACGCGATGCATCAGCCAACTTTTCAAACAACTGACAAAAGAAACGCAAAACATCTTGAAAGGAGAGGTTTACAGAGATGGCAGCTCTCTTAAGATGGTTGGCCTCAAGATCATCACCATTTCTGTCAGTTGTCAAAAGTGTTTTGTGTTGCATTTAAAAGAATGGCAATTAAATCCCCAAGCACACACAAGAGGAGAGCCCACAAATGTTTTCTCTATATTTTATTAATACAAATCCAAGAAAGACCATATAGGGTCATCTCTAATATGTACTAAATAGCACCACAGGAGCTCTGTTCCAGGTTACACCCAGGCAGGATCATGGACAAAACTAAGATGAAGACAATCATGCCCTTATGGATTACTTCCATTAACATGAACATCCAAGTTCTGCAGTCCTTAGGCATAGGCACTTGTCAAGGGCTCCAAATCAAGAGCTTGTCTGGTCATAAACATCTTGGTATAGAGTGTGCTATTTTAAGAGACCAGCACCTATGGCTCAACTCCAGATGAGCAGTAAATGAACCATCCACTCAATCCACAAACAGAGTAGCTAGTGGTAGGTTTTGTTTTCAAATAAAGATGCTACTGATTATACATCAGCAAGAAGTCAAGTTGCAAGGCATTAACTAGTATGCTCTCATCTCATTTTCCCACCAGCAACAGGATTCTCATATCCAAGTTTTATTGCTCAATAGCCACAGCTTCTGCCAAAAATCACAAGGGAGCCAGGGGGAGGGGATGGCAAATATGAAATGGGACAACAGCTGTCAAGGTAATTTGATAGCAGCAATGGCTTCTTGAACCAGTGGACACTCTTGAGAATGTGAGCCAAGGCCTCCAGGCATCCACAGAAAAGCCAAGTAAGATAAAGAGCTCGGTGAGAGAGCAGATACAGATGTCTGAGACAGAGGAAAGAACAAAGAAAGCCAAGGCCATCTAACTTCTAAGAACTTCAGTTTTCCAAACAAAAAAAAAAAAAAAATTCAGAGCAAGTGTCCAAATGAACCCTCCCAGCCATGAAGACAAACCATCTTTTGTTTGAAAAATGTTTGCAAGTTTTCCCAGTACTCTTTCCAAAAACATCTCAAAACTACAACATCCAAACAGAGAAGAGGAGTGAAGAATGAGCTGACAGATTAAAAGATCAAGTCAATAACCCTCTACATGTTCAAATCTAGCTTAACTTCCACTAACAAGTAGCCATCTGCATTATGAGATTCACATACATTAAACTAAGCACAAGTCGATTCCTAATACACCAATGCCCACAGTGCATCCATAGCACAGAAAATATCCAAAGGGAAGGGTTATCAGTGGAAACCCTGAAAATTTCCGTACTTTCAGTTTAGTTGCTCTGCTAAATGAACCATCCCTTCAGCAGTGAGTCATATCCTTCGGTGGAACAGTAAGAAGAAAGCTCTTTTGCTTGTGTCTATGTGGCACCTGTTTTGGTAACATTAAATGGATTGCAGAGATGTGCCAAAAACACAGGCGAGCACAAACAGCAAAGCAGGAACGTGTTAGCTGTGACAAGTGCAGCAGAGAGAGGTCAGACACTTTAATGATTACTCTCATCAGTAGGTTTTACTCTTCTTTTTAGGGTAGTTTTAATTTTCTGTACTTTATGCTTTAAACTTCTCCCATGCACTGAACAATTGCAGTTTTCTTACTTTCCCTCTCTTCCCAGGGCTTCTGGATTCTCCTCAACCACCCCTATACACAGGCTTGTCTCAGCAATCTCACAGGAGTTTGCAATAGCTGGGAGAAAAAAAAAAGCAAACAGAAATGCTCACAGCTTTGTTCAGTATTATTGCCACCTGCTACAGACAAGTGACATAACAAGAAACACGTACCCACAGATGCATTTTGGCAGTGATCATGATGCAGATCAATTGTTTCTTCATGCTGAAGTTAACATTTTGACTGACACTAATGCAGTTTGTCATTTATGTTAAAAATAGCTTATTCTGATAGGGACATAAAAAACAGATGACAACTGGCTACCAGAATTTAGCATCAAATTTAAAATCAAACTGCAAACCTAGTTCAACATTCAGTTTCTCTAGTTAGATCTTCAAGCATCGTACTTGAGCACAGCAGTCCCTGGTTTGTCTAATTGAGGCTGCAGATCTCCCTGCAAGCATTGCAGCTCCCTCACCTGACCCCGGAGGGACGATCTACTGCTATTTTTGAAAGCACTTACTAAAAAAGCCCTCACCCAACACAAGAGCTTTTGCCTTAAGTGCTGGTCCTGCAGAGCAGACATCAGACATGGAAGAGGAGGGTGGCCTCTGCAGGCCTCCTGACCCTCACAGAGGCAGATAAAGAGAATCCACAGAATGACTGCCTCGAAGCCAAACAGGTTTAACAGCCCTGCACCATCTCTGAGGCAAAAGGCAATTTGCTTGGTATGTCACAGATAAAACGTGCCTGTGTTGAAGCGAGGGTAATGAGACATCTGCCCCATGCCACTTCAAAAGGTTAACAACTCAAATGTTGCAACACTCCCATCTCCTTGCCTGCAAAGGCTGCCTTACCTAGTCCCACCATCTCTCCCTTCAGCTCCCTGTTCCAACATAAAGGGATTAAAAATTAAGGAAAAATAATTTTATTTAAAACTAGACATCTACTTCTGTTACTTCTGGTAGCAACTTTTTCAATGAGACTTCTGAATTCAAGCTTTACTGAAGGGTACCATTCACTCACCTCTTCATTTAGTGAGTCAAAGGAAGAAGAATGAACTAGCCCCTGCCCTCATCTTCTCTGCACAAGCCTAACTCCTGGGACAGGGATGAGAAAACAGATCACCGCTTCACACTGTCTCAGTCACATCCATTTTCTGAATGGGACAAGCAGGAAAATTCTCAGCTCCTCCCTCCTGTTCCTATCTCCTATGTCAAAGAAAACAATAAAGAGCCAGGTCACTATGATCACAAGCACAGCACATCTCTTCATGCCAGCAAAAATGGTGCCCTGGATTATGAATCAACACCGAGCTTCTGCACTAACAGACACTTTAATCAGACATCAGTCATTAACGGAAGCATAAAGAGACATAGTGATAATGGTATCATCAGGACACAGGTCCTTTCAATTCTGTGTCACAGAGGCAATTCCACCCTAGGGAACAACCACCAGAGCAGTGACAGAGCCCAGTCTCTGCCAATACCCTCAGAAAAAGCAGGACACACTGAGTGGCATATGGAGGAGGCTGCCTGCACCACCCTAGAGCAGAGCTGGACCATCACAAGGACAAGTCTTGCACACCCCCTTAATTGCTGACAAATACCTGGTGGGCTGCGCTTTCCCCACATCACATCACTGCACATGGAATAAGGGAAGAGTCCAACTAAGCCATCCTTTTTATCCCAAATGAATAGGATTCACCAGCAGTGAGAACAGACTTGGACCTGTGTCACTGCATCCCTCTTAGCCAGCTTGCTCAAGATTCCTTGGAATGGGTGGCAGTGAGGAACAGTGCAGTGTTACCCTCTGGTATAACTGACCTGTCCATGGTGCAAGAACAACTTTCAGTGGCACCAGGAATAAGAGCTCAAGACTTTCTGGTTCATGAGGGAGCCAACATATTTAGTCATATTTGGATTACCACCTTGTCACCAACAAGAAAAGAGGACAGTCACCTGCATATCCCTCAACACTGGAAATTTAAGCACTAACAGGTTTGCCATTTAAAGACTTGACTACTAGGTTTTCAGCCCAGAAAACAGAAAAATGTTTAGTACATAATTAATCCTAAATTGGACATTAGTTTAAAACAGTCTGAAAGCAAGAGCCAAGCAGCACAGGAAATAGCATCTCTGACACAGTAAAGAAAAAACAAAAGATCAAAACCCCTCTGTGTCAGTAAGAGGTAAGAAAGCACCCAATAATGAACGCTACAGCAGCAGTTTTAATAGGCAGAAAGCTGCACAGAACAGAGCACTAACCATGGGACATTCACCTTAACTGCCTCCACACACTTGCCTAGTGGATGGCCTCATCTCATCTGTCACCTAGTCTCTTTCTGGTTTTCCTCACCTACTGCCAACAAATAGTGCCAGGAGAACTACGCATTGATCTGAAAAAGGAGAGTGAAAACATTGAAGACACTGACAGCCAAGGAACTCAGGGCAAGAGAAACAAAATCTGAGTCACTGGAGGGGCTGTCAGTCTAAAGAAAGTTGCAATTGTCATGCAATGAAGCTATTACATGAATGTTAAACCAAACTCCTATTATAGAACCCAAATTACAGTAGACAAGCTGAAACATACTGGCTCCCACAAAACCAATTCAGTTGATAAATGGGGAAGGGATAGAAATGAGTCCTCATTCTACAGCAAAGTAATTGAAGCCCAAGGAAAAGGCATCACAATCAACTACAACTTTGGACAGTGCTAAGAAATCCAAAAGACAAAACCCACCACTTTATCCTTGCCCAGCTCTCAACTCAGTTTAAGCAGTTATGCCTTTGATTTCCTTGGGTCATTTTTCCATTTTGAAGGAAAAAAAATGCAGGAATAGGAAAAGTAAGTCTCAGTTTTACAAGGATTTAAAAAAAAACAAAAAACAAAAAAACAAACCCAAACCCCAAACAAGTTTGTTCCTATTTGTAGGAACTTTTGCATCTGGTCATATCTTGAGGGTTTTTTTAATGTCCCAATCATCCTCAAAGTCACAGAAAACACTGAGATGAGAATTCCTTTTGTTAGGAGAATTGTTCACAAGCATTACCACAGCAAGAGCTCTTCCTCCCAGGAACTACATGCTGCCTCAAACTGTGAGAGTACATGTTTAATCACAGTACACACTCATTCCTTGTCACAACTACTAACTGCAGCACTTGACAGGATGGTTAAGATAACCTTTCTTAAAAGAATCTTTGGAGTTTAAAGCACTTTATTCCCACCTAAATGCTCATTCTAAAAACTGGCAGGACACTGCTGTCCCAGTGCTTTTCAAAGGAAATAGACCCAGACACCACTGAAATCCCCGAGCCTACCAGCTTCTTCATGGTGGCTCTTTGCTCAGCATCCTCCTTTGAACCTTTCAAGCACTGCTCAAGGCACTCAGCTCTTTCTACTGATCAAGAGGTGGATTCAAGTAGAAAACAGGGTACCTAGAAACAGCCTCCGATACTTTCAAGTGTGTTTCCAGGTAGAGATTAATCAGATAGTGGGAACAATGGCAAACTACAGAGCATCATCAATACAAACTTGGTAAGAGAAATTTTCTTAATTTCTCTAACCCATGCTTGGATTAAGACAGTCCACATAGTTATTAGTTCCAGGATGGCTGCATGTCTGTCTGAAAAAAAACCATGTACTGATCTGTCTGCAAAGCCAAATAGTTTAAATACAAAACCATCAGGAATTACAGCTAGACAACTTCCCCCTTTCTGAATATTTTCCTTGGAACTTTTTGGTTGGAGCCTGTGCATTGCATAGGGCTGAGAAGGCTATTACTCTTGGAAGCTATACTCCCAAATTCTTTCCTTTACTGGAAGATGTGAGGTTGATGATTTGCAAAGAAGAAATGTATTAAAGCCTCTTACCACTGGACCATGTTCAAACAGCAGGCAAGCAACAAGTTTAAACCCAGTTTCCAGGCCAGGAATCAGAAATGAAAATGCCCTCAACACTAAAATGTATGCGTGTCTTCACCCTACCCCACACGTTTCCACAGTCTCTCTCATAATAAAATAAAGCTTGTTCAAAGATTACAGCAAAGACTAGAAAATTCAAAACAGCTGCTTTGGAAAGAAAAAAAAAAAAACCATTAACAGAATAGAGCCATTGACATCAGAGCTCTCCTGGTAGACCTCTCATCCCATGCACAGCAAGTGTTCCCATGCACAGAGGAGGAGAGACTGGGATTCCCATCTGTGGTGCATCACACAGCACAGGGAAACCTTCATCCCCACCCTTAACCCCAGGGGCATTGAAGAAAACAGGAAAAAAGAAAGCTACTCTATTTGCTTGCTCATTGACTGCTCTCACAGGTTCAACTCTATGACTGGCATCAAGCTACAGATTGCTGTAGTTCTTGGAGCCTGCATCCAGTAGGTAATTAAGTTTTTTCACTGCCACAGCTGCCTTCCTCAAGCTCTAACCTCAGGGGATTCCCACACTGGGAAGCTTCACCCCACACCAAGACTGCCTACAGGGTGAACTGTGCAACTTCTCCATTTCCAGGTTCTCCTTGGGAGCCTTCAGACAACACAACATGAGCTGAATTAAACTAGCATGCTACTGGTAAAGCAGTTTCACATTAGTGATCACAAATCCCCTCTGGGCCTCTGTCAAATGAACTGAGAGACCTAGAAAACCGTCAGTCCTGATTATGATGGAGAGGCTGGGTCCATCATATGGGATCAGAGCTTTAAGCATGCTGTGATCCCTGTAAGGGTCACAGGAAAACACAAACACACTAGTACAGAAGGATCAGAAGCTGGCTTTCCTCTACACAAGATACAAGAAAGTCTCCTATTTCTCTTGTAAGTGAGCACTAAAACCTTTACGAGCTCACATTGAGTCTGAAGTACACTGTACAGCATTTTTATTAAGAGAGATATAGACAATGATTTGGACAGGGATCTTGATTTCTCCAGGAGAAATCCCATCCACATAGCATAAGCAATTCTTCAACACTAAGAGAAGGAAAAAAAAATACTCCCCGGGAGCAGTGTGAAGTTCTTGAAATTCACTGTTTTGAAATTAGTGTTTTCAAACCTAACCACTCCAAAAGGCTCCAGGCAAATTAGAACATCAACAAGAAGATAAAAGTTATTCCCCATGAGGGTAGGGAACCAGCACACAACAAGACCAGATCACATTGAAAAATAGCAGGAATCCTATACCTTTACAACCATGTAGTCCACATGGTGAGCTACTCTCACAGTCCACTGCCCCAGCTTCCAGTGAGGAATCCCTTACTCCTCTACTCTGCTGGAGGAAAAGTAAGACCTAATGCAGTGAGTCTTCAAGGTACTTTGATTCTTTCTCACCCCATCCCCACACACTGCATCAAGACATTCAAATAAAAGCTGAAAGTCAAAAAGCCAAAAAGCTTTATCTGTACACATACTTTAGTTACACAGCAGGGAAAAAAAAAACCCACACAAATTCACAGAGCAAAATATATCACACTGATTTATCTACCTTGAATCAAAAACTTAGTGACACCCCTTGAAGTTCAAGTTAGAGCTACTGAATAACTCTAATTGACAATTCTGGCCTACTTTAACTAGTAAAAAAATTGAACTGATGCCTCTTTACTAGATGCCCTGTAATATCAACTGAAGGTCCTTGCCTGCACTTGCTGTGTATGGGAATTGTAACTGTAAGAACTGTTCTTGCTTCCAATGGAAAGATGTCCCAGGCAAGATAGGAAGAACTAAGCCTGCAGCTTGCCTAAAACCCACAGCCACACCTACTTTCAATGCCAGATTGTAAATTTTTATCAAGAACAAGTTCACACCGGCAGATTTTCTTCCTATTTGTAGGAATCTAGAAATTGCTGATAAGCAATTCACAAGCAATAAAAGCAGGCAACTGATCGTCCTTGTCCTCACATAACTGCTGCATGGAAAGGGGTCCTGCAGGCTGCACTTTGAACCCCCCAGTGCAAAGGGTAGGCAGGACAATCTTCTGAAAGCCAGAGGTGGAGTCCTGGAAGAAAACCAGAAATGGCAAGATCCTTCTTAAAATTGTTTGTTGGCAGCAGAGTATCCAACCAAGGCAGAATCAGCATTTTTGTTGCCCTCATTACCCATGGATGAATGGGGAAAATAAAGCCTTGTTCACCTCCACAAAGATCAGCTGTCACAAAAGGCTCTGTCCCATCACTGTAAGAGATCATACCACCATAAAAAAAACTCGCTGTAAAGAAAACCCCAACTTTCATTCACACTTGCTGTGGGAAAGAACCTCGAGGAAGGAGGAGCCCAGTCTCGAGGGCACAGTTCACCCTGCAGAGAGCAATGTTACCACACGGCTCTCATTTGAAGAGCAGCTCCTTTTGGGACTGCCAGCAAAAGAATGGTGCAATCCCAACATAAAGCATTACAGAAAACATAACTATACATATCTTTCGTGGTGAATGTATGTGTTCATCTCCTGGCCCCAGTGCCTTTGGCTGGAGCAAAGCTCTTGCCTGGTTAATTAGTAACTGCAGCAGAGTCCTGTTAACTTGTAAACTCTTGTAGCCTCCACAATCATCAGTTTTCAGCTCCCAGATTGACAGGCATCACACTTACTCTGTCCTTCAAAATACAATTCCTTGATGAGAAGGGCTGTTGTTTCATAAACACTGAAATCATTATACCAAACAATTCACAAGTGAAATGCTTCAATATAAAGAGACACAAGTAAGTCCCAACCACACAAGCTTTCTTTGCTTTGAGGTTTCTGTTTAATCCAGGGCTTGGATATTTTAAGACAAGTCGGTTACAAGACAAGTTGTTTTTCTAGTATTCTTTCAGTAGTCCTTTCAAGCAGATATCATCACCAGTAGGTGAGGAGCAAGTCTGAGTCATGTTTTTAAATCACAAAAATAACCACAAACACCCATGTAAGAATCCCAATTTCAACACGCCAGCCAACCCAGACAAAGAAACACCTCTGGCATTACAGGTTGTATACTACAACAACCCAATCTTCAAAGGCAAACAACCTATATGACGCCCCACAGAGAGCATGGAAGTGTAGAAAATCCTGGAAGTTATTCTTCACTTCAGTGAAAACTGTCTGTCTACCAAAACTCTGCAAGGCTCCCAGACAATTTTAACAGAAAACATGACAACAATGGCTCAAAGATTCCCAAGGGCCCCTACATTTGACCCTTCAGAGCAGAAAGATACTACAGACAAAGCCACAAACAGGGAAGAGAACACTTCTGAGTAAAGGAGGACAAAAAAAAGGAAAGAGCTAATGGAGGCAATTTTTAAAGAATCAAAGCTTCTTTATTATTGAGAACCAAGAATGCAAAGATAAGGTGACCTGGCCACTGTGTTTAAGAACATTTGGTGCATGCAACTCCAGTGGCAAGTCAAAAGAACATTCAGTTCCTCTCCAAGCATGATGGATCTCACTTCCATCTCTCCTTCTGCTATTGCAACTTTGTGTTTCAAGCTGGAGTGTCAAATAGGGACCTGGTCCTTTTAGGCCCACTTTGTGAAAGACACTGTATGGCTTGATGTCCTGGCATCATAACATTAGAGGGGGTTTTGGTGGGTTTCTTGTTGGTGTTTGGTTTTGGGTTTGGGGGTTTCTTTAAGAAGCTATGGGAAAACTTCAGTTCCTCTGCCTTAACTCATAACAATATGTTTTGCAGAATCAGAACCTTATTACTCCATGTTGTACAAAAAGCTATTTAGAACACTATAGGAACACCTCACCTGTCCAAGCCATCCCTTTCTCTTCCCTACATCTACTTCTCTATAAGACCACCTACACTGAGGTGATGAGGTCATCTCTTCTCTTCCCCTTATAGTTCTTTAACCAGTCTTACTTTTCATGCCCTTCTCACAGATGCTTTGTATACCATCACACTCAGCCCTAGTTTATTCCCAGCATAGCTTCTTCTACCAAATATTGGGCCATGCAGATTTCTTGGCCAAGGGAAAAGATGCATTCCTCCAGAAGAAGGTTAATGACAGATTTATGCATCTCATTTTCTATGATTATAAATTGGTGAAAAGTGAAACAAAACCCCATTGCTTGAAATGTCCTGAAATGACTCAGTGACCTTGGCAGGAGCCAGGCTGGATCAACCACCTGGTATGGACTGTTAGCCATGTGCTGTGGGCAGTAGTTCATTAGCACCAAGTATTTACACTCCTATTTGTAGCTGGTAGGCTGTAATTCAGGATCCTGTCAAATTAACAAGAGTGCCAGGTCACACTCACTGGGGTATGGTTCAGAGTACTCTATGTTGAGGGCTAGTTTTATAAGCTCCATTAGTGACATTGGAAGGGAATAGTAGAAGTGCAATTGGTCTACCTAGACTGGCAATTGTACCACAGCTCTGTAGAGGCACATAAGCAAATGCAAAAGTGAGCTCTTGCTAAGTATTAATGAAAAAAACACAGCTGGGTAGTGAACAGACTCACTCAACACTGCTTGGCTACTGCTTTCACTCTCGTCCTACTTGATCCTGACTAAGCTGCTGTAAGACTGACTTAGGACTCTTAATATTGAGCAGACATTAAATGTTTAGAAGAGGTGAAGTAGTGAGACTTCAAATCCTCCAGGTCTTAATTCCTGTGCCCTCCAAGTGAGCAAGACAAAATCTGACACCAGACAACACCAGGAAGATGAGTAGATCTTGTCACAGTCTAGTGGCATTGATGCTCCATGTTAAGCGGCCTAATAACCCCCACAGTACTTCCCCTCACTATAATGATTCCTTCAGTAACACAGGAAGGGGACTCGGGCTCATAACACATATGAAGTGTGAGGTGGCTCATGCCCTCATTTCCTAAATTACCAGCTAGAGTGATACCATAGCCTGACAAAACAAAACCTACCTTTGGATGGCTTCATACAGAACTGACAATCAGAAATGCACTTCTAGGCCCACCTCCCTCTGCCACTAGCACTACACAGCTACAGACAGGAGACACCCACTACTGGTGTTTGTTTCTGTGCAGAAGCTGACAAAGGTTCAGTGTTGATTAGACATGCTCACAGAGAGAAATAAGCATCTAAGGCTATTTAATAAAGACAGTATTTTTAGTCCCAGAACTTCCTGAATCACAGCCTGATGAGATCAGTAAGCTTCCGTGGGGAACAAAATAAATTGGCTCTTTTCTAATACTTTCTCTAAGCAGCCCCAGCCATTGTCAGAAATGACCTACTGCAGAGGATTCACTATTATTGTTCTTATGCCCTCAGAGTCAACTGAAGTTCACTGAGAAAATGTTCTGCTCCTCAGAACCTCATGTCAGCAGAGAAAAAAATGAAACTCAAAAAAAATCTCAGACCTGGAAGGACACTGCAATGGTTAAACTACCTGATCGGTTTCCTACACTAATGAATTTGCTCAGAAGTTGACATTCTGCCTCTTTGGTCTATCCTGCTCCAAAACTGGCTGTGAAATGCTGTTGGCAGCACAGACTGACCTGAAGTTTACATTAGTGCCTATTACAGATAACCTTTACAGACACAGAGAAAGCAGAGAGGAGCATGGTCACTTGTCGTGGAATTCACTCCCATCAGCTTCAGCACAGGAAAGCATTTGCTAACTGAGCAAACAGCTGAGGGGAGGAAAAAGCAACTTCGTGTGTCTGTCAAACGACAAGAGTTGCGAACAATCAGTTAAAAAGCAATCAAAGAATCATATCCAACATGGGCATCAAACTCAAACCTCTATTACTCAAGCCATTTAATTCACTTACTCCTCCCCTTCCAGCCACCTGAAACACGTTTCTTCCTACTCTCAGCAGCAGAAGGAGTCCTCAGCTGGGCTCCTCACTGCGGCTGCTCTCCTAGTAGCCTCTCTTCTCCCGGTCCCTATAAAATGTTCCCAGTCGGGAGCTCAGGAAGAACTGGAGCTGTTCCCTGATGCATTCCCCTTGGCGCCTCTCCCTCAGCATACCAGCAGGAGGGCTGCCTGCAGTAACCCACATCCGCTGCTCTCCAGTGGAACGAGCACGCATCCCCCAGGAGCTCTGCAAGGCCAGCAAAGCTCTTGGCAGTGCAGTACCTGCGGGTGCTGCGCTGTCAGACAGCCAAGGAACAGTTTGTCACGAGGCAACCCCCACCCCCACATGCAATTTTTGTTCAGGGAATAAATCTGCAGGCATAGCATGCTAAGACTTCTGTTTCTTGGTGGCAAATTCCTTCCCACCTACCACTCCCCTACTCTCTTCACACAGAAAAGTCTCCACCCTGGACCTCCTCGACACCCTCTCTGTTATATGAATTTCCCCAAAAGGATCAGAGGAGGTGCCTTTTATTAGCTAAGCAGACTTGAAAATGATATTGTTTTCCAAAAAGTTTTACATGCCTTTCATAATCCCAGAAAGGATTTATGTAGTTTCTTCCACTTTCTCGTAATGCTGCAGTCACAGGGTTACACGGAAAAAGCGCCCAGGAGACAGTCAACCTGCTAGATAAACTAGAAAGTGAGCATTCAGACCTACTAAATAAAGTTACTCAAGGGAAGACTGGACTCAGATTCAGCAGGTCATAAAACTTGAAAGGAACCAGGAAAGAAGCCACCTACAAACCTGGATTAGAGCTGCACCAGAAAGATAAGTGACCTAATAACAAAAAAAGCTCCTCAGACCAAGTGACTTAATAACAGAAAAAAAACCCTCAGACCAACAACAGTAATGCAGAACTTTGGATCCCTGGGCTACGAATTACTTGCTATCCTACATGTTTCCAAAAAGAGAATCTATATGTTCAAAAGTAGGTCTAGGTATTCTTCTCTGCACTCAAAAGTCAGAAGTTTATGTTTCAGGCTGCTGGGGCTTGGTTTTCTTTCAAGGGGGAAGGGGAATGAGAAAAGAAATGGACAACATTTTTCCCCAACATCCACTCTAAATACAGCCACCATACATACATGCTACTAAAACCAGACAATACAAGAACAACAGAGCCTGAAGAAAATATCAATCAAGCTAAATCTGACAACATTTTTAGGAAAGAAGGATCTTTTAAGGTCCAGTTGGCAATGATTTTAATAAGGAATCTAGGAGTTTTCTCAAGGCTGCCATATGATTCAGAAAACAAGAGCTCAGAACTACTGCACAGCTACTGTGGCTTCTTTGCAACAGGTTAGTAAGCTCTGATCTGTAGTATAAAATAATAGTGGAAACAGATATAAATAAGATCAAAACATATGACTCAAAGTCCCCAGATAAGAACTCCAGCTGAGAAACTGCTGCCCTCCAAAGCCATCCAGGCCACCAGGAACACAGCTGTACAATGGCTTACAGAAAGTAGGCCAATCTTGAAATATTAGTATTACAACATGAGGCTTTTCAAGCTGAATTTTTGTAGCTCCAGCAGACAGGGAGCTAGAAATAGAAAGCTCTGGATTTGGGATCATACATGCAGAGATCTGCCTGTGAAAAACATCAAGAGCAAGTGCCAGAGAGCATTTAAGCAGAGACCTAGGAAGACTGTCAAAAACTAACAGAAAACAACAACAACAACAAAAAAAAGCAGGTCCACACACACACTGACAAGAAAAAGGAGATCAGTGGAGACAGTTCACCAGCTTCTTTCCAAAAATGACTCTGTGGCTCTTTCACTCCTTGCTGCAGATTAGGAGCCACAACACAAAACAATCCTGGAACAGGTAACGCCTTTCTCCCCTTAACAGCAACAGCCAACATCAGATTAGCTGGGAGTGAACTCATTTCAAATGAGATACCTCTTTGCTCTGAGCAAAGTCAGGCAGGTCCTTTCCTAGGCCAGTAGAAAAGGTACCTTATACTCCCTTGCATTAAATTTGAATGATTGAATTCAAGTTAAGCACTCAGCATGCTCACCCTGTAGGCAAGTTGACAGCTCTGGTAGAGGTTTAAGGTCTGTTTTTAGAACAGAAAACTCGCACCTATTTCAAAAGCTATTTATTTATTTATTTATTTGCAAGTCAACCATCCTTTTTAGAGGAGAAGCTTGTTTGTGGACTGCTTCAGGAATCATGTTTATTCACACTTTAAGACATTTGAGCGGCAAGGGAGTGGGAATGTGCTGAAGCTCTCTTAAAATTAAGTTTCTTGCCTGGCAGCATGGAAGTGAAACAGATACTTATTTTGCAATTGTGGTCAAAGAATGTTAACAATAGGCCCACCACCAAATCCTCCAGCTGTTCAGCCTAAGCACTAGAACAACTACAGAACTACCTATTTCATCTTCTACAACAGCATAAGGATGTATATCCTGCCATGTTTGGCTTTTAATCTCCTCCTTGTAAGCCTCCACTCCATATTTAGGTTAAGAATGTTTTGCTTCTGCCCAAAATGTGAGTTTCAAAACCCCATCTACCCAGCTAATTACCAAAAAAAGAAACCATCCTCTCTCCTCAAATCAAAGTATTAAATGACAGCACTATCACACGAGCTGCCTGTTGCTCCCAACAGTGGTAGCAGGGGCCTGGGTATCAAGAAAAGACACACTTGTGGGTTTTGAAGCAAGCTGGCTGGGGCAGATGATCAATGATGGGAAGGGAATGATTAAAAACTGTAAGCTTATTTATTTCCAACATGCTACTGGAGAGTAACATGCAATTTGATTCGCACCCTTAATTGTACATTCTCATGGGAATTTGGCAAGGTTGCTCTGAAGAAGAAAGTTGGAGGAGCTCTTGCAAAAGACACCACACTATGCCAGATCAAGCCAGCTATCAGTTATTTACATTCATTTCAAAGGACACAAAGGAAGCCACTTATTTCCACTATATCTGCACTTTTTAAAGAGAAACCAGTTAGGACAGAGCTGATCCTAACATAGGGCTTGCCCATACATACCAACCAGCATAGTGACTCGGGAGTAAACATTTAAGTATGCTCAAATGAGCCTGAATTAATTCCCAACTACAGAGACTATTCCAGGACTCATCTATCTCAGGAGGAAACACACACGTTAGGAAGTGATCCTGAACTTGTGCTACTGGGATGTTTCCTAGCGCAGGCAAGAGAAGCCCTCTGGCTATCAGGGAAAGTGATCTCCAGTCTGCACCTTCCAAGCCACCCAGGAGAACTTTTAAGACGCCTATTTTAAGCACCAGTTTCAGGAACTGTAAGGAGGCATTTGGCTTAGCCACACTTGCAGGATTAAAGCGCACACCTAATTCTCCCAGCTGTTAAAGAAAAGGACCGCTATGCTAGCACACAGGAGTGCATTCCATCCTTTCAGACCACGGAAATCAACTACCAATGTAACATCCATTTCTTCAGACACACTGCTGCATACAGAACTAGAAAACACCCGCAAGTCTCACTACAGGCTAAGAACCCTGTTGTGCTCTCCGGAGTCTGAACAGGGACTGAGACGAAGAACTACCCTTTACTCACACATGCAGCAAAATCCACCTTAACCAGCCAACAGTTAAGTGACATCATTGAGCTTCCCACATCCAAGCTGCAGATCCTGCAGCGCAGAAACCACAGCTCTCCCTCATCTCTCCTTCAACACCTCCAAACCCAAGTAAGACTTCCCCATCTCTACACACAGGCTGAAAGAGATAAAGATAACCACTGTTTCCTGATCAGTAAAGAGGAGGAATATGTTCTCCTTCTATCCACAAAGATGAAATAATGGTGAGCTAACCCTTGAAATCCCCAAAACTGAGTTAAGCAGGATGAAGATCAAATGCCATGACACCAGAGCTTAGCATGTGGACAAAACAGCACCTGAAACTTAAGTGGTAATTTAAACTTATCTGGAAAGACCATTCACCAGTTCACAAAGCTTTTTTCAAGGTAACTTTTGCACTTAATAAAAGGTGAACGCAAATACTCCCCCACTAGATCTCTCCTCTCAAGCAAATCACCTCCCAGGATCTGAGCTGTTCTGTGGTACTTCGATCAGATCTCCCTGGGTACGAACAGTCTGGTGGCACTACAAATGGCCTTTCTTTTTCCAGAACAGGAGTCCACACATCCAAACTGTCTGAAATTTCACTTAACAACTACTTTGAAAGCTCCCTCCTGCACAGGCCACAGAGCATTATTATTTGGCTTGCAGAGAGGAACAGATTTTAAAAGGAAAACAAAAAGAGATTTTTTCCTTTCTCATAACCAAGAGCTTCTATCAAGAATTAAGATGCATTTATCAAGTCAGCATCACCCACAGTTAAGACAAAGGTGGAAAGCCTCAGTCCCGTTCTGATGCAACTGATACACAAGCTACACCAAAGAGGCAGAAAAGGTCACGTCTCTGCTGAGCCTGTGGTCCTGAGGCACAGGGAAGCCTGGGGAAAAAGAGCTATAACTCTGAAGTGCAGCACCAACAGGTGCTTTGGAATATATTTTAAGACACTGAAATGATTTATGAGTTACAAGATCAAAGTGTCAATCAAGTAACTGGAACACGAGCAGAGAGCTGAGGTCGGGTGGCTGAGCCTATGAATGGAGCTAAAATGCCTTGTTTATCTCAGCACGTGTGTGCACTGAGCCTGAAAGGCACCCGAGCAGCCCACCCACTCCTCCCCGTCAGCCCAGCTGAAAAAGCACAGAGAAGACACAGCCAAGGAATGGGCGCGGATTCCCGTCAGTGGTTCTCACTATAACAGACAGATAAGTGGAAAAAGCAAGAAAGAAAACAACCTTGCTTGGCACCATGCCCACACACACATCCCAGTGCAGTGGGGGAAAAAAGGCTGGGGGCACATCCCAGCCGTGGATCAGCTTTCTGGCCCAGGGAACGAGCAGATCTGGCAGATGCCGAAATAGCGGTCACTCACTGTCCAGAATGCACCTTCCCGCACCCCTCCCCTCTGCGAACTGGAACCCCAGAGGCCCCCCTGCAGAACTCCCTTGCTGCAAGTAGGTAAATGCTGGCCGCCACCGAGCAGCACCTCCCCACCACGCCCCCGACACAGGCACAAGCCCACCTTTCTTGAACTCCTCCAGCATGGCATCGAGCTTGGTGTCATTGAAGACAAAATGTAGCGGATGGTTGTAGAAGCGGGTGATGGTCTTGAGTGGCGTGCAGTCATCGGGGTCCACAAAAGCCAGGTCCTTAACGAAGAGCAAGTCCACGATGTTGGAGCGGTCACCCTCGAAAACAGGGATGCGGGTGTAACCGCTCTCCATGATCTCGGACATAGTGTTGAAGTCGAGCACAGCCTCGGCGGCGATCATAAAGCAGTCTCGGAGGGGAGTCATCACGTCCTCCACAGTCTTGGTGCGCAGTTCCAGGGCTCCTTGGATAATGTTGAGCTCCTCCTTGACTAGATCGTTATAAGGGTCGGTGACCCGCAGCATCTCCAACAACTTCTCACGGTTATAGACCGTGCCGATCTCCTGGCCCAGGACACAGTCCAGCAACTTGCTGACAGGGTAGGAGGCCGGGAAGGTCATCATCATGAAAAACTTGGTGAGGAAGATGGTGTTGGCGCCCACGGCCAGGCCGTGCCGAGAGCAAATAGCCTGCGGCACGATCTCGCCGAAGATGACGATACCGATGGTGGAGACCACCACGGCCACCAGCCCAGAGCCGGCAATGTCGTCCAGCAAGATGGTAAGCGTGGTGTTGACCAGGACATTGCCCAGCAGGAGGGAGCACAGCAGGTAGTTGCCCTGACGCCGAACAGGCTCGATGCGCTTGGCGTAGTTCTTCTCTTTGTCCGTGCCACAGTTCTGCACGATGCGCAGCTCCATGGGGTCCAGGGCCATCAGGCCCAGGTTGAGGCCACTAAACATGCCCGAGAGGCACAAGAGGAGCGAGATGAAGATGACCTGCAGCCAGAAGGGCAGCAGGAACTTCTTCTCCTCGCCCACAATCATCTTGGTGTCCTCGCCATCATGGTAGATCCAAGTGGTCTCACCCCAGGGCGGGGGTCCCGCCGGCCCCTCGGCGCCCGCCAGCCCTCCGGGAGCCCCGGGCCCCAGGGCGGCGGCGGCGGGGGCCGAGACGGAGGTGCACAGGTAGTAGGACTTGCTCTTCTCCGTTTTGCGCAGGGGCTTAATCTCGATCTCGATGATGCCCGAGGTGCGGCGGTTGAGCACGATGTGCGGCAGGATGATGATGTCCGAGGTGCGGATGCCGCAGCGCTGCGGGGCCCCGCCGCTGCCCGCC
>VZTE01001930.1:1796-27111 GCA_013397775.1 Eulacestoma nigropectus
CACGGCACGGCACGGCACGGCACGGGCACGGCACGGGCACGGGCACGGCACGGGCACGGGCACGGGCACGGGCACGGGCACGGCACGGGCACTGGGACGGCACGGCACCGCCGGTGCTGGGCGCCGGGCAGGCGGCACCCCGAGCCCATCGCCACGGCCCCCGCCCTGCCTTCACCGGAGCCGGGAGCACAGCCCCGCAGCCAGCGTGGCGGGATCGGGCACCGCCCAGGGCCCGCGGGGGCCACCGAAGCGCTGCCAAAGGAGCCCTGGGGAGCCCCGGCAGGGTCCTGGCGCTGCCCGCCGGGCTCTGCCGGGCCTGTGGCCAGCCCGGCCCGAGGGGTTCGGTCCGGCCCGAGGGGTTCGGTCCGCGCCGCGGCCTCCCCACGGAGCGGGGCTCCCACTGAGCACCCGGCTCCTGCCACTGCCTTGGGAACACTGAGGAGGATTTGGGGGCGTGACTGAACTTGCGGGAGAGAGAGAGGAACAATTCATAGGAGAGTTGTTTAGGCCTTTTAAAATATTAACTGAGAAACAACTTAAAATCCCAGGCTAAATCGTGTGTTTTAATGCGTGGTGATTCCTTCAAGACACTCATTTGTAACTCGCGTCAGGCCCGCGGTGCCGGTCCGGGTCCCAGCGAGCACAAACACCAGGAGCTTTGATGCGTGCAGCACGTCGGGGAAGAGGGAAACGAGTCCGCGTCTCTGCAGATTCCCAGCCTGCTTTCAGGGCTGTTGCACAACAGGAACGTTCCAGGAAGAACAAGCATTTTTACATCCTCAGGACAATGTGCTCTTGTGGGCCTGGTGGTGGATCCGAGAGAAAAGCCACATTCGACAGACTAAATTTGACTGTGGGAGAGGGATGGCTCAGCAGAGGGCCTGGGGACCTGTGGTGCCAGCCGGTGACCGGGCACTCAGACACAGCAGGAAGACCCCAGACTATCACATTTCAGCTGTGAGGGTATAAAAGCCTGGGGGTTCTTTGTTCAGGGTCCCTCAGAGGCACCAGCTCAAGCTGTTACTGTTCCACCATGATAAAATTGTTTTAAGGATCCACAGGTCTGATGCTCTGCTATGGAGTATATTGCACATTTCCAATCTTTTTGGGCATTTGGGAGCTTTTGATTTCCTTTTGCACCCAAGATAAACAAACCCCCAAAACTGCACAAATAACTCCTTATCATTTCCTCCGTCTATTTTCAGCTGATTTTTACATTGTTCTGTTTGCTCTGCTACCCTTGTCCTCCTCTTTCCAAAATTCCTGGGCCTATTCAACTCCAGCCTGGGATGGTGCACATTTTTTTTAGTTCTGTAGTAATTTATC
The DNA here is from genome assembly GCA_013397775.1 of Eulacestoma nigropectus. Taxonomy (NCBI): domain Eukaryota; kingdom Metazoa; phylum Chordata; class Aves; order Passeriformes; genus Eulacestoma; species Eulacestoma nigropectus. The sequence continues at coordinate 3,123 of VZTE01001930.1, forward strand.
CCCAGCAATGCTGTTGACCACACCCATTTAAATATTGCAAAACCTAACTCTGAGCTGCAGTATATGAACCACACTCTGGTGTGTGAGATGGCAGAGCACCAGGGCAGGCACTGAAGATGGGGGCATTTGGCCACACAGGGTGTAACTTGCACATTTTTCTACTCAGGGTTCTTTTAGTGATATTTTGCTGATCACCACACGTTACCACACATCTTAGCACACGTTAGAAGTGAGCTGGCTCTGTGTTTGAGGCAAGAAAGAAGAGCCCTAATGGTTGCAGAGCTGGACAGCACCACAGCAGTGGAGGGGTTTATCCTGTATGGCACGGTGGGGATCCAAGGATTCTGCACCTCTGACGTGACCGTGTGGGAAGTCTCAATAGCCAGAATGAGTGTTCAGTGTTTTACTGCAGTAGCTCTTGCAGGGGAGGCTGCTGCTGATGTGGAGGTGACCCTCCAGTGGGAGAGGGATTCTCTGAAGAACAGATAAAGCAGCAGAGGCCAGCTGGGTCTTGCTGTCCCATCCTGCTGCAGCAGGGTTTGGTCAGGATTTGAGTGTCAGCAGGGCAAGGCAGTGCTCCTGATGAGGGTAAAGGGAGATCTGCCCACACACCACCCCCGGCTGCAAGGCTGTCACACAGAGCTGAGTCAGCTTTGGTGCACGAGGACCCCATAAGGACTATTTGCTCTTCAAGTATGTCACAGAATCCTCATTGAATTCTGGCAGGGACCTTAAAGCCCATCCAGTGCCACCCCTGCCATGGGCAGGGACACCTCCCACTGTCCCAGGCTGCTCCCAGCCCCGTCCAGCCTGGCCTTGGGCACTGCCAGGGATCCAGGGGCAGCCACAGCTGCTCTGGGCACCCTGTGCCAGGGCCTCCCCACCCTCCCAGGGAACAATTCCTTCCCAATATCCCACCTATCCCTGCCCTCTGGCACTGGGAAGCCATTCCCTGTGTCCTTGTGAAGAGTCTCTCCTCATCTTTCTTGTGAGCTCCCTTCAGCTACTGAATTTGGTCACCCGATTTGCATCACTTGGGTCACAAATTAATTAACAGGCTGCTGCTGAAGCTGGTACATTTGATTATTCACTCAGATGGGCAGTTTTTGGTTTTATCCATGATGGGTTCAATCAGATGTGGTGGCCAGTTTGGCCATAATTTTAAATACACTTGTCGGTGCACCAAAAAGTGTATTAAATAAAAAAGCTCCCAGTTCTACACTATCCTGTGTAGGGTAGTGGGCTGTGTGTAGGTGATTTTTCAAATGCCAACACCTGACATTAACTTCAGAAAGGTTATTGTAGCTGGAGCTAATGATATGTGAAAGCCCTTGTGCATTACACTGATTGCAGCAGTACTGCCCTGGTTCTACACCCCAAGTGTCTTGAGCTGTAGAAATAAACAGCTAAAATGCACAGCTGAAGTAAACAGCACCAGGAGTTGGTGCTGACTCTTTTAGAACTGTAATAAACTCACATAATTTCGTGGGAAACAGAGACACTTGGAAGTGCATTTTAGTGTTCCCATGCCTGTCATGCTGCCTGGCCTCTTTGCAAAGCTGCATTTGTGTTAGTGATTCACATGTGATATTTTCCTTCCAAGTGTGCCTAATTTAGGATGATTCTGCCAAAGTAGCTGTTTTAATTTGGATTTGATATAAAATCATCCAACAATTGAGGCATGTATAAATTATCTGTATTTCAAACTGGTCTATTTTTAACTCTAAATGTTAGTCATTTACAGAAAGGAATAAAAATATTTCAGAAAAGGATAGATTCTTGTTAAACTACTTAAATCTATCAAACTGGATGAACTGTTCGTTCTGCAAACTGCCATTCCAGTCCAGATCCTAAGGCTGTAATCCAAAACACTGTTATGATGATGTCCCAGTTGTTTCTGTTTTATTAGATAAAAATGCCTCTACAAAGTGTACTGCAGGTAGTAAGGTATTGATTTATGGTTTTTTAGTATTATTATATCACACTTCTTTATGCTAGTATTTGCTGAATGTCAGTATGGACAGAATCATATCCTTATGAAGATTTCATAGTGAAGTGTTTATTCACTTAAGATCAATAAAAGTTTAGCTAATAAGGTAAAATTTTACTCTTATTCAAAGCACTTAAAATGCCTCAATCAATTTTCTGTTAAAAGCAGTTTATCTTAGCCAAAAAAAGTTTAATTAGAGCTTGATGACTACTGCTCAACACAATGCATTTCTCTACTGCAACACCTTCTAGAAATACGTTGGTTACAATTATTTAAGAGCTCTAAAAACATTGTCTGCTGTCAATAACAGATCTCAAGATCTGTCGATCTGGCCATTATTACTCTTGGTCTTATTTCAAAAACTGTGAAAGGAAAAGCAGCTTCATAGGTTCAGTCAGTATTTATTTTCTGCAAAGTGAAATCAAATATAATTAATGTAAACATATGTAATACATAAATATTAACTCAATCCATTAAACCTTTGTGGATCATGGCACTGAACTTATGGCAATCGTGTAACTTGAAAATGTTTCTTGCCGATAGCAGAGGTTTCTAAATCAATAAGCACATCTGAGAACAGGAAACCCCTTCACAATATAAAAGCACAGGACCTGAAAGCAAGTGCTGCAGAGAATGGTCACATGGAGCTGTTCTTTAAAACTATGTAGACTGAACAATTGCCACTAAAACTCCCTCTAAAAAAATAAAATGATTTGTTAATAACTTCTGTTATCTAAAGTTAGGTAGATCATGCCAGGTAGCACAAAATACAGTAGCTGGAAAATGCAAAATAATTTGGTTGGCCCATCTAATGCTTTGCCAGAGCTGTGTAGAAATCAAGAAGGATTCTCTGCTCCTTCTTTAATTCTTTTCCTTTTTTCTTCCAGTGCTTGTTTAAATACAGTTTTCAAGGTATTGTAAACATATGGTCCATTCTCAGAATCGAAGCTTGTCTAATAAAAGAGAGAAGTTTCAGTTCAGTTGTTAAATAGATGCCATACAGCAAAATTCAAAGTAGATGCACAACATTAAAAAAAAAAAAAAAAAAAAAAAAGCTTTGAGATTTATCAAAGAAAATATGTAGTTTTGATGGAGTGCTTAATGCTAAGTGTTTTCAGTTTCATGCTGACTAGACATTAAAATAAACCAGAAGACGAAGAAATGTAGTGATTGTTTTAACAGGCAGATTTACAAGAGATGAGGAAGCAGCATGGTGAACATTCTGTTCAAGTTCAGATTTCATTGGCTGAATCTGAGAAGAAATCTGATCTGAGCAATAGCTTCACCTGTCACTGTTACTGAATGAGCCCGAAGCAGAAATCAGTTATTCACATCCTGTGCTCCAGGCCTGGAACATAAGTGACTTGCAGTGTAATTTCAGAAAATTATTTCATCTGATGGAAGGACTTCACGTGGTACAGAATCTACCAAAGCCTTTGGTGAGCTACTCCCAATGATGAGTCAGTGTCACCCCTTAAAAATGATCTTTTCCCTAATTTGAAGATGTCCATGAACTGGCAGTGGTCCAGAAATAGAAAAATGAGACTCCAGGATTAAGGCTGTAGTAACAGAATTTAATTTTATTGAGAATATTTCCAACCCTCTATGTATGCAATTATTGTAAAATGTAAACCCTGAAATAAATAAGCCTGACACTGAAGTGTGAAGGAATTACTGTAGCCTTTCTCACAGAGGCCTCCCTCTGTTGATTGATTCACCTTTCATGATTTAAACCTAGTAAATACAAAGGATTACTTGCCTTGGTGAAAGCTTTAATAGCACGAGCAAGTAAGGCCTCCTCCACATCAGCTGGCAGCACTTGCAGGTTCACCACACAGTGTAAAATACAAAGGATAGTCTGACACTGTTCCTGGTGGGTAAAAGGAACAGCAGCTCATTAGAAGAAATACTGCCATGAAAAGCATTTCAGCACCCAGGTTTTCTTAACTGCTGTTTGAACATCAGGTTGTGCCTCCCTGTACTGAAACCTTTAGGTGCAGGAGTTGGTGGGGAATTCCCACCAGCCTAAAGAGCCTCAGTCACAATGGGAAAGCTCTTCTCCTGAGTACCACAAACTGCTCTGGGAATTTCTCGGAATTCCTGGGAATTTCAAGATCCCCTCCATGAACAGTACCTTTCCTGTGAATTGGCATAGGAAAGGTGAGATTTGATCTTTCAGCCCAAAATGCTGTGCATGTTCAGGGCTCTTTTCCCAATCTTGTACCTCTCGCTGTCCTTCCAAGTCTCTGTCACCACTGGAAGCTGGCAGAGAAACACCTGAGCAGTGCTTGCAAGGAGGAATAAAGGGAGGAACAGATCTTTGTGGCTGCTCCTTCCCATCCCTTTTCCAGCTTAATTAAGGGGCTGGAGCATCTGTCACACAAGCAGCCTGCTCTATGTAACTGTTTTGAGCAAGACACTTGGACTAGAAGATATCCAGAGGTCCAGCCAACACAGCTATTGGGGGATTCTGAAATAATATAGGATAAGGAAAGATAAAATTAGTATTTTTTAAAAAATGTTCCTTTCCCATTCATTTATAACAGGTGTCAAGCAGTTTTTATCTAATATGAATAGAAAGTTAAAAGTCTGATTAAGTGGAAGAATGCTTCAGGAGGAGACAGAGTGTTTTAGATGAACTTGGGAATTCTGAACATCATGTCATGAAGATGGAGACTGCACATGACGTTCTGAACACCTATTAATCAGAAGCTGTATTTTTGGTATGTGGAAGAGATAAAAGGGGCTCTATCTTCTTCATAAATACCTGGGAAATAGAGAGTTCCCAGAGAGTTAGGAAATTTGTATAATTAAGAGACCAAGAATGGAGAATTTTATTTATTTTTTTAATCTACTGTGTATCTAACCTGTGGGGAAAGCACAGTTAAACAGTTTGGATCAAAAGGAACTGGTTTGCATAGGGATTACAGAATACAGGTGGCCACAGTTCTGACTTCTGTAGAAGAATTAGGCCTGGCTTCTGATTCTCTGAATTAGCAAATTCTTCCTATTCCTTGCCCCAGCTCACCCACAGCTGCCAGGTTAAGATGTTTGCACAGCAAATGGGACAACCATGAAGTGCAGCTGCCAGGTGGGACATAACAAAAGCCACCATGGAGTCACAGAGCAAAGGTTTCTCATCTTTGCCTCCAGATCTCCAGCTGCAGGACGTGCAGGGAAATGTTTGCAGTTGAGCTGCTGCTGAGTGGTGTTCCAGGACTGTGTCTGGTATTTTTCTTGTCATATTCATTGCCATAGTATTGATTGTGGCAACACAGCATTGAGTGACAACTCACACAATCCGATACAGAATGAATTCTCATTCTGATTTTGAAAGAGATTGAAGTGGCTTTTTTAAAGTGCAATCCCCTTGCCTAAAGTTAAGGAATGAATTGTCAGATCCAATATGTACCTTTCTCAGCAAGTAGAGTGTATCCTGGGATTCTGTGCAATTTTTTGCCAGCATGTCAATATCATCTTTGGATATAACAGGTTCTTTCAGCTGCTCTATCCATGACCACATCAAGCTGCAGAGGATAAAAGGATCTCTCTCGGTGCAGATTTTATCCCAAGCTCCATCTCGAGAATTCAGTTCTTTCTTAAAACAAAAAAAAAAACCAAACCAAAACAAAACTGAAAATGCATCATCTATTTACCTTTGCCAGCATTCTCTTTGATTGTAGGAGTACTTACCTGCTTGTGTTCCAAGTTAAGAGTTATCAAAAAAATTTGTATTTTTTTCCAGAGTATCAACATTAATCAGCAGTAATACAAGTGATTCTTTAAAACAGAAGGATGACATAAGCAGTGCAGCTGAGAACCTCCCAATACTCCACTGGCATACATAAACCAGCTTTGCATTCCAACTTCAAAGCAAATGTTGCTAAGAGGATTTGGGTTTGAGGATAAGCAATTAAGTTTCTACTAAATTCTTTTTCTGTTACTCACGAATCCTCTGATTAGTTCTGAGACAGCACTGATGATAACCAACTCAGACCCTTAAAACCTGTACTACTTCTGTGCCACCAGCAGCCATGCTACAACCAGAGATAATGGCATCAATTTCCCCCAGTCACGAAAATGAGTATAACCAGAACATTCACCTTCCTGCTAGAGACCAGAACTTGTAGGTGCATTTTGCCAGCCTGTGAAAGAACTGACCCATAACTGACAAGTACAATCTTTACTGGACCTCATATAAACTGCTATCCCGATGTGCCATTTCAAAGCTCCACGTGGCATTTTTGCCATTCCAGGAACTCAATGAGGTGAAATATGCAGAGCCCATAGCATGGAATTGAGTTAAAAATTACCTGCCACATTTCTACCTTCTGCTTCACTTCATCCTCTCCCAGAAATTCATTTATATCTGCAAGTGCTTTGGCTGCCAAAACTCTTCGGGCTTCCAAACTTAATTCCGACTGCACAACAATGTGTGGAATTGTCTCTGACATATGTCTGCTACCTTGGCTTTCATATCCAATGGAAAAGTTCACTTTGGAAGAGGAAGAAGAAGAGTCAGAGTCCTCGGAGAGATAGACTCTTCTGCCATATATACTGGTCTTGTGGTCCTTCCTATGACCAGTCTCATTGGCAAAGTTGTGCCTCGGCAGCCCGGCTTCCTTGGGATTGTGGATGGATGCGAGGCCTGAAGAAAAGGTCCTGCTGCGTTGTACTTCTTTGGTAGAGTTCCTTCTGTGATAAAGTGAGGAGCCATCCTTCTGTCCATCCAAACTGAATTTCCCTTGGCTCCAGAACATGCACGTGTTACGCACTAATGCTTCTTTGTTTAACTCCAGCTGTGGCTTTGCTTCACCTGTGGCAGAACATTCCTCTGCACTGTTCTGCTTTGGTTTGTTGTTCACTAAGATCTGAGCAGGCACTGTCCAGGCAGTGTCATCCTGTTCCAAAAGAAACTCAGTTCTCCTGAGATCTGACTCACTGTAGCTCAGACGCCTTCTCAGATGAGTAAGAGGCTGAAGGCATCCGACATTCCTTCTTTTACAAAAAGAATCACATTCGTGTCCCAGGGAGAAGGGAGAGTCCTGGGAGAGCGCGGAGGAGTGGGTGTGGGACGAGTCCGACGTGTCGCTGTCCTGCCTGGCCAGCTCCCGGTCGAGCTCCGTGGACGCCAGCTGGGACACGGTCTTCTCAATCTCAGCTGAGAGGTCTGGGATGTCCAGCAGCTCTGCCTCTATCACCTGTCTGTTTTCAGCCAGGTCCAGCAGCAGCTTGCAAACCAGGTGGATGAGTTTTGGCACGTGTTTGAGGTGCCTGCTCTCGTAGCCGTGGAGCAGGTGCCTCTGGCGGGTCAGGTACTGTGACAGGGTCACCGCGTGCGCCTTGGGCTCGCAGCACGCGAAGACATTGCGCAGGGGGACCAGGAACTGAGAGAACTCCCTGACACACAGCAACTGCCCCCGTGTCTGGATAGAATTGGGCCTTTTGGCTCTGACAAACAGAATTGCTTGGTCAGCACTCATTCTTGTGGCAAAAACTAAGTAGCAAGCTATTAGAACACCTGGAAAATACAAAGACAGGATTAGTTAAAGAGCTGTCAGACTAAAACACTCAGTGGAAATATGGGATAGAAATTCATACAGGTGAAGACACAGTGTCCTCTATTACGTGATGTGTTACTTAAATGTAATTGCATGTGCAGAACCACAAGGCAGTGAAGCCCTTTTTGCTGCACTGCAGTGGGAGCTCACCACAGCCTCTCCAGGAGTTCCACCATTAGCAAACATGGGAGCAGTGGGGCTTCTATGGGAGGGGCACAACCAAAAAGGACTTGAAAGGAGCAATTTAAATCTTAGGTGCTCCACCAAATCTACCTGATCCAACAGTGGGTGGCAGGTTTGTGAATGTGTTATAAATACTGGACAATGAAAGTGTACCAGGGGAATCTTTCCCCTTCAAAAGCAGCTGTCACATTTGAATGTAATGGAACCATTATACAGATTAAAAACTGCTCTAACTTTACAGGTCTTTGGTTTTAATATACTAAAGCTGATCTCCTCTAGCCATTGAGGACATTTGGACAAGGTAGTTTAGCACTTTTAACCATTTTACAGAGGTACATCTTGCAATGATGTAGAATCTAGCCCAGTTATTAATGGTTTATAACCAGAGAGGGTTGGAATTTCAAGAGGAACCCTTGTGCTGCTCCTGCGTGGGGCACGTACCTGTCCTCCCGAGTCCTGCGTGGCAGTGAACAGCCACCCTCCCCTCCTGCAGGGCGAAAGCCATCACTTTCACCATGTCAAGGATAGTCGTGAGAGATGCCACTCCATAATCCTTCCATCCAAAATTATAAAAATAAACTAAAATAAAAAGAGAGACAGTGATTTTCTGCCACACCAAATGTGAAATGTGTAGCACTATGTGCAGAGTAGAGATTACTAATAAGAAATTATAGTACTGAAATTACATCATGGATCTTAAAATCTGACTAGATCTTGTTTGCAAGAGATTATTTTCCCATTTCAGTGTATGCTTGCTATTGAAATTTGATAGATACACGAAGCTAGAAAAGATTTGTCAAACTCAAGTTCAGCTAGAATGTAAAAGGTGTAACAAAACAGTGATTCATGCAAAATTACCGAGCTATATATAGGAAGAGGGTAATTTTTTCTTTTCAGAAATAAAAGCACTTCTTCAGTCAACAGCTGCTTCTTACAGAGAGGCACTTTCACTTCTCACCGTAATATGAAAATACAAAACCACTGTCAGTAGCAGTGTCCTCACATGAAATAACCTTTTATAGGGTAGATAAGAAAACATGAGTGTACCAGAATTTGACAAACCCTTAATGGTTCAGATATATTTGAATGCAGAAGAAAAATGTAACTGTTGTCCTTCCTTTTTTCTAAGCACCTGAACACAAACCCTCCATCTCTCTGCATAACACACAATCTTCAATAATATGTTATTTGCTCTTTATTCTATTTGCCAGGTTTCACATTTACATCCCGTTTTGTGCAATATTTCCTACACAGCTGCGTTTAACTCCCAGGAATTCAAGTGAAAATACCCTTAAATGCCAAACTCAATAATTAATGAGGAACAGCAGCAGGAGGGAACTTACTGCCAGCCTCCATGAAGGCCTCCGGAAGGTAGGTGAAGCCGCTCTCCTGCTCCAGGGGGTTCCCACAGCTCGCGTGCTCCCCAGGACGCTGAAGGTTAATTACGGTTTTTATGGCACATCTTAAGGAAGGAATAGATGAGTCAAAGTATTACATGCAGCCAAAATCTCATTATCCCTTATTTTCTGAAACACACATTTATTCTTAGTGGAGAATAAATCTTTACCTGTAGAGTGTTAAAATGAAAGGATCTTTATCAACAATCCAAATCTACGTTGAAAGAGAAAATGGATCAGGAATTACACCAGTAATACTTACAATAAATAATGACTAAATTTGTTACCTTTCAAACTGCTCAATAATGTTGTACTTTTCAATTAATTCTGTTGAGGGTCGAGCCATAGCCAGGATGTTATCTGTTATCCTGAGAAATTAGAAAAGTAGATAATAATGTTATCATTAATCATTTCCTGGGTATGAGTCTTCCAAAATAAGAATACCATTGTATTCAACAAAGAGTGAAATACCTTGCTGATTAATTAGAAATGACTTTTTAAAAATTCTACTATGCCACCGTGTTCGTGATAAATCTTATTAAACTGATACAGATAGAACATTTTCAAAAGACAATTACTGGAAGTGGCTTAAATGCCAGGACATAAGTAAAAATTCTTTTGAATAGAAATCTGGACCCTGTCTGTCCCTTTAAGGTTTGTAAATGCTGTTAGAGCATTTGCTGTTAGAAAAAACAGTAAGAATGTAAGGATACATTTCATGTGACTCTTGCTGCACATGAACATCCTTCTGAACACATGCCCACATTATTTCAACTGCAGGAAATGCTTTTACTTTTCAATTCTATTATTAACATGTTTAATTAATTTGCATCCTAATCCTTAGTAGCCCAGAACAGCTTTTTTGTAATTCATGGCAGATAGGTATTTATTTTTTGGATCTGAACCAAACTCACTGTAAGTCAACAGAAACCTTTCATCGTCTTTCCTGGGCTATGTAGAACAGCCACTACGTCAAGTTCTAATTCCAAATCAAATTCTCATTATGTTTTACACTTAGCAGCTGATTTAAAAAAAAAAAAAAAAAAAAAAAAAAAAAAAAAAAAACCGAGGNNTTACATTTCAGATGATATAAAAAAAAAAAAAAAAAAAAAAAAAGCCGAGCTATTTTGCTTTGTTGAGCTGCTCACCAGGAGGAGTAGAGCCCCTTGACAGCCTGCTCGTGCTCGGCCCAGCGCGCGGGGTTCTCGTACTTGCAGGCGCGGCCCCCGCAGGCCATGGAGCACTGCATGTGCCCGGGGATGACGTGGCGCAGCCGCTCCCCCACCTTCGTGTACTTGGCCGTCGGGCGCCTCGAGCTCCCTGCGACACAGGCAAAGCCACGTTAGCGAGGGAGCTGCTCACTACAGCACCCACACCTGAACAGCACCAGTTCAACCTCATGGTGAACTTCGGAACGCCGTACGTACATGGAATATGTACTTCGGGCTCATTGTTCAAGTAAGGATTCTGAGGGGGAAAAATTGTTTGTATTACTGCCAGTTGTTTTTTTCTGATGAAGTTAGAGGTGAGTGACATCCTTTGCAGCTGAAAAAAAGTCACAGTCCTCTTCAACCTGAAATGCAAAACAGTTAACCATATCCTTGGTGTATGCGTGAATGTGTGCTTCTCTTCTACCTGTTGTTTATAACTGAGCTGTTAGAGTAAAAAGCATGTATTAACACTCGAATAAGGAATCGATGAACAAAACATAGAATACAAAAAACAGGAAGAAAATTAAACCCCACTATTTTATCCACACATACAAAAGACAGTTAACAGAACAAAAGTATAGTAATACCGAGAAAATACCCAGAACTGCCAACAGTCTCAATGAAAAGTACTTTACTTTTTTTTTCAGGAAAAGTTGCATCCAGCTCCTCGGGGCTGAGCGACGACAGAGCCACCATGACCCGGTGCGTGGACGAGGAGAGCAGCTCCACCACGGAGCTGCGGCGCCGCTGGCTGAGGCGGAGAAGGGGATCGGAGGAGGAATGCCTCCGCCCCTGGAAGAAATGGCTAAAGATGCTGACGGCCGAGCGCCTGCGGGGGGAAGGCTGCATGGCTGCCCGGCCCCAGCTCCGCCCGGCGCCGCTGCCCGGGGCGCTCTGAGCGGAGGGGAAGTTGCTCAGCGCTGAAGTTGCGGGGAGCGGAGCATCCCCGAGCGCGCTCCGGCAGCTGGTCCCCCGGGCTGAGCTGTCGCCATGGTAACGGAGGATGCAGGCGCTGCTCCCAGCCAGCCCCGGGCTGCTCCCTTCCACAGGGATTGCGTCTGCTTGGGACAAACTGTTCCGCCGCTTGACGAAAATAGTTGCATTTCCAGTAGGTAATTTTCAAAACGCGCTGGGAACGACCAAAATGTTTTTCATAAACAATGGGAGTATTTAGTTCCTGCTCAATAACAGGCATTCAGAACTCACTAAGACACAAAATACTCGATTCAGCAGAACAATCAAAATGTAGCTGGAGGCTCTGCCTCCTGAGAGATCTGTAAGGAAGTACATTATACTCCCCCACCTCTTGGTTCTTCATTCCACAGCCACCTCGCCTCCTCCACTTCGCTGCTCCAAAATGCATCATTAGCTGTGTAATGATTGGGATTAGTGTGTTCCTGCTGAAATGCTTCAGTACATGATGAATTGTAGACTGTTTGCCTGGACCATTCACATCTTCTAACAAAACACAATTTGTTATTCCAAACAAAAGGCTGATTTTTTTTCAGGGCACAGCTTTTTTATGAAGCAAAGCTGTTAACCCTGCAGCCTGAGAGAACGCAGATCATGTGGAGGAGAGGGTGTGTCAGCTGAGTGCTTCAGGCTTCTGAAGGTAGGTATGAGGTGGCAAATTGCCTCCCACTTTGCTTCCAGTGTGTTGAGCAGGAGGATGAGGTGGCCAGGAAGATTGCAGCACTCGGAAAAGCAACTGTGTGGAGAATGGATTATAGTGATGTAAAAAGCCTCTGTCATCCCAGTGTCTGTGCATTAGACTGCACTGAAAGAGGAAGGCTGGGGAAATCAAGAAAATCCACTTTAACTTTGTCAATAAACAAATTAATCCCATTGCATTTTCCTAAAAAACATAGTATTGTCAGTCTGTGTTTCTTCTTGTACTACAAAACTTGTGCAGAGGAATTTGCCTAAGAGGAAGTTCCCTTCTGGGACACATTCACCAGGCAAAAATCTGCTGCTTCTAGGCACTGACCAGGAATTGAGGGCCTGAACTTTGACTGCTGCTCCCCAGTTCTTACAGAGACGTGGCAACGTTTGCTGTGGGTACCAGGCCTGAAACATCAGCAGTGATATCATGTGAGGAAAGGAAAATGTTCAAAACCTTGACTCTTCATTCATCAATGAATCATTGATGAAACAAATGATATCAACAGGCGAGGAAACACGTAAATATGCTTTCATTTTGGGCGTTGAGTGGAAGAGAAAGGAGATGAAAAAGGCTATTTCAAGTGCTACCTGTATCCAAGAAATGTTAAAAATATTTTCTAATTAACTATATTCCTTTCTTATATTTAATTATTTTTCTCTTTCTCTTCCCAGAAACTTCTTTTCAGTATGTGCCAAATGACAGTGGAGACAGAAATGAGGAAAATAAAATGCTGCACATCATTATTTTCCTATTGAATCTAGCAGGTTTACAAACAAACACTCACCCAAAAGGGTAAGAAAGAATTGCATCCTGTAAAAGTTTAAATAATTATAAAGGGGAGTTTTGTTGAAGGCAGGTTTGTATTTTCAGAGAGCTAGGCAGTTTCTCAACACAAAAATAGTTTCTTCCATTATGAGATCTGACAAAATGAAAATTACAGAAAAGATCAAGGTATTATCACCACGATATGTTGATGAAATAATGCAGTTTGGTTTTGTTGTAGACATTTTAAGTTTATAAACACAGATGATATTTCTGGGGTTTTTTTTAATTTCTTGTGGGTTTTTTCCCAGAATTGTTCTAAGCATTTATTATGAATGGCACATCAGAGACAAATTCTTACCTGAACTCATATTTGCCAGATACACACTGCTCTCTATCAGCGAGGAGTATGGCAGTTCATTTTGCAGCAAAACTCCTGCAGCCATTGCAGTACCTATTGAAACAATAAAATATTCCCTGAAAATCTACAACAGAAGCTCAAAAAATGCAAAATAAAGCCAAGTATCTGGCACCTGGTTATGGAGTCGTTCAAGATTTGGGCAGTCAGGCATGGGCTGGTACTTGATAGACAGATTGTCTACAATCCATGTGCCTTCTCTGCTCTCTTCCCGCCACTCTTGGGGTTTGAAATCACATCTGTGATGATACTCCTCTAACAAGAAAACTGAACCTCTAACAAGAAAACTGAACCCAGGAGTGTGTCTAAGCAGAAAACAGATTTTTTCTCTAATGTTATTTCTAATACAAGGTAGGTCCTGCTCTGAAGACCTTCTAGCTGACAGAAAGATAAAGGAAAGCTGTAAATATGAACACAATAATCAGTCACTGTGATGTTTAAATAAACCCTTTACATGGCTCTTGAGTGGAAATTCTTACTCAGTATAAGGTCACCATTCTGTTTCTCTTATCTCTATAGGAAAATAGCTCAAGCATAACAAAGAAAAAGCTTTTTTTGTACCAAACCAAGTACATCTCTGCTGTATCGTTAACTACAGAAACTTTGCTAAATAGACAAACCTTGGGCTCCCAAATCTGCAAAACCAGTATTAGGATTCAGCAGCATAAATAGGGTTTTAAAAGACAGATTTGCTAAAAAAATAATATAAAAATAGAAGAGTCTTGTGAGGATTAGGTGATACAACAGGCCTGTGTGGTGCTGTTTGCTGCTATTCATTGTCCAGGTTTTATCTCTAATTCCGCATAATTATTTTTGTAGTAAATATTTAAATAAAATGTATTCATTCAGGTATTACATTATCTACCACATATTTGAATAAATTTTTCTTCCAACAATGCTAATGGACTTTATTCCACAAAGTCACCCAGTACAGCTCTGTTCTTTTCAAGATGCCTAACGGTGGGAACAGATCACAGATCCACATTAAGAACCCTTTCACAGTGCTGCACCAGGCCCCTCAAAGGGATGAGAATTACATTTGTCAGTGAAAAACAAAAAGCCTTCTGAAGCTTCAGAGATGCTCAGAAATGTATTTCTAACGTAAGTACATTAAGAAGAATATGAATTAAGAATACTCTAAACAAAGATTAAGAGTATCTAGAGCATTTTCTACTCAGCTACTTGACCATCTGACTCTGTATTCTGAAAAGTCAATCCTTTAATAAAGTACCTTCATTTAATTGCATTCTATTTGGAGAAGCTCCAAAACCTCTATTTTTTCTTCAATGGACTTTGAAATCAGTAAGTGATGGCCTCTATTATCAGAGGAAACATTGTACCTAAAGAAATAACTTCATTTTATCCCCAGAATTTCTTTTTCAGAGTTAATAGTGCTGAATTAACAAAAATTGTTGGTTTCTATTTCTCAGAAAGTTCTCTTAAAATTTTTAATAGCTTGTCCAGATAACATTTGAAAAAGGTATCTCGTCATATGGGCAACAGAATCACCACCACTGTGACTATTTAGTTTTCCTATTTCCTTGTACTCAAGTAATAAAAAAAAAAAAGGAGACAAAATATCAGGGATATTTCTATCATCTGAAACTATTTTCTTTTTTTTTTTAACTGAGGAATCAGGCTGATAAAAACTCTTAACTGGAAAGGGATGAGATGGAGGTTAATGCAGAAGAGAATATACCTAGAGTATTATGAAATACTAGCAAGATTCTTCTAAGTGGCAGAGGTGAGCTATGTGTTTCTTTCTTGTCTAACCAATTTTATTTTATTTATACACCAAATCCATAATTCCTGTGCTGCCCAACTGACTTGAGTATTTTGTCTGTCCCTTTCAGTTTGCTAAACTTGACTGACAGCTGTTTTAAATTGCTCAGTGTGATCAATGGAAGCAATTCCCTTCTATTTACTTCTAAAAAAAGGTTAGTAAGATTGTGACAAATGACTTTGCTGAGTTATATTGCACTCCCTCAAACAGATGTGACGTGGTAATTTGGGACAACTCAGTGCTGATGTTCCTAGAGAGGGGCATTACGTTCCTGCACCGATAAAAAGGGTGCTAGAAGTAAAAATAGTGCTTAGGTAAAAGCAACAGCTCTCTCCTGCGTCGTCTGTGTACCAGATAATCTTCATTTTAAAGATATTCTTCAGCATTTTGCTCATCCCGTGAACGCTCGGTGGCTGCGCAAGGCACAGCCTGGAGCGTTATTCCAGGTCACGGTGCCCGTGAGCTGCCCGAGGGATCCGAGTCACGTACCTTGTGGCAATCACGATATCGCCTTAATCAGCTCTGCTGCTTTATCTCTGCCGTGCATTCCTATTGCCATGACAGCAGAGAGGCCGCCCTTTGATCCCGGCTCCCTGAGCGAGAGGAGAGGAGCGGTGTCTCCCTGCGGTGAAGCTCCATCCCTGTTCTAGCACAGGCAGCGGTGCCATCCAGCGAGCGGGAACACCCCGGCTCCTGACACCAAAACACCGGGAAATGTGCCTGTGCTGTCGGCTGGCAGGAGGAAAGAGCAGCACCACACTGCCCAAGGAGTCTCGTGGAATCCTGATGCCAAGCGCTCAGCGGGTGTTTCAGGAGGTCCCCTCCAGGCGTGGGTTTGATACGTGGTTTGATGTCTGTATGCACTTTTGAGTTGCTTTTTCTTTCCGCACTCGTTTGAGCTGAACAATTTCTACCAGAAGGGATTCTGTTTCGTGTTGCACTCGATTCACGTGTTGCATTTGGTAACGCGACAGCTGCCAAGTCCCACTCGCTGCTTCACACATGCAGGGGTGGCTTTCCTGCAGGGGAAGCAGTGTGGGCACCTCGTGCCGCCGGCCGTGGGTGCTCCGGGCATCCACCTTCTCCTGCGCAGTGAAGCCTCTCGCCCACGGCATTTCCTCTGGAACAAAGGCACTTCTCTTTGTAAGGTCACAGGTGGTGCAGCAGTGCCACGCAGGCAGCAGGGCAACTGGGACATCAGGGATCCCAAGAGGCAGGTTCCATGCTCCTTCCAAAGGCTGCCTTCCACAGGCAGCATTCCTCACTGGATCTCAGGAGCCGGCCAACCAGCAGTGGGATTTGCAAATTAACAACTCTGCCTTGTCACAAAAAAGATTCCTTTCTAGGATTTCGGGATCTGGAAACCAGTGGCTTCCAGTGGCTCGGCTGAATTTTTGCTCCAGACTGAAATGAGAGGAGCAATGTCCAATATTGCAGCAAGCCAGAAAACAACTATACAGCCAAAAAGTGAGGAGACAAGACGACGCTGGTCTTGCTCTATCTCAGCAGGTAGGATGGCTATTTAATGAAAGCAGTTACTACCTGTTACTTCAGAACACGTTTTCAAACAGAGAGAAGAGCTTGTGTTCCCAGCTGGAAGGATTCCAGTTAGGGCAGTATAGCTGCCAGCAGGGACAGTAATCCCATCGTAACTCCCACCGCGCCCCTGTGCACCTCTCCACTGACAGTGAGGGCCCAAATCTTTAATTCGTGTGGCTTTGCTAAACAAGAGTGCCACAGCAGACCACACACTTAAAAAGATTACGTGTATGTGTTAACATGAAAAAATTCTGGTAAGTTTTCCATTTTAAAATATCAGTATATGGGAAAAATTATTTTAAACCTCAAATATATTCATACAATAGAGGCAAATGCTGATGCTTAGGCTTGTCACATGAAAATTTGAGGTTATTTTTACTGTTTTCTTGTCTTCTAAAGTGAATTTGTTCTCTCCCTGTTGCAGTCACGTGTAAGTAACTACCTAGCAGCCAGATTTTTAAAGGAACATAGTCAACTCGCTGCAGGTAGGGGCCAGGGTAGCTTGGTACCTAAGCACTTGGGTAACACCTCTAAAATTTCTTGTGGCCTAATTCTACACGTACTTGAGAAGCTTTGCTTTTGTGATCAGTCCCACAGAAATCAACAGAATGTCTAAATATAAGATCACACGTGATAAAGTTTCACTGCCAAAATGCAAAATCCTGTAAACTGCACTAATGGAGATGTTTTAGGCAGATAACTAAAGATAACTTAGATGATTAAGACTAAGTAAAAATAGGATAGTGTAGAGAGGACTGGTTATATTTAATGAAGTGGTTAAGAGCTACTAAATTATAACTTTGTCTCTCAATTCAGGCTTTGAATCTGATGCTTTAAGACTGGCAGATCATGAGAGTTTCTAGCAAAAAATCTTCTAAATTGGCTGAGACATAGTTAGTCACTGGTACAGGAAGTACTGGTAAATGAAATTGTGTTTTAAATTACCACAGACTATCTAATTTTAACATTGCCAGGAATAACAAAGCATTTCTAAAGGTTTGTAAAAAATGATGATAACTGGGGGTTTTTGCTAAACTTCATCATTATGATTAATGAAACAAGATGCAAAGGTTGTTGTTCTAATGCCTGTGTCAGTGAAAAAGCTCACTGGTAACAGGTATTTCATGAATGCTTAAGCTACAATTTAACCATAGTCTGGAAGGCAGTTTTAGCACTGAGCACACATATTTCAGTAGGCACACACCTCAATCCCTGAGCTGTGTTAAAAAGTTCCATTATTTGAAATATGAAATGTTTACTACCTGTAAGCAAATGCCAAAATATTGGAAAAACAAATGAACACATGGATAAAGGACAGAGAGAAAACTATGTAAAAACTTTAACAAATTTTCTTATAGTTTAGTTATACACTATTTACACAGCAGAATGATACTCCAGCTGCTGTAAAACTCCAGGGGTTTCACTGGAACCACAACCAGAACGGATTTGTTATTTCTACGTGTGTTTTACCCTCTTTGGGAAAAAAATATTCCCCACCTGTCTTAGCAAAAGGTGAATGTCATTTAATCATCAAGTTTGATATTTACAGAGGACTCTAACTGCTTTCATGTACAAAAGAGACAAGAGAATATAATTCATTAAAAGGTTAGGTAGGTGTTGGTTTGGTGATTCAGTGTTTGCTATTCATAGATTTTTTTGACATAAACACCAAGAAACTGCAAGCTAAACTGATGGACAGGTCTCTCAATTGACTTGAGTCATGTTATTTAAATCACCTCTTTCCGTGGTAGTGCTAACCCAAGAAGTAGGTGCTAACAGAAGTTAAACTACCTTGAACAGGCTGGCAGGCAGTAATTACTAGAGAGACTCATCAAGGAGACGGCGTAAAGTGAATATATTAACTGTTCTACAAACAAAAATGGTGACTCTGAGACCCTCGATCACGAGCATCGTGTTTACCAAGAGACTCTCAGACTCGTAACACTGACTACACGCAGAAGAATGAAATATTGTCAGTAACTGTCAGCATTCTGACAGCACTCAGAAGTGCAAGTTTAAAAATTATCTCTGCAAGTTAGAGAAATTCTTTTTAAATCTAATACAGTCAAAACCATAGTAAATTTACATGAGTTTTAATAGTTTTAATAATTCCAGTGTAACACCTTACCTGTTACCCTGCAAAAAGAATGAATGAGTGCTGATCCCTTCATTGTTGCAGTATCAGCCACAAGAAACACGTTGTAGGGGAGTCACGTTTTACAGAGGAGAAGCTGAACGAATTCCCATGGTGTTTCCTGTGGCTAATCGGATCGGGGATGGTAATCTGGGAGGAGCCAGCCGCGATCTTTTCTTAACCTAAGGCTGTGCGGGGAGTGCCTCGGGGACTCTGCAGATAATCATCCCTAAACTGCTTTCTGCGTCTGCTCGGCCTTTAAAGGGATTGAGGCAAACAGGCCGCCCCAGCCTGATGTTTTAATAACTGAATCTTCCAGCTCTGCTCTTCCTGTTCACCTCATTTCCTGTTATTGACCAGTAAATATATATTTATTTGTGTGTGTCTACATGCGTCACACAAGTAAACACAGAGCTACAGAGAGAATTTTGTGAACTGAGATTAATTACAGTTAAACTGATACAGTGATTTTGAAATGCCATGAAAAGAGAATTAGATAGAAATGTTCCACTGTTATCTGGGCTTATCATTGTTATCTGCACAAAACATTTTTCCTCACCCAGTAAAAGCACAGAATGTCACTGAAGTATTTTCAGCAAGTATAAATTAACTGCATTAAAAGTAGTATCTCAAAACTTAACAAAAATAAGTTCATAGAAATACAATCAACTGTAATCAACTAAAAAAAAAAGATTTTGTTGATTTAAGTAAATACTAGATAAATAAAAAATGTAAATAAAATAGAATATCTCATTCTATCTTTAAAATAGATCTTGTCTCAAAATCAATTTCAAGCACTGACCAAACAAAAGGCTTTCATTTATTCCCATCACTTCCCTGCATGTTTTGTTAAAAAGTCCCTACCATTAATGAAGCTAGGGACTAATAAAAAATACCTCCCAATTATTTAGAAACAAAGTATCCTTAAAATTACACATACAGTTTCTTAGTATAAAAAAAATCACATGCACGAACTGAAGTGTACCCAGCCATTTCAGTGAACAATTCACCTTTACATACAGGTATGGAGCTTGCCCAGAGCAGCTGTGGCTGCCCTATCCATGACAGTGCCCAAGGCCAGGATGGACGGGGCTTGGAGCACCCTGAGATAGTGGGAGGTGTCCCTGCCCATGGCAGGGGGTGGGATGGGATGAACTTTAAGGTCCTTTCCAACCCAAACCGTTCTGTGATTCTAAGTTTGTGGGGGGAAAAAAAAAAGAAATAAAAATAGGACTTCAAAAGATTTGTACACAATTTGGGAAAAGCCACTAAGATACCTTGGCTACTTAAAAACCTGAACAGATTGTGGAGCCTCAAATCCTCCTTTGCACACCTTTCTTTGGTGTGCTGGTAGAAGTTTCAACTCCAAAGGGGCCAAGCACCCCCAGTTTTCCCAGTCTGCAGCTGCAACTGGGGGGTTTAAAACCTCCAAAAATGGATCCATGTGGGTTCCCTCGGTGCTAAGAGCTGGTGTCCAGTGCCACTGCTCCAGCAGCCCTGCTCAGGGCCAGGGAGGCAGGCACACTGACACACTCACTCAGGTGCTGGTGGGAGCAGCCCCCGACAGAGGCCCAGCAGAACAGTGCTGACTTCCTGGGAATAACAGACCTTCAGCAGGAATCTGTATTGGAAATGCAGGGTAGAAAGAATCAGAGGTCAGCTATAATGAAATATATATTCTACAATGAAATAAATCTACTCTTTGCATTTCAGCTGTGGTCTGATGGTTGCCCTTGGTTACCTGTCTGGGTCAATTCACACAACACAGAACAGCCCCACAGCAGCACTCCTTGGTTTCATATTGTTCAGTCACTACAGAAGTGGCTCTAGAAATCTGAGTCTGTGAATTATGAGTAGAGGGACACATGTATTTTCCAAGTGTCAGCACACAAAAATGTGTTAACAAATGGAGCATCTGGCAAAACATTTTGTAGGAGGAACTGGAGGAAGCTGGCATGATTTTAGTTGACTGAAGAACAAAGACCAGCTTCAGATAATTAATAAATATTAATTAAATTCTTAATATAAGCATACTCTTTGGGGGAAGTTGTGAATGTTCACATTTGAGAAGCTGTCACTGACATATCTAGGTTTTATTTCCATATGGATAACACAACACTATTTACCTATTTGATTCCAGAGGGGGATTAATTCCTGGAGGGTTTGGATTCCTGGTGCAACCAGCCTCTGCTTTGCCGCATCCACTTGCAGGGGTCAGAGCTCTGCTGGCTGCCCCTTGTATCTGTTCCTACATTTGTACTCCTCAGTATTAATGACACTTTATTCACCTGAGGAACTGATTTTTTCTAGTGCTTTGCAGAGTTTAGCTGATTCCAGGCATCAGTGCCAGACCTGTTTGCTCAAACAGGCCATGTCACTGTATTTTAGTCAAGGAAGGCTTTGTGCTAACTGAGCGTGACTTTTTGGGAGAATTAACCAATGGGCTGAAATAATTTGCCATTTCCAAGGAAAGAATACACAGAGTAGGTGGGATGGTAATGACTAAATGAGCAATCTTCATATCTCTAGGCTTGGCATTTTCCTGTTTCAACAAAATGAAGAGTCCCAAGTCCTCTGGAAAATTCTGCTGAACTATGATTGCCATTTAAAGATACTAACAAGCTTTCTAGGTAAGTAGAACAGGATCACTAGGCTTCTGGCAGCTTATTTCTCTTGCACTGCAGGAGCTGCCTCATGGCTACTGCACAGCAGACGTGGCAAATCCACCTGTCCCGTGACCTTAGGCACAGGCTTATCAGATCAGGCAGGCAGAAAAGTGTCTTAATTGCCTCATTAGAATATCTGACTACTGCTTACACTGCACTGTTTTCAGTGAATCAAAACATCACATTATCCTGAAACTTAAAGCTGACTAAAACCTAAGATTCAATTTTCATTTAATACAAACTATGTGTTTGGATTCCTAGCTGGCTTTGGGCATTTCCAGCTTCTCCTTTTGCTTTTCGCTCTTCTCATAGTTTGGATCATACAAATCAATTAATGTCGCTCTATTTTCAGCTTGTATTGAAACACTGCAGGGAAGGCTTTAGCTTTGTGTAACTTTACAACTGTATAAATGTTATTAAAGACTTTCTATAAGTTCTGCTTTTAGATATTCATATATATATATACACACACACATACACATATAGATTCTTTTCTGTCCATTAAGCATAATGCTGTACCACCACAAATCAATCACAAAAGCAGAGACAAAGCCTTTGGCAGACCTCGACTATACCAGCAGTGTTACAGTTGTGAGAGAAATGTACACATTCAGCTGCTTAATGAGATCCCACAGCAGCAGCCCACCTGTGATCCCTGTCCTCTTTCACCATCTCTACTTCTGACAGTCTCTGTTTTCCTGTTGGTTCCACTGTTACCTAAAATTGCCAGTAAAGGACAAAATGTAGTGAAAAGTTAGGTAAAGGCAGCAGAGCAATATGAAAATTCCAATTCAAAAGACAGTTCTAAAACTGAAGAATTGTATCAGGTGTTATTCACAGGTCATTCAATGGACTTACAATGCAAAAGGTGACTACAAACCTAGGAAAACAGTGTAGAACCACTTGAATTAGATCTAGCTATAAAAAGGAAAGCTCTGATTTATGAGACAACTACCTTCCTCCAGGTCAGATTTCCCAGTTCCTAGGTAACTCCTCTCACATATAATTTTACTGCTATTACACAAAATAAAATAGTCATCATGGTATCATTGGATTTACGACAGAGTGAAATATTTACTCAAACATGTGAAGAAACTCTTTTCAGGCCGGTTTATGCGTCCAGCCAAGCAAGTACATCTTGAGAGAGGATTACATTGCTAATTTTATCCCTGAGATGACACTCTCGCAGCAGCTGGCCCTGCAGGCTGTCTCCCTCTCTTCATCTTGCCTTACACATGCAGGTACTCTCTATGTTTCACATAAACCACTGATGGAAACGAGATGGAAAAATCACAGAATCCCAGAATGGTTTGGGTTGGGGGGACCTTAAAGCTCATCCAGTCCCACCCCTGCCACAGGCAGGGACACCTTCCACTGTCTCAGGCTGCTCCAAACCCCTCCAACTTGGCCTTGGACATTTCCAGGGATGGGGCAGCCACCACCTGAATCACAACCTGAAAATGCTTTCAAGCAATACAAAAGTGCAAACACGTTTATTTCGCGCTCATTATTTTGAGATTAAGTCCTCCACAGATGTGGAGCTCAGTGTTGCTAAGTGGGGTGAAGGACTCCCAAAAACACGTCTCTGAGAAAAGCAAAAGCAAGAGATCCGTGCAAAGAGAAAACACTGAAGTCTAGATTATTAATATATCACGTAATCTTTAATCTTTTTGTTACTCTGCTGAAGAGTATAGTGACAGTCTATTGCCAAAAGCAGTAGTAGCTACATCTCAAAGCTACTATTGAGTGTGTGAATTGACCTATGCATTGAGGTCCCTCAAGCGGGACTGACTGAGCTGCGTTTTTCAGGGTGATTAAGTGATGATTAAAGGTGGGGTACAACCACTACAAAACATGAACACACTGTTGAGACAGGGAAAATCAGTTTCCATTGCGCTCCCCTGCTGTCATTCATGGTCCTCTCTCTCCCTGACAGCTGTGGGCCTTTGCGAAGGTAAAACTACACAGATCATTTATTATATTGAAAGCATTTTGAGGCTGTGATTCAGGGGGTGGCAGCTCCATCCCTGGAAGTATTCAAGGCCAGGTTGAACGGGGCTTGGAGCAACGCGGTATAGTGCAAAGTGCCCCTGCCCATGGCAGCGAGTGGAACGGGATGCACTTTAAGGTCCCTTTAGCCCCAGAGCAGCCCGGGCTGCTGCGGTTCGGTTCTGTGACTATTCAGCGGCGGGCGGCAGAAGGGCTGTGTCACCGCGCAGCGCCCGGGGGCCACAGGCGGTGCCGGCCACGGCCCGGGGGCGACAGGAGGAGCCCGGAGAGCCCTGCGGGGGCAAATCCTGAAAGGAGGGGCCGCGCCGAGGCAGCGAGCGCGGGGCTGCCCGACAGCCCGGAGTGCCCGGCGGAGGGCGCGGGTGCCGCGGGTTCGGCCGGGGCTCCGGGCGCCGTGAGGGGCGCGGGGCGGGACGGGGGCGCGGACCCACCTCACCTGCAGGGCCGCTCCCGCCGCTCCGCCGGCACCGCCCCGCGCCGCAGCGCATGCGCGGGGTGGGACCGGGGAGCGGGGAGGCGGGAGCGGAGAAAAGCGGGAGCGGAAAAAGCGGGATCGGGATCGGGATCGGGAAACAGCGGGAGCGGGGAACAGCGGGNCACCTGCAGGGCCGCTCCCGCCGCTCCGCCGGCACCGCCCCGCGCCGCAGCGCATGCGCGGGGTGGGACCGGGGA
>VZTE01001930.1:47089-94589 GCA_013397775.1 Eulacestoma nigropectus
AAAACCCAAAACAAAACCGGCACCGCCGGGAAGGGCGAGAGGCGGAGAGCGAGGGCAGGGGGGCGGCGGGCCAGCCCCGGGCCGAGCCGCTGCTGCGGGGCCGCCTCCCAATTAACGGCGGTAATTAGCGCCCGCGGCTCGGGGCTCCTCGGTGCCTCCCTGCCCCTGGAGAGGTGCGGGACTCCCTGGCCCGGGGCAGCGGCTCCGGGAGGCTCCAGCCCGCGCTCAGGGCACGAAGGCGGCGGCCCGGTGGGAGCGGAGCACAGCGACGACATCGACGGGCTTTAACTCAAAACAGCCCCGAATCGGCGGAGCCCGCGAGGTGAATCTGCGCCGAACTCGTGGCGGTCGTTCCCAGTTTTCCTCGTTTCTCCACGGCTCCGGCCCCGCTGCCTCCCACGGCCCGGCTCGGGAGGTGCCCCGGATTCAGCCCGGGTTAAATCAGCTCCCGGGATGAGCGGTGGAGGATCCGGCCGGTGCTGGCTAAACAAGAGACAAGCTCGTATTCTTACACTGAAATGACTTAGATATTTAACCAAACAATTGGTTGGAAATGTTTAATTTAACCTGGGGATGAAGATGAATGCTGGGAAGAGGGAAAGCGGCGGAGGGGCTGACAGAGCCGGGGGTTTGCGTGTCCCTTCGGCCCGGGCATGACACGGTGGGCGTGTGGCTTTGTCACTTCGTTGTCACCTCTGGCTGTTGTTTCTGGTGCTTTCAGTGCGCGTGAGAACAGCACCCGGTTTTAATTAAAAGGGAGATTCGCTGGCGCATTAACCTAAAGCAACAGAAGGACAGGCTGAGTCCGTCACCGGTGTCACACGGAGGGCTGGAACAGCCGGGCTCCAACTCGGTGCTAGCGCCTCCGCGAGAGAATGTTAATATTTTCTTTTCACAGCTGAGTAAGTGACGGCGAAGCGATTATTTTTTCTCAGATCATAAGGTGATTGTTTTTTTCAGCACATGAAGGCATTAAATAGGGTAAGGTTTTTTTGTTTCGGGGTTTTTTTTTCCCCTCGTAGACAGCAGAGAGAGGCGTTTGGGATGCTCTGGTAAGCTGCTTTCCTGCCGGGCCGGGCCCGAGCAGCGGGTCCGGTGCTGCCGGGGGTGCCCGGGGTGGCCGTGCGGGCCGCAGGGCGCAGCAGCCGCGCTCTCTCCGCGCACGGAGCTCCCCGGCACCCGCGCAGGGGCCTCTCCGCGGCTTCCGCGCAGCACCCAGAGGCAAACTTCCATCTTCTTGTGCCGCGGCAGGAAAAGCTCCGAGGGGGCTCGGGCGAACCTTCTCTCCCTGGCAGACGCCCGAGAGCCCCGTCCCGCGGGGCTCCCCTGCGCCCGGAGCCTCCCTCCGGCGGGACAGCCCGGGTGGGACAGCACCGGCCACCGGCGGGGCGAGCCCGGGTGGGACAGCACCGGCCACCGGCGGGGTGAGCCCGGGTGGGACAGCACCGGCCACCGGCGGGGTGAGCCCGGGTGGGACAGCACCGGCCACCGGCGGGACAGCCCGGGTGGGACAGCACCGGCCACCGGCGGGGTGAGCCCGGGTGGGACAGCACCGGCCACCGGCGGGACAGCCCGGGTGGGACAGCACCGGCCACCGGCGGGGCGAGCCCGGGGCACCGCGGCGAGCGGCTCCCGCTGCCGGCGAGCGAGGGCACGGAGCGGTGCGGGTGTGCTGTGGGTGAACACACGGCCCCTCCGGCTGACGGGCTCCCCGCGGCGCCGCCTGCCCAGCAGCGCTTTAGTCACCATTTAATGACCAAATTTTGCTTCGGGAGGAGCCGCTTTCAGCCCCGAGCGGGTGTGAGCCGGGCTGAGGAGCCTTCCCGCCTCCTCGGCGATGCTGATGAAACCCAGGGTCCTTCTCAGGCGCAGAAGCAGCCGGTTAGAATGACCTGACAGTGCACCTGACTCGTGGGATTTTTTACTGGTTGGTTTTGTTTTGTGTTTTCTTGTAACATGTATTTCTAGTACACACACAAATGTATTTAGATTATTTAATGTTTTAATGATTTTATGTATTGCTTTCTGTCAACATTTAATTTCCCACAGCTTCTCCAGGTAGGCTGCCTGCTGGGCTGGCCGGAGTGGCAGCAGCTGGGAGCCTGAAGCAGGAGGGTCCCAGTGAGGTGTGCTCAAATGGATGGGAGTCCCTGCCCACGGCACGGGGTGGAATGAGATGATCTCCAATGTCCCTTCCAGCCCAAACCATTCTGACATTCTCTGGTTCTGTTTGAAAAGCGAAGGCAAGTGCCACCAGCCGGCAGTGACAGCCCTTCCAAATGTGTCTGGTAACATCCCAGTGCATTTTAAAACAGGGCTGGGGCCTCACCTTGACCAGCATCAAGAAACCTTGCTGGCCGATCAGCAACCACAAGGAAACTACAGCAGGCCTCATCTGCACACAGGTTTAGTGCCAATGGATAATTTTGGACAGTGCAGCATAATCGTTTCACTTTCTAGTTACTTTTTACAGCTATCATGAACCCGTGTGGTGCTGCTGGGCTGCGATGGGCGATACCCACACCCACAACACTCCAGCAGCAGAGCTGGGTCAGCCCAGACACTCCGAGATGTCCAGCAGGAGGGAGCGCTGGGGAAGATCTGGATGACTTCATCCAGCACTGTAACTTCTCCTCAGAGCCCTGCTCTGCCTGTGGGAATGATCTCGCTCTGCAGCACCCCAAAGCTGCTGGAAAAGCTGCTCCCCCTCCCCGAGGGTAGTTTGCCAGTGCTGTATAATTGTGGGGCCAGTAAAGTATATTTGTAGCTAGTACAGCTGATGTTTACTCTCTGTCTGTGTGTAAATAAGCTGTATTACCACGCACATTCGTTCTGGCAGAACTGCATCCACGCTGGGGAACTCCACATTTTAATTACACCAGTATAGGTAAAACAGCACATGTTTTCTCTGCAAACAAAGTAGAAGGGTGTAGACTGAAGGCTGGAAAAGTGGGTCCTTCCATGTTTGAATGCTACTCAGGTCACAGGTAATCAGCAAACGTTTTGATGGTTTTCGTAACAAAAGTCCCTTTAAGGTGAGTTTCCAATTCAAACATCCCAAATTCCCTTTTTATGAAGCATCTCAAAGAAACTTGAGAGAAGTTCTGCTTTTTCATCAATGTCAATTTAAATATAGCTCCATGGAGCCGGGGGATTTGAAGATTAGTGCCATGGGTGTTTATAAAGAGGCAGTGCTTGCTCTGCCAGGAGCAGACCGGACACCAGGACGGGGCTGTGAGGGGCTGCCCTGCTGCTGGGGGGCAATGGCCTTGCCCTGACTCTCTGCTCCACACCTGCAAGCAAGGGGAGGTCTGCTCTGCCCTTCCAGAAGAAAAAGTTGATCCTAGAGCAATGCTTTATGGGCACTTCTCACAAAAAACCCAAAAAGCACAGACTTGATGCTGCCTTTTCCCAGAGGGTGGGAAAGCGCGGAGCGGGTGGGGTGCAGATGTAGATGGAGGAGTACAGTGGGATGGGGAGGGTTTGAGGGAGGGATGGAGGGGGATGTGGGAGGATTCAAGAGGGAATATGGGGGCTGTGAGGTGTGTGGAGGGATGTGGGGATGAGGGACAAGTAGGGATGCAGGGGGCTGTGGGAGGATGCAGGGATATGTGGAGGAGGGTGATACTGAGGGGTGTGGGGGGATGCAGGATGCAGGAGTGTGTGTGGGGGCATGTGGGGCTGGTGGGTGAGGAGGCTGGAGGGGCATGCAGGGAGGATGGAAGGGTGGGAAGTGAGATATGGGGGGTTTGAGGGGATGTAGGAAACATGGAGCGGGATGTGGGAGGATGCAAGGGGTGTGTGTGAGGCTGTGGGGTGAATGGGGGGAATATTGTGGGGATATTGTGGGGTTGTGAGGGAGGGGGTGCAGGGAGCTTTTGTGGGGCTTGGAGAGGAGGGAGGGGGATGCTGGAGCCTGCACCCCCCGGGTGCTGATAGAACACCTCACCTAGCACCACGTGTGAGTGCTGGGCTGAGGCTGGGGTGGGTCAGGCCTTCTTGGATTTGGGCAGAAAAATTAACATCTTCCTGGGACTTTTCCTCACCATTTTGGTCTGAAAGGGACCAAATGAAGGGATTGATATGACCTACTGAGTTCAGTCAAATCCTCTGAAATTCATTAACTAACATGAGATGTCCTGTTATTAGATGTTTTTATTAAGCCTAAATGTTGGATTGAGGTCATTACACACACATTAAATTGGGTTGTTTCAGCTGACTTGTAGAGTAGATAAAATCTAAATGCTAAACTCCTGATTCCCTGAAATCTGGCCCAGCAATGTGTAAATAAAGTTCAGGGCAAGTTTGCATTATCCACGCTAACACAACTCTCTGTGCTGTCATGTCTGCTTGGCCGAGCTTTGCCATGAAATCTGTAGGAAATGTGCCAGAAGGAAAGCTTGGGGACAGGGATGGTTACCTTTAATGAGGCTGGTGATGATCACTGGGTCAGCAGGCAGCAGTTTTCATGTAAGGCTTTAAAAATCCATGCCCTTATCCACGCAGCTCTGTGTGGATGGAAAAGTCACGGCCGTGTACGGGCTCACCCGTTTACAAACAGAGTCCATTAGAACATGGTTATGTACAACATGGGCTCTTCCCCTGCAAGATCCTCAAATCCTTTGTTTATATTGCACCTATATTAACAAACCACAGAATAAGCTCAGAGAGTTTCCAGAACGTGTTTCTTTTTAGGAGGGAATGTGGGAACTTTCCGAAATTGAAACGGTTCATGAGGAGAATGAGTGAGGGACAGATTTGGGCCTGAAGTTTGAGTATCAGCTGGGATAAGAAGATTCCACTTTTTCGAAATAATTTCCCCTCAGAGATTTAGTTTAGAGAGCGCTGGGCAGAGCACACTCGCTCTCTGAAAAGACACTGAAGTCAGAGGGTTTGATTCAAACGAAGGATACCACTGGAGGAGGAGACCCCTGAGTTATGTTGAAGAGCCCGTCCGCAGAGTTCAAGTGCAGATGTGCTTAAAGCACCACGTCCCCTCTCATTCATACTCAGCAGTTACTCAGGCATGACCTGCAGTGAGAAATTACGCAAACCCCATTAATTCATGGCAATTGTTCCCAGCCTGATGTTTCATAACTGCCCGGCTGAGAGCTCCCTTGTGCAGGATCCCCGGCCCTCAGCGACATCCCGCCAGCACAAAGCAAATCACGGGTAAACAGAGCCCAGAGCAGGACAGGCAGATGTGCAGCAGAAAACGGCGTGTCCTGGGAACTCTGACGTCTGTCTGGAGACACGGGATTACAGTAACTGGGAGAGGAGAGCCTCAAACTCTACACTGGGCCCTTTTACATAAATTACAGCTGTTTTACGTGGATTAGATCAGTTTATTATGAATTATCTTCTTCAGCTCTCAAGCTTTTACTTTGTGAAGAATGAATATTCTGTCAGAGAAGAGTTCTGGGTAAAAATCTACATATGGCAGGAGATGTCAGCAAAGCACAAGTCTGACTTTGGCTGGCAAGGAAGGTGCTCCCAAAAAGCACCTTTTTTCACCACAGTGAGGTCTGTGAGGGAGAAGCTGGCTGTTCGTTTTGAGCTAACAGGCTTTTTCCCTCTCTGCTGCTTGACAAGGTCTTAGAGAGATCCCACACTGTTATTGCTGCTAGAAACACTTTCTAAGGTATTTACCAAAGATTAAACACAAGGAATGTAAATCCCAAATATTTTCAAATTATATTCTCTCTTAATTGCAAAATTTGCTGAAATGTGGAAGTGAATAACATCTCGTCTGAGTCAAAACAGCTTTTAATAGATGTTTAAAGAAACAAATCATCTCTGTGCATTGTCCTCTTCTTTTTGTAAAAGTGGGAGCTGGGTTGCTGAATATTCCCATTTATTAAACAGAAATTCTCATAGGGCCTGTTCAGACTGTGCAAAATGCTGGGTGTTTGTGCCAGTCCTTGCAGATGCTCAGAGCCTCCTCTCATTCCAGCTATCCGAGGCTTAGTGCTGCCACAGGTAAGGTTTAAAGGGCCCTGTAGGTTTTTTTTTTAATTCTGTGGTGTGCTGTGAACTTTCCACGTTAATGAGTGTGTAAATATTTCATATTCAGATTTCACTCTGTTAATTTTAGAAGCCACAGAGTGCTGCTTGTTTCCTGGCGTGTCCCACTAGGCAAGCGCTCGTGTACAGGCCACGCGTGTAGAACAGAACAGGACACGCTGAGCTCAGTGGTTATTTGAAATCAAAATCCCTTATTCACCAGCATTTGCACTAGTAAAGTACAAGTGTTCAAATATTTGCAGAAAGCGTCTGTGAAGCAGCTGTAAATACGGCTGAATTCGCTTCTGAATTTCAATGGATATTTGCAAGTTTTTGGCTAAGCTGTAAGGCAGGTAATGCACGCAAGGGGACAGGTTTGTGGGTGCCAGTGCCTTACAACTACCAGTGTGCAAATCGCAGCTAAGCCCACTGGATTTAACTTCTATTCATTTAAAGGGAAAAATACAGCCCGATTTGAAAAAAATCCTGAAACAAACCCCTTCAAGAAAACACAGAGAACATCAGAAGCTTTAGATAAACACACACATTAGCGGCCCGCAGCTTTCCCTGGCTGCTTCGTGAAAAGCAAGCAGCGTGTATTTAACTCTTTCATTCCCAAGCGGCAGGAGCAGTATGCAAAGGCTGAAGGAGGAGTCTGCTGCTCAGGGCTCACTGCTCAGGGATGAGTCCTACAAGTCCAGATCTCTTCCTGAGGCTCCAGAGAGCTCCTTCACTGGGTGGAAGGTAAGGAACTCGCAGTGGTTTTCAGAAAACACCATTTTAGCCACATTTTGTGTTTTCAGCGTGAAAATGGGCTCAGCATGATCAGGACTCAGGAAAGAGTACTTGGTTCCAGAGGGATGTAGTTTGCTAAGGTTTGGAAAGCTTGGCAAGGCTTTAAGAGTTCCAGTCACAGCCTGGCATCCCCACTCCTGGGGGCTGCAATGTCAGGTGGGCACAGCCATCCTGTTGTGTTCTGTTTCTTGTGCTGCCATCATTGTTCCACTTATGAAGGGATTTATAAAAGCAGCTGACATCCTGACAGACTTTTGGTGAGCATATTGAGACGTGGTCTGTTGGCTGGATGTGGAGGAATGAATAGTAGGAAAAGGTATTTCTTTGTACCTAAATTTTTCGATTCTCTACAGTCCCTCACAGTGTCTTCTCCCAGATGAGACAAACTCCAGAGGAGATGTTATCACTGCATGAATTTGGAAGAGCTGTGTTTGGGTTGGATAAGAAAATACTGCCTCTATAACCAGAGAGCCCAGAACTGGCAGCTCCCAAAACTGGGTCAAAGACTGTGGTATATTTGAGTTTTCTGCCCTATTAACATTAAAAACCCCACTGTGTTTTCTTAGGCTTGGATATGCACACTCTACAACAATTCTCTTCTTTGCCCTTACGTTTACAGATCTCACAATTTCCAGGTGCGTTTTTCCTGGTGATATTTTTGCTATTGGTATTCATGGTCAGTGTGTCCTTAGTGCCCACAAATTCTCCCCAACACACATTCTGTTCCTGCATTCAGTGCAGGTGAAAGCTCCAAGGCCAAGCATAATCAACAGGGTCAGAGATTTTATCAATAGAGCTGCTGTACCTGGGAGATGCAACTTCTCCTCCCAGGAATGAACTGTAGGTTTAGTCCTGAATCCTTCATGAACTGGTTTAAGAGACAAGAGGTTTGGAGATAAGGGTTGCTCTAGAGAATACAAGTTTCATCCTGTTTTTTCCTAATAATAAGGTTTTTCCCTGCACTGCCCAAGTTCTTGCACTGAGCCTGCCACAAACTTATGAATTATATTCCGATCCCTCGTTTCTGTTTCACTGCAACCCTTAAGAACTGACCTGTGATGAAGGGCCACTTCAACAGTTAGAAGATGAATAATGAGGTAACCCCAGAGATTTTACAGTCTGGGTTACACTCCCCTTTCTTCACTTCAACCCTTTGCTTTCCATCGCTTGATGCTCAAGGATTTCCCGGGGCACAGGTGGACCTGTATGTTAGGCTTTAGCAGGCATTGCTTGTGTTTGTTTGTCATTTTCAGCCAAGTTGTCCTTGGCAAGGTGCCAGATTGTCTGGGAACGAGTTCTGTTGTCTGTGCAGTGCATGAAGAGCTGCTTCCCATTGCTTGCTTTGCTAATTTCCACCTGGTAATTCCACTCGGTGCACTTAGCCTAAGTGTTGTTCACAGGAACAACAGCCTCTTTTCTTTCTTCCCCAAGCAAACCTTTGTTTCATGGAGCTCTGCCATCCTTCCCTCAGTGCTTTCCTGCCTGCAGGTGATACCCATTGGTCTGTGCTGAGGCTCACTCCACTCTTTGGTCTAAAGTGTGATGGGTTTAATTCCTGACTGAAGAGCATCAGCAACTTCCCTGTCCATGGCAGGGGTTGGAACGAGAAGATCTTTAATGTCCCTCCCAACCCAAACTCTTCTGTGATTCTGTGATTCTTTGCAGGCATGTGCAGTGCTTTTAAACCAGACCCCAGCATGTCCCTTCTGCCTGGTGTTCTTCCACATCTTTTATAGAGAGCTGTTCCAGAGCCCATGCACATCCATGGTACCTTGAATTCCCTGTATCAGTGGAGAGAACCCCATTCCTTGTGCCAGCTCGTGTCATCAGGTTGCCCTCTATTGGTTTGCTCAGAGCACTCTCAGGCTTTCTGACGACCCGAGGAACTTTGATTCCCACGGAAGAAGCCTGAATGTTTTCTTCCACGAGGTTCTGGAACGGGCAGCGGAGCTGTGCTGTACAGAGGGAGAGGTGGAAGCCTCCATGGAGATTGTGGTTGCAACCCTGTTCATTTATAAAGCTGGTTTTGATTTCTTTTAATTAACTGTACATGTTAAGAGTTGGCATTCATAGATGTCAGGGCTCATTACTGAAAAGTGTTTGTAGACTGTTTAAAAAGTTGGACTAAAAACAGAAGAATGAGAACTTTTTCCTATATGTCTAATGTTTCATCCTATCCCTGAAGATTCCCAATGAATTCAGAGATGTTCTCTGAAGTCGAATGGCACAAAACCCCCCATGAAAACCAACCAAAAGGGAGAAAATATGGAAAAAATTTTCTTGCGTAGGTAAATGTGAAAAACGTTCCCTCCAAATGTTTGAAAAATGTTGGGCGGTTATTGTGATTTGATTTTAAATTTTAAATTTTTTAAAAAAATTTTAAATTTTTTAGTTTTAATTTTAAACTTAGGTAATACGATGCACTAAAAGACTGGTGAGGAAGAAGGAAAATTTTAGCCCATTTGGAGTTTTTTTCATGTTGAGTGCTTAGAGCAGCATTGTTTTGAGAAAAATAAACTTGGGGGGTCTGGCAGTACCCTGTGCTCTCCATAAAAACATTCTGACTGCACTCAGGTGATGTGTGCAGGCTAATTTTTCTCAGAAGATGTAACTGAGTACCTGAGTTTAAAGAAGAAAACTTCTCTTTTACATTTGAAGAATGCTGAGGCTGCTGGACAGCGGAGCAGGAGCAGGAGCAGGAGCTGTGTTTAAGAACCCTCGTGCTGCACTGAGGGTGTGTTTGAAAAACTGAAATTTTTCACAGCATCCAGTTCATTTCAGATACCCCACGTGTCTGGGAGAAGGCTCCAAGACCTTGTGTTCCATAGAAGTTTTGGTGGTCTGGGCACTGACAGCCGTCATTCATTTGCAAGTGTCTGGCCTTGTCTAGAGAAACAATCCTGTGGTGTCTAAGCTGGTGAGCTCAACTCAAATCATGGATGTGAGTGGTGCTGGGAGGTTAAGGGAAGGAGAAGGCATAAGTAAGGATGGCAATGCTGTATTTATTTTTATTTAATAGCCTGCATAAGTCTCAAATCGTCTGCAAATGTAATTCAGAGTGAAATTTTGCAGTTCAGGGACACCCCAAAGTGGAGCTGGATATTAGTGTACAAGAAAAAATGGAAAGAGAGAGGGGGAAAAAAAAAAAGGAAGAAAAAGACTCCCCAAGAGTTTAAAGTGGGATTCTGGTTTGTGTTGGATCCTTGTCCTGTAAGCTTAAAGCACTCCGGTAACCTGGGGGATCAAAAGTGTCCTCAAGCCCTTAAATAGATGACTCGGAAATACTTGAAATGTGTTTCATTTTATGGTAAGTTTAATGTTTCTAATCTCGCTGCAATTTACAATTACAATAAATATCACGAAAAATTAATGTG
The DNA here is from genome assembly GCA_013397775.1 of Eulacestoma nigropectus. Lineage (NCBI taxonomy): Eukaryota > Metazoa > Chordata > Aves > Passeriformes > Eulacestoma > Eulacestoma nigropectus. The sequence continues at coordinate 57,262 of VZTE01001930.1, forward strand.
GCCACTTCAAATACAAAGGAACGACAAAGTGTAATCTGAGAAAATTTTATCAACATGCAATTTCCTTAACAAAAACATCAATGTATCATTTCAGAATGCCGAGAAATATTTATCTTTTGGGACAGCAAAATCATTTGCAGAACGTTTTAACTGCTAAATAAATATTTTACTGGCAACTTCTGAGGCATCATAAATGCAGTCAATATAAACAAAGCAATGTGGAAACCAGCTCCAGCCTCAGTTCAAATCGTGGTTGGATGGTTCGTGGCAACACAGGACTCTGGGATGCATTTGGCTGAGCCTCAGTGCTTGGAAAGATCTGATTTCTTCCTGCTATTATAAGCAAGTTTGCTTAGTTTATTTGGAAGTTCTGGCAGCAGGAGCCACAGCGAGCTCTTAGGAGCGGTGATGCAAGCAGTTAGCATTTAACTGAACTGGTTTTAATAGTTAAATTTGATTTTTTAATTGAATCCAGTGCCTATGAAAACTACGGGATTTGCAGCCTTGGAGGGACAATTTGCCTGCATGGCTGCAGAACAAGAACATCAAGGCTGTGGGGGCTCCAGCTTCCTCAAGGGTCTGGCCAGTGTGCTTCACCACTTCGTTCTGCTGCCCTGGAGCTGCTCGCTCCTCTCTGACTGCCCGGCTGGAATGGCCCTTGGAAGGGTGGCTCCAGAAAGCTGTGTTTGGAAAGTTCTCTGGAGACAGAGCAGAGGCTTGTTCCACAGTGCAGCTGAAGAAAAAGTTCCTTCTTACCTGGACTCTCACTGCTGTCCTTGTTCCCGAGGGTAACAGCAAATCTTAGACCGAGCTTTGCCCTCTGTGTGGTTGTTACTCAGCGCTTGCCCCCTTTCGAGTGGTGTTCCTGCCTAAGTCAGGTGATAATTGTCTGCTTTCCAGTACAGCTGCTCATTCGGATTTCTGTGCCACTGTTTGTGTCTAGCATGGAACAGTACCCTACCGCATGGAATATTTACTGAGAAGTGTTATCTCTCTGTAACTCGACTCCTTGCCTTTCAGCTGTGGTTTGCTGATCCCCCTGGTGACCTCTGTGTGCTGATTCACACATTTGGTGTGGCTGGGAGAGACCATTCCCAGTCATGCCATGGCTCAGGAAAAACGGGGGACTCCGGAGGGACTCTGGAATTTTGGGATGGCCTGAAACTGCTGATGCAGCAGCAGTTCCTTCACAGATGGCCGAATGGGCTGTGCGAGAATTACCCTGGAAAGCAGCACGGAATCTCTCACGGGCCAGCAGGGACAACCCCCGGCAGATGCTGAAGCAGCAGGAGCAGGGGCTGGTGGCTTCCCTGAAATTGCTGCTGCTGTGGCTCCTCACCAGGAGCGGGAGCAGTGCCTCCGCGTTCCTCTCCTGGTGGATACAGGAGAGGAGCTACTGCACTGCACGGCGATATTACTTCAACGATAGGAGACACCGCCCCATTTGTCACGCAGGTGTTAATTGTCCCAATTAAGGAATGTATCTCGGGCGCTGACGTGCTGGCAGGGCGAATACTGAACGGCTGTTCTTGTTTCAGGGCTCCACAAGTGGGATTTTCCACTCCATCTATAATTGTTCTGTGTGAGTTCCCGCAGTGGGATCCCGTTGTGCTGCCAGTGCCTGCCAAGGTGGTGAATGTAAAGCAATATCACATTCCAGCGCTTCATGGAGTGAGCAGTTTCCCCCAGCGCGATGGAAATCACCAGAAGAATGCTGTATCGTAGGGGGGAAGATGAGCACACACTCATTTCCCAATGCATCTTTCAGATGGGACTGGGAAATACATCCTTGTGTGTTCATACTTGTGTAAAAAACTGAGGCAAGCGTTTATTTAGTCCCAAATCCATTTAAATAGTGTATATTGCTAGGGTTTCTTGGTAGTAACTGCAATTTAATCCTTGCTTAAAAGGATTTTTTTTGATTAATTGAACACACAGGAAGAAGCCAACAATACTGTTCCTCACAAAAGAAACAGCTATTTTTAGGCATTTGCTTAAATTTTAGGTTGCTTTGTTCCTGCTAAATCTCAGCCTTTACTTTGGCAGAAATCCCATTTTAAAAGCACACTCAGGTTTGGGGATGTCAGCAGGACTCAGGGTTTTGAGGGCTTGGCGGAAGAAGTTTTAGGAAAGGTTTTTACAGGATTGGGGCCATCAGTGAAGCTGATTGAGCCTTTTGCCTTTACAGGATTTAGGATGACATTTAGAGCTAGATTGGCTTGATTAAATAACAGTTGGGTAAAATGTGGGACTTAGGCTGAATGAAAAGTGCCATAATAGGAGATTCTGGTAATTGTACCGAGCTGGGTGCTTTTCTTATTGTTCCGGATAATGTAGGAGTTAATGTTTATTGTAAATACTGGGAAAGAGATTTTCATTTTCTTTAAGAAATGGTATTTGCGTGTCTTAGGAGCTTGAGTTTCAGCTGTTCTTTCCATTTTGTACTATTTTCATTCAGTAGGACTCCAAGTGAGGTGCAGAAAATGGGATTTACATGTGCACACAGGCTGGTGGATGTGGTGTTATCACCACCTGGACATCTGACTGCAGCTTGGGGCAGTTACACTCAGAACTCCGCATACTTTTCCCTTGAAACAAACTACTTACAAAGCTGGGGAGAATGATGAATAATTTGCACCATTTAAAAATGATGATCTGTTTCCTACCTAAATCTGGCAATTTTAATAATATTTTGGGTGCATGAATATTTGCATCTTCTGATACTGGCAGGTAAATTTTTATGGCCTTTGTCTTTAAAGCCTTCTATAATGCAAAGATTGTTACCTGTTCCCTGTGGCTCCCTGTAAATAAAGCATCAGGATTTAATACTGTAAATATTAAATATTTTTAATATTGTAAATCTTTCAAGTTAATGCAGAAGAAATTAAACTTTATCTTCTTAATAAAGTATTTTGTTGCTGCTAATATTTTAAGAATCACCACTTGGAAAACAGTGAATCAAAGAAGTACAGGACACTTGTCCTTGAGGTTTTTAGTCTTGGTTTTGGGACATGGCACCAAGCAATTCAGTGAAATTTTGAGTATTACAAAAATCCCTTGTTTTGACAAGGAAAATTGCTGTTTCTGAGGAAATTAAATAAGAAGCCAGATTTCATTAGATTGTTCACCAACCTGAGGGGTTTTGGAGGGGAGTAAATGTGTGTAGAGCAAATTTAAGAAGAAAGAGAATTTATTTCCCTCCTGTTTCCTCAAACCTGAAATATGTCTCTTCATTTCTAGTCAGATCTCACACTCAATAAAACCTCTTTATGTGTCAGGGACTGAATTTCTGAATGGCATGACTTGATATAAGTTGTTATCTCCCAGTGGTTTTAAAACTGTCAATCCCAGCTCAAAATCGGGAGCCAAGCCCCTGGGTATCATTAAACTGGTTTGAAAAGAATCACAAAACTTAATGAGACTGTAATTGTTTAGCTTGTGATTTTTAAATTGTGTTTTTTAAAGCTTCTCTATGCTCCTACTATTCACTCTACCACTGAGGGTTAGAAACTTAAAGCCTCAAGCTCATTTCATACATAACTAAGAAAAATCTCCCACACCCTCATTACGGTGAGATTCAAGGTAAAAGATGGCAGGAAATATTGTGCCAGTATTTTAGGAATATTTTAGGAATAAAAGAACTTCCTCTTTCATCTGAGCTCACATTAGAAATTATAATACGAAAAGTGTGATTAAACAAATATGCAAATCCTTCTGTAGTTGTACAGGCTGATAAGGGAAAAAAACCCTTAAATTCGCCTTTAAAATACGTCCATCACTACTCTGGTGTTTTATTTCATTTTTGACTTTCAACTCCCTGACACTTTCAAATAAAGCTACAGTTTATCCATGCCAAGAGGGAGAATTCTTTTGTGTTCAACTTCATGAATTCTTCTCTTCTGAAATCCGCCTAATAAAGGCAGAAATACATAATTGTGGGAATGTTGAGAGGTTGTCTCTGATTAACAGATGTAAAATGTTCTGGGATCCGGAGGCAGGAAGCACTTTAATCGTTTACAGTGGCTTTTTAAGATGTGCTTGGTATTGCAGGGGGTGTCAAAAGAGGCTTCCCTGAGTGCTTCTGAAACTCTTGTTGTCAACAGCCCAGAAGTTACTCTTAAATACAATGTAGAAATCTGACGCAGCTGCCCCCTCAGTAGTTTGCAGAACAGAGTGGGATTAGTCCACAGTAAATTCGGCTGCACGAATAATCTGGTTTTATTACAGAAATTATGTTACCTGCACCTGTATCCTGTCCCTAAAGAGTTCTGAAGGAGGACGGAACCAGCTCATGGGTCAGTTTGTGCAAGTGTTCATTTAAATTGTCTTTTCTCTCTTGACAGGTGGTTGATGCACAGCGTTTTCTGGCTGATGTATCCCAACCCTTTCACTTTAAACATTATATTTATCAGCTCTTTATTAAATATACAAAACAAGACCACACTGGCCAAAATCTGTCACAGCACATTTTGTTGTCACAGTGCATTTTCCTGTGTGCTGAGGAATGAGAGTCCAAGCCACAAAGTTGGCTCATTTCAGCCTCAATGGCTTTTTAAAAAGCTTGCAGCTTAAAATAATACATTATTAAGGTATTCAGACTTGTCAAAATTAATAATTAATATCACTTTACGTTCCCCACACATGCACAGAGCCTTTCATTCCCTTCCCTTGTTTGTATTCCAGCCAAGCAGCTCGGAGCCGTGGCCCTCTCCCGTGGCAGGAGGCTGCCTGGGAGGCAGCTCGGCACTGCTGCCTCCTGGACCAGGTAAATGATCCATGGTTCTATTAAAAATAATATTAAAAATGCAGATTTGAAGAGGGAGAGATACGTAAAACTTAAATACTGGCAATGTTCACTGTATATGACATTTGTGATTGTCCCCCTTTGCTCTGCACCGGTGCAGCCTCCTGTCCTGGGAGCAGTTTTGGACACCACAATGCAAGAAGCATCCAGAGGAGAAACACAAGGATGGGGAAGGGTCTGGAGGGGCCGTACAAAGAGTGGCTGAGGGCACTTGGTTTGCTCAGCTGGAAAAGGGAAGACTGAGGGCAGAGCTCACCGGGGGCTGCAGCTCCTCCCGAGGGGCAGCGCAAGGGCAGCTCCGATCTCTGCTCCCTGTGACAGGGACAGGACACGAGGGAATGGCTGGAGCTGTGCCAGGGGAGGGTTAGGGTGGATATCAGGAGAAGATTCTTCCCCAGAGGGTGCTGGGCACTGCCCAGGCTCCCCAGGGAATGGGCACGGCCCCGAGGCTGCCAGAGCTCCAGGAGCGTTTGGACAGCGCTGCCAGGGATGCCCAGGGTGGGGTTGTTGGGGTGTCTGTGCAGGGCCAGGGGTTGGCCTGGATGATCTTTGAGGGTCCCTTCCAGCTCAGGATACTCCATTGTTCTATGATTCTATGAGATGTTTTTGTAAGCAACTGAATTATGCTCAAATGAGTTTCCTGGAAAAGCCAGGTGCTCTGAACTGCTGTCTCAATGCTGGGTTTTTTTAACCTTTTATCCTTTCTGTATGCAAATCCTCCTTGTTAGTTAACCTGAGGATTAAGGGATTTACGTTATGGGTACACTTAAACTTACTTTCCAATGCCTAACTTGTCATGGGAATTTTGCATTCAACTACAGCTCCTGGAAATTTCTTGCACTTCTGCATCTGTAGAACCACAGCAAATGTGGCCTCTTTACTGCCACCTTCCTTTAGATAACCTGTCACAAGTAATTTCATAATAAATGACTTTCTTTTAAGGGAATCAATAATCAGAATTTAAGGAGAAAAAGGGAGAAGTGTGGTTTTTAACTGGCAAAAGCCTCAATTTCTTCATCCTACCTTTGTTAATAATTGTATCCTTGCCTGGGATACATGAATCAGAATTGACAATTCAGGATACAGTTGATGTCCACTAATTGGGAGTCAAATTACGAATGAATCCATGCCTTACCAGGAGCTGCTAAAGTATCACTGTTTCCCCCTCTGCTCACAGTGGTGCCAAACTGGGGAGCAGAGAGGCCAGGTCCAGAACTGCTCCTTGCTTTCTCTGCAGTTGCACCAGACTGCAGGCTCTGGAGGTTTGTGTGCAGCTCGTCTTTGCCCTGGACCCCACACCCCACATTAAATGTGTGTGTTTTGTAGGGCCTACAAAAATCCCTGTACGCCAGAAAGGGGAAGGTTAACGGTGGGCTGAGGAAGGCTGGGAGGGGGAAGCCAAGAAAACTATTCCCAGTCCAGAAAACTGTCCAGTAGTTTGTACTAAGGAAACACATTTGCTTTTTCTCTCACCTTATAATGGATGCTGGTATTAAGGTGGCTGCACTGCAAACCCAGTCCAGATAATTTGGGCAGGGATCATGCTAACTCCAGCAAACAGTGCTTGGGGCCCAGAGAGATGCAAGACTTTTATAAAGAGATTTTTTTGGCTAAGTTCCTGCAATTTGGAGACTATAGAACACAAGCATTTGGACTGCAATCTAAGAAGCATGCCTTTAACACAGAGATTGTATTTCCTAAATGTTGGAATACTCTTGTTGGAAAATGCAGCTTTCAGTTGGCCTGCTTTAGGATTTTAAGTTTAGACAATGCAAGCTTTGAAAGTCTATAGATGTGTGTCAGAAAATACAGAGGTTGTGGCTGTGGTTGTGGCTGAGCACGCAGCAGAATGATGGACAGCTTAGCCGGTGTAAATTTATGGCTGGAACGATTTACATTGAGAATAAACAGTTTAATGGATAGCTGGAAGGATTAAAGGATGCTCAATCCATCAGATTAAACATGTCATTCTTGCTGGTGGATGGTGCCATTACCTCACTGGGAAATGAACATTCTTTCAGAGATGTTTTTGCTGTATCTGTTGCCCAAGGCTGCCCTAATTCCGTCACTGATACCTCGGCCCTGCTGGGATCGGGGGCAAAGCTTCCCTCGACTTCAGCGAGTCAGAGATTTCCCCGTTATCTCCCTGTGTGTGAAACCCCGGGGGGCTCAGCTGCCTGCAGCTGCTTCCCTCTGAATCAGCAGGACGAGCCCGGGCACTCGGAGCCCTGAGGCTCCGAGCTGGAGGCCGGCGCTCTGCGCGCTGCTCTGCTTTGCGGGTTTCCGTTCTCTGCGCTGTGCTGCTGGCAGGAACAGAGATAGCTGCTGCTGACACACCGCCAGCTCCGCCATAAATCCTCTTACACGCTTTTCCTGTGAGACTTGGGTACCCAGATAAGGAAAAGCAATGCTAGTTTGGAAAGAAGACATGAAGAACAATTTTCCATGGATTGTAACTGGTGAGGTGGCCCTTCATTTCATCCCCTGTGGTTCAAATTTACCCAGCTCAAAAATAGAAAGGTTGATTATTTTTATTTTTTAATCCTTATTAGTTTTCTTAACCATCAGTCTGTAGATTCTTATTCTTTCATTAGCTGATGCCATGCAAGAAGAAGCTTTTTCTTTTTCCTAGATAAGAAATAATTTATTGACTGAATTATTTTTTATTTTATACAGTTTGAAAAAAATTCACTTCTAATAAAAAATGATACCTAATAAATAAGGTATCATTAGGGAAATTATATCTAATAAATAAATATTAAAATTATATAAATATACCTAATAATTAAATATTGTTAAATAATATTTAATAAATACCTAATAAACGATACCTCTCCAAAACAAGAGAGTCAGAGGATCACACCTTTCCTGAAAGGCATCCAGAACCCCCAAACAGCCTTTATGGGAGCTAAAGCTCTTGATTTTCTCAGTTCTTCTGCCCCATTGTGAGCAACTTCCAACTCCTGACTTTTCAATACGCAGGACTTCAGGTCCTCCTTCAGAAGCAGAACCCAGCTGCAGTAAACCCAGTTTGAGAGGGGAGAGGAGCCACATTACAGCATCTATAGGCAAAGGAGGGAAGTATTAACTTAGACAGATTAGAAAAATTCCATGAGTTAATTGGGTGAAGAGATAATGTATAGAATGGCGTTCTCACATGGAACGTGGAAAGTGGATAGTAACGTGTAAAGGGAGAAAAAGGAGGCAAAATTTTACTTTTGAGAAGTGGAGGAGTAGGGAGAGACAAGGAGAGCGGGGCAGGCTGGAGCTATTTAATGAGAAGTTGTAGAAGCAAGGAGAGATGTCTGAAGCTGGCAATTTTATAATGGAAAGTCCAGTAGTCACCACTAAAATAAATTATGGACATTAGAGCAGCATGTGAGATGCTTCATGGAACTGGAATGCTCAAGTAAAGAGGGTTCCCTTCTGAATATTTTTTATTTTCTTTTTTTTTTCAGTGGTTTATATATTATGCTGCAGTTGATTTTGCTTCAATATTTTAAAACTGAAAGAAGGGTAATTCTGTAGTAGTAATTTTATCTTTCATGGGTGCCGTGCTGTTGAGTAGCTTAAATATTGAATGGAGCACCGGGGACAAAAGCTCCTTTTGAACCTACAGGTGCAGCAATTTACAGAAAGATCCATTTATTATAAGAGGCTGTTTATGCATTATGACAAATCTAAGCTAGGTTTTACAGCTCTGTGTATGCACTGTGGATATTAAAGTTTAAAACATTAAAGTTCTCAGTGTATGAATAATATAATGAAAGGCATGAACAATGTGAGTGGTGACTGTTCTCAGTAGGAGCAGCGCTGTTCATTTTGATCTGCTGCAGTCATAGCCCAGCTTTTGGAAAGATGTGGACTCCACGGAAGCCACGGTGCCTCAGAACTCGTGCTCCAGTCTGGCAGGAGCAGGGTTTCACCTGCGTGTGTGGAGCACTCCCCTGTGTGCCCAGTGCTTCCAGCTTCATCCCCACCGCAAAGGGATGAAAATCCAGTGGGTTCTGACAAGTCATTATTTCCTCACCCTCCCCGCCCAGTCCTGAACACAGGAAACATTTTTATGTCCTATTTGCTCTTCCTGGACGTGGATCTCGGCAGTAGTATAATAACAGCAGATTAAAGGATGCTCGGTCAGTCATCAGATTTCATCCTGTGGCTGTTGGATCATCTCCCCTGGTTTTCATCTGCTGTGTACTTCACAGAGACGGGCTTGAGTGAGGGCTACTTCCAGCACGAATTGTAATCACTGCAAACAGTCACTCCTTTGGAATCTGCACATTTTTATTTCCATATGAGATGCAATTTAATCATTAAGGGAGTTTTTTTAGCGCCAGTGTAGCATACCTTCATAGGAGGAAGTTGACCCCAATTTTGTAAGCGGGTGTTTATGAAGTCAAAGGTGGACTCTTAAACAGACTTAGAAGCTGGGCCAGCAGCATAATGCCCAATCTGGCACACACAGGAGAAATTATCCACGATTAAAGACTTTCTGATTAATATGGCTTATGTGCCAAAACTGCACATGCAGCGTATGATCTCAATTAGAGTGAAACCTAATTCCTCAAGGCTAAGCTCCACATTCGTTCTGTAATTTCTTCTTTGTTTAACTTGGACATTTTTTGACAACAGGATCTAAAAGAAATGTGGGGGGAGGGCGCAGGACCCCCCTACCATTACAAATTGCAGTTCTGTAGGAAACATCTCTCATGGTGCTGCTCTGAATACCTTGACTATTTAATTTTTAGAAGGGTTGTTGTGCATTCCTCTAAGGCACTGCCATTTAGTGTTGCTAATGGAGCTGTAACAGTTTTTGGGAAAGAATGAATCCTCGTGTGCAGGTTTTCTGCTGAAAAAGTAACTCCTGCCAAAGAAAACTGCTCGAAGGTGGAAAGGAATAAGTATATAATCACGCCACTGTCATTACCTCTGATATTAAGAAAGTAGGAAATGTCAAAGGCCTGTAAGAAAAATAAGTTCAGGTTTAATGAGTCTGCTGGAGAGGAATTATCAACATTAATCATTTAGCTAGTGGACTAACATGGCTGGCATCAATAGAATAACTTTTTCCATCCTGCTTTAACACACAGCAGTTGCTCTAGCTTGTTTCTGAGACTTTTTCTTTACTGCTAATCCCAAAACATCCTGGAAACACAACCTCTAATCCACCAGTGTCTCTGCGTTTCAAGCACTGTTCCAAACCAATATTAGTGCTGCTTAGAGGGAGTTCAGCAGCCGGGCTCCTCCTGTGTGGGGATTGAGGGGTCCCAGGCCCGGGGGAATCGCTGTGGGGAGGATTTTGGAAGCTCCCAGCGGGGCAGGGCACACAACCCTGTTTGCTGTGTGCCGGGTAAATCCCTGTGCCTGCATGGAGGGCGCGTCAGGAGCAGGGCCGGATTCAGAGCTGGTGCTGCAGCCCAGGGTGAAGCAGCCTTGGGCTTTTTTTTTTCTGATGAATTGCTGAACCTTGGTCTAGAAATCTTGAGAAAACGGTCTTTTTTCAAGGAAAAGAGACAGGGACATCATATCTTGTCAAATGTCACCCCAGATTTTGCTTTTCTGGGTCTCCTCAATAAGTGTGACTCTCTTGTCCCCTCAAACCAACGTCTGGGGCTGGGTTGGAGTCAGGAGCGCAGCTCTTCTGGGGTGGGAAGCTTGGTCTTGGAGGGAAGTTTTGGAAATCTTACAATGCATAAAGCAACAGATTTAGAAGTGCTTTGTATGGATATGAAATTTTAAAAAATGCATATATTTTTTATGGATACTTCTGAGTTAGAACAGGAGAAAGTGGTGTTTGTAAACCATAGCAAGGCAAATTTTGAAGAGGTGGTAGCTTCAAAGTCTGGGACAGGTTGTAGCTTCAGTGCAGAGAAGTTTATTTGGGGGGTCTGTATCCTTTTTTAAAGAGGTATTAGTTGATTTATAAAGAAGCCATGCATGTAACAACATTTTATAGCTTCCATATTCGTTTTTTAAATTTAAATTAAAAAAAAGATAGAAATTATGCCTGCAGACATATGGGCAATCCTTCAAAACGGGAATTTGGAAAATTTCTTAAGTCCATATATTTTTTGAGGTGCAAGAGAACCATTGCAGCTGGGTGTAACCTAAATCAAATTTTCATTTTCTTGATGGATTTTTACATTTAATGTGATGAAATTACAGGTAGGTGCCATCCTGAGGTCCCTTCTGACAACAGACAAACCAACGTTCTGCCCTTGCACAGTGTGATGTGGCTCGAGGACACTGTGTGCTGTTTTTCAGTAACAGAAGATAAGAAAAAGTTGTAAAAATTGTAGAAATGGCCCATCTTGGTGGTGCTGCCGGGGCAGGCAGGTGGCAGGTGAAGCTCAGCACTGCTCCCACAGCCGGGAGGAGCTGGCTGCCGCTTCTGCTGCAGTGTTACATCCCGAAATGCCTCTTCCCTCACGCCGGTGTGCAGTGGCTTCAGCGGGCAGCTCCCCACCGGCACCAGCGAGCGAGGATTTACACACAGTCCTTCTCCTGCGCTGCTGGGGCATCAGATCCACTCCCACGCCCTGGTAACACGACAACCCCTGTGGCTTCTGCATGGCTGTGGCAGATATCTTCTGTGAAATGGAATCCATATGCTGGGGTGACCCTTAATGAAACCCTTTCTCTAATCGCTGTATTAAGCTCGCTATTTCCTTGTCATTGTTTACGCTTTTAAATCTACAATATATTCCAAATTAAGTATGTTTGAATGGCAGCATTCTGATCTAATTATAGACTTTATCATCAATTAGGCCAGACAATCCATACATAAGCTCTGCTGGAATGGCTTTGTGAATAAAATGATGGCAATGATGAGGTTCTTATTCTAATAAAGTAAAGCTACATAAAAATATTCCATTAAGTAAATTAGAGCTTCTGACTTGGTAATTTTGCAAAACAGTAGCAGTGTTTTCCAGACCATGTCCAGGTAATAATTTTCTAGCTACCTATTTTTTTTTCCTAAAATGCTTGATTCGTTATGTAATTTAGTTTTTAATGTCCTTTTATTCTTTGCTTCCAGTTGTCCAGCATGCTCAAAATAAAAACGGATATAGTTAGCATTGCTGTGTTTTTAATAGCAGTGCTTGGGTTTGTTTAGAAATGTGCTCAATTGCATAAAGTTAACGCAGTCAGGAAAGCAAAAATGGGCAAGTGAAGCTGGGGGGAGTGTGAGCAAAGCAAACCCATAAGAACCTGGAGTGTTCACAGTTTTGCAGTGTTGGTGATGTCAGGACTGGAACAAGGGAGGCTTTAGAAAGAAAGGAGCAAAGGTGACCCAGGTAAAGAGGGTGATTGTGTAAGGCACTGACCTGGGAAAATGGAGAGAAAACAACGGCCCAGGTAGGGGATGGAAATGTTGGACAAGTCTCTGATAAACCCAACCAGGAGAAATTAGCAAGGCAAACCAGAACTGTGATGACATAGTTGCTTCTATAAAGAGTTTATAGTGCCACAACAAAAATCATTGATTAATGTGTATGCGGCATAAGGATGCCTTGTATGACTCAGGAACTATTTTGGGCAGTCCAAGAGGACAAAAATTTTCCTACTAACCTCCAGGCTTCCCAACAGAGGGACTTCCCAGAGAGTTTGAACCTCCCCTTTTGTCCAAGGAAAGAGGTGGTAGGACAGAAAGCGGGGGTAGCTCCCACCACAGAGATCAAAGCCACTGCCAGAAACCTGGGTAACACTTTCTCCATGCCTTTGTGCTGGTGCAGGTTGGGGGTAACTGATCAGAGATCATTTTAGAGCAGCTGCAGGTTCTTAAGTAGCCCAATGCAATGCATGTCACCCGATTTTATAAGCCTGGTGTTGCCATGCTCTCACTTACTGTAGAGCTCTGCACAGCAATTACAGCACAGTTTAATTTACAAATCATTACTGTGTTTAGCCATTACCAGTACAAAGCAGTTACTTTCTCTGTGCAATTGAAGCCTAATTTTCATGCCATCTGAAAGTCTCAGGCATCAGGTAACACTTTATTTTATAAGGAAAAAATAACCATTTATTTAAATTGTAAAATCTGTGTATTTACAGAGTGGCTGGTTTTGCTCTTCAGGTTTCACAGCAATTACATTGGAAGCTGTTTCTGAGAACCTGGGCTCTTATTTCTGTAAAAATAAGTTATCAGCAATTGCTTCCTATGCTTGCATAATTGCTTGAAGAATTGTGCTCTACGAAGTGAAGGCAATTGCCTTTTAATGCTGCCTAGTAATTCTGGTAGTTTGCTAATCCACAAAGAGCACAGGGGCTGTAAAAGCTGTGGAACTCAGGTACTGAGGCGATAACCTGGAACACGCTCCTGGTGCGGTCGGTGTGAAATGTGTTCTCACCTCCGTGACTCAAAGGGGATTCAGAGTTAACCTTGGGTTTAAGTCAAAAGAAAAAAAGCCTGTCCTAAGCACACAGGAGGCAGCTGACAGGAGCTAATTTGGGGAGGTTTTGTAAGATCTCTGTCCCTTCCACAGGCCAGTGGAACACCCCCTGCCCCAGCAGCTGCGTTTGTGCAAGCCCACACTGAGTGTGGGTTCCCCTTCCAGCTGTTGGTTCTGGGCCCATTTCGCACATGGGGACTCTCTCATGGAACTGCAGTGCTTTTACTGGATATATTGGCATCTCCTTTTGACTCCTTCCTTAGATTCCTTGGGGAAAAAAGCAACAGGAGTTTTGCAGAACCGAGCTGCAAATGCCTATCCCAAATCCAGACCCTCAGAGCAGCGGTGGGAGCTGGAAGCAGAACTCAATGGCAGGGACAGCAATTCCTTCCTGTGACCAGTAGGTTTCAAATAGAATTGCCAAATTATTTTTTTTTCTCTTAAAAATTACTTCCTATTTTATGTATGGCCTGGGTTTATGTGTAATTCTCTCTCCACGCTTCATGTTGCAAATATTTTATTGCATAAAGGACTTGCGTTCTTCATGGTGCAGCCTAGTCTGTAGGTTCTTAATTAAATTATTAAAAAAACAGTCAAAGCTCCCTTCAATGGAAACCTGGACTATTGAGATAGGAGTGAGCTTCCTGAAAAGGTTTCAGGATTTTTTTTTTTTTTCTGGTAGGAATAGTTTCAGTCTTTGGAGTGAAGCACAATTTTCCTGCAGCAAGGGCTGTGAACACCTTTATTTCTTCATGAAATTTCTACCTTCACAATTTTTTTGTTCCTAGAATGTACTCTGAGTGCAGTCTGTGTGCAGCCCTGGGCTTCAGAGACTAACAAAATTTAAATCAGTTTTATACAAATAATTTTTGTCAGAGAAGCTCAGTCTTGCTGAATTAAGTCCATAGATTTTAAAAGGTGTTTAATTACAGAATGTCATTAATTAGCCCCAATATTCCTGTCAGAAATACTCCCTTTCTAAGTACCTTACACACTGGTTCTTGTAGTTAGCAGAAAGACTTTAACTCACTGGCACTGGTTCTGTCTTTTCACTGCTCTTTCCCTGGACCTGTTGGATGTTCATCTGGCAGTGACATCCACTTCTGGAACTTTTTCTATGGTTTCTTTTCCACAGATACTAGCTTTTAAATGGTGCTTGAAAGTTGCTTTCAGCCTTTATCTTGTATTTTCCCCATAATATCATGTTCTTAATTTTTATTTTGTTCATCTTATCATTCTTCTCATGCATTTTATCTCACATCTGTGATTCTTTTGTTTTCTGATTCCACATGCTTTTATGCAGTAACAAAGACTGACGGGGAAAAGATACAGGTTTGGATGGCACATGTCTGACAGAAGAAGTGCTATCAGCTGAGAAGAATTAAGTATCTGTGGTTTTGGACATCATAAAGCAGTAACAAATACAGTAAAAAATGTATCTGCTTTTTCTAATATCAATTTGTAAAATCTAGGATCCACAAATTAATTTTATTCAGGCATATCTAACAATCTCTATTTTCAATTAACTCTTTTTGGTGAATGTAAGGTTGGATAGGAGAGATCTAATCAACAGTTCTAAAAGACCCTGGTGGCTGTCTGTGGATCTCTCTGACTTCTCTGATTTATACCCTTTCTGTCCTGTTGGAGCTCCTTCAAGGACAAGACCCTTTTACAAAGGTGCATGTCTGGCAGGTCAAGTCAGGAGAGAGAACAGAGGTGAGCAGCATTCTAGGGAAACATCTTGTCGAAGTATTTCCTAATTATATACAGAGGTAGATAAAGAGTCTCTGCCTCCTGCAGCCCGGATTTTTTTTAATTGGTTTTCACGGTAGTAAGTTTTCATCCGTTCTCCAGGTTGTCCTTGATCATACAGTAACTTCATGTGGTAGGAATCACACTCTACCCTACTTTAGAGAATATTTTAGAGGATTTTAGAGGATACTCGTGTGCTTTGTTGTGTTGAGCGAGCACAGCCACTGCCTGTCGTGTGGGCAGGACAGCAGCCCCTGGGTTGTCGATCTCTCCACCAGCAGATGGAGACTCAGATCATGAGAGCCGGGTCTGCAGGGTCCTCGTGGCTATCACCTAATCCTTGGCTGCCAGTGGATGCCAGTGACACTTCCATGTGCTGTACCTTGAGGTCTGGTTCCAAACCCATGGACCTGGAGGCATCTAATCCTCTCCTAGATTTGGGCTGAAAACTCGGACAGCAGAAGCAAAGATGAGGTGGGTGGACACTGTTTGCCTCACAGATGCCTTGTAGAGTTCCTGTCACAAAGGACTGTAGGACTCCTTTCCCTGCTGTAAAAGGAATATAATCCCTGGAAGTGGCCATTTGTTGGAGGTGTCGGCTCTCTGACTGCTTGAACTCCACTCACTCTACTTTACAAATTCTTAATATTCCCTGGATGTTCTTGCTTGGTTCAGATTCTTGGGTAGGGACAGAATATGTGTAGACTGCCTGTTAAAAAAAAAAAAAAAAGAAAAGAAAAGAAATTACTACTATTTTGTGCCTTCATTTTTCCTGTTCTGAATACCTGACTTTTGGGAAAATCATACATCTTTTGCAAAAATTGGATCTCCAGCCACTGTATCACAGACCAGGCTGTTCTGTGGAGCACAGCTCTTACTGACGGAAATCAGCAATAATCCCCTGCCAGAGAGGTGAAAAAAAGGGACCTGAAAATACCCAACACCCAGGGGACAGCCTGCTGAGGGCCCCAGGAGTGCAGCACATCTCCAGGTGCTGCCTGGTCTTCAGGAACATGAAGCTGCTGTCAGCCATGTCCAGGTAACACTAAAATGGTTGCTGAGAAGTTACAGCACTGTCAGCAGCAGTCAGCACGGAAAAATACCTGGGCAAAAAGTGTGGTCACATGTTCAGAAATTCTTCAGCTTTTTTTAACAATATTGAAGTAAGTCGTGGTAATTCCACCTACTTGGAAGAAAAGGCTCAAGGATGTTGAAAGGGGTTGAGCAGGCACATGTCCCAAGAGGATGGCAGTGCTTTAAACCCAGCTCCAATTTAATTGCAACTTACCTTTCTGCAGGCACCAGCTGTTTATAAACACAGCCCTTCCAGAAAGCTGGAACTAAAACCTTTTAAATGTTTAAGTACAATATATTAAAAGATCTTGCAAAGCCTACCAAACATGAGGCTTTGTGTTTACAGGGGAGTGTGGAACACGACAAGCAGAGGGGTTACGAGTGCAGCCAAGCCCGGTCTGTGAACTGCATTTGTCGTAACTGAATGCTGATGACCCAGAACGTGCCGTAAATAATGTGCACAGGTGCAGACTGAGACTCTTCCAGACCTGCTTTCTTATAACAGATATTTGAGAATTAAGATATTTTTTGTGGCTATCTGTGGAAGTAGTGGGAAAAAGAACATAAGAAAAGACACCTTCTGGAAATGATGGGACATTTTTTGACATATAGAAACTATAATTAGAGATTTTTAGTATTTTCCTTAAAATGTAGAATGCCAATTTCTGTAAGAGCTAAATGACAAATATACAACAAGTAACCAGGTATTATCTGCATTTTTCAAGGCACAGCTTTAACCTCTCCAAACCTCAAGCTTCATGTACAATATTTGTACTTTTCTGGCCTTTGACACTGCAGACATCGTCTGACTTTCTTGTAATTTCCCTTGCAGTCACACAAGACAGGAGAATCGTGACCAATTTGCTGCAAACTGAAGGTGAAACTGAAGGTTTTGAAATTTTTTTCTGAGCTTGAATGTTATGTCTGATTTTCCTTTCATTTCCTTGGTAAATATAATTTCAGCTTTTAGGGTGGATTTTGTTTTGGTTTTGGTTGACTGATGTGGGAGGCCACTGCCATGGCACCTGTATTTACACACTGTCCACACTCACATCTACGAGCTCCAGAGCTGACCCAGTCAGATTTATATGTCTGAATGATTCTGAATTTCCTGGTTCTTAGGTTGTGAAAGGAAAGAGAGGGCAATGATAAATAAATAGAGGATCTGGAAACCCACGGTACGGGGCACAGCAGCAGGCGGTGCTTCCTGGACTCGAGACAGAGGATGTTGTTCAGGAGAGGATCGATTTTCACTCTTGGGCTCTTGGGCTGCCTTCACCTGCCCCAGTTCATTGTGGTAAACCATTAATAAGTTGTAAGCTGGGAGCCAGACAGCAAAGACTTGCAGATCTTTGTTGGATGCTCCTGGGCTGGGAGAGGGACCAACATTATTCCATGGACACTGGATCCAGCAGGACTTGGGTGGTCGGTGTGGGGCCAGAACCCAACAGCCTCAGAGAAGCAGTGGGGCTGGTGGTTCTTGCTGAGGCAAATTCCAGAACAGATATTCGGTTCAAATGCTGTTAGCTTTAATCCGCCCCTCCCTCCTTGGACGCTGGGAGCTCCGTGGTTGTATCCTTGGATGTCACACGATTGTTTAGTCCTGGTGATTTCACCCAAGAAACAGACCTTTTGTTCCTAGATAATAAAAACATTTCTATTCACATTTACTATATCCAAAGCACTGAATCCAAGACTATGAATATTTTTTTCCTGTTACTTCAGAATTGTCAGCACCAACTGCTCTTCCCCTGTGTACATGCCTGCAGACCTTCACACCAGAGCAACTGAAATCCAACTGCAGCTTCTGTCTAGGACCAAAGTGAGCTCTGTATGGAAAGGAAATTCAGAAAGGGAGTACCAGCGGTCAGTGCCTTCCACCCAGCCTCCAACTTCATGCTTGTGCATACATAAGAACTGACAAAACCCAAATCCTGTTTTGGTACACGTAGAAAATATTCACCATAAGAGGAAATGAAAATTATTTAGATTAAAGTCAAAACAACAATTTAACATCCCTTTGTGTACACAAACACTCTTCTGAAAGTCACAAATCATAGATGCTAGATGTTCAGAGTCATTTTAAATGCTACTTACCTAAAGCCAGGAGATGAGAAACATGTGGCAGACCTTTTTTGCGAAAGTTCAGGGCTGGAGGGGAGCAAGAGGATGTTTGCATCTGCAGGAGGAGGGCCTAAAAATACTCTGAAAGCCGACAGTTCACTTAAATCATTAATCCTACGCTGAAGACATTTCCACATTTTAATGGACTGCAATTAAACCCAATATTTCTTAATACGAGTGTCAGGTGTTTTCAGCAGTGATGCAAATGACTGCTTAGTGCTATAATTCTGAAGGGGAAGGCATTTAGACTGGGCTCATTTGAACAGCCAACTATAAACAAGAGCACATAATTCCATCTGCTTTTTGGCAATTTGTTGTTCCTTTTAGGTTCTCTTTCCCCGTTTGTCTTGTGGACACAGTTTGCAGGAAATGTCAGCCGGCGTGATTGATAGCATGAGATTGGATGTACTGACTTCATGCTTTCATAAAGCAAGACAGCTGTTGGGAGAAACTTTCCTTCAGGAGCTGGAAAGGTTTAAATTTTCCATCTCTTTGACTATTTGGCCTGATGAAGGATTGGGTTTTACCAGACAAGTAAATAAAAAGATGGCTAAGATGTACTAGAAGGTCATTCAAATGATCTTTAAATAGCAATTACTGGAGGAGGGCGGAGGGAAAGCCCTCAACATTCTGAGTCTGCTTAAGTGAGCCCTAAAAAGTTATGCTGATGTTCTCTCAATTTTTTCAACCACTCTGTAAGACAGACAATTTCTAGTAATGTGGTTTTACGATGGAAGTTTGTTGCAGCCATGGAAGGGATTCTGTTGAATTCCCTGGTCATCACCTGACTTTCTGTGGCTGTGAGATGTTAATTCTCTTCCAGAGTCACAATACACCAGTCTGCAGTTCAATTCCTTGCTCAAAGCAGATATGCTGGTTAAATATTAATTAATTTGGGTTTTGGATAAATTATTTTTATCCATCAAGTACACTTTCCTTCCAAGGCAGAAAGGGGGAAGAAAGTGTGGTGTTCATTTTTACAGTTGTATCTCCCTCTGAAGCAAAAATTGTTTATTTAGAAGAACACGTATTTGTCAGATGTGTTGAGCATAATTTTGAAGATCAGTATGTGATGCTTTAATTTTTTTTTTCCCCATGCAGTCTGTTTGTGGGGGTTGGATGTTATTTGATAGTTCGAAAGACGAATAACTGGGTTCTTGGCTATGCTAATTTCGAAAATCTTTGCCAGATCTATGGTCTTGCTGGAAATGGGCCAGAACCAAAACCCAGGAACTGAAAATCCCTGGACGTGAAATTTTGGTGGAGGCTGCATTTAGATGGTGGTTTGAGTCAGACTCCAGAGTCCTCTTCAGTCTCATTTTTGTTGCATTCAGTCACATCAGTGTAAAATGTGGCAGTTGCTGCTCAAGAGCTGTGAAAAAGCTGGATTGGGTCTTACTGTGTTTCTTGACTTCTATGGAGCTCTGCAAAAAAAGCATCATAAATCAGCAGGAATAGGAACAATCACAGTATGCTTTCTTTAAAACAGGAAACAAGGAGTAGGTGATTGTCAGGGAACCCCGAGCAGTGTAACAGCTTCCTGCCAAGGAGAGCATGGCCAAAATCCCTCACACTCTGTGAAGCTTTAACCTATGTGTTTCAGAAGTGAGGCTTGTCCCGTGGATCATCCTCAATCTACACCACAAATTAAGGAGAGTGCTGGATTAGATGAGTTCTGTGTCCCCAGTTCTGATTTAAGTGGGAGAGGTGGAACTGGAGAGCACAGAGCCCTGCTGTGCCCACCCACAGCTCTCAGTGCTGTTGTGGACCCTCTGTCTCGCTCATCTCTGAAGTTTAAATTCGAGACAAAATGCTCCGAGAATGGGAAAATGTGTTTATAGAAGTGGTCATGATTGTAAGAAAATTTGATATTACAGCAAATCCTTAAAAAGACCTCAAAGAAACTTTAGAAATGCTTTAGAACCAGATTGAAATAGCAGCAGTTTCCTTGGGCAGCCAAGGGGTGACGTTGGCTGCCGTGCAGGGATGTTTGGCAATGCTCTGGGGTAAGGGGATACCAAGGAACTCTGTGGGTCACTTCATTCAGATCCTGTAAACATTTCCATAATCAGTAATCATCTGCACAGTTTCCTAACTCTGTGTGGATCACTGTAACAGTCTAATCACTTACACAAATACACAGTTCCAACACCACTAATTAGGATTCTGCAGAGCTGGAAAGAAGCCAGTCTATGTTCTACATGTACAATCAATTTATTGTTAAACGTTTAAAGAGCCAACTATTTATTTATACCTTAATGAGAATTTTTTTTCTTTCTTTTTTTTGTTTCTGTTCTTACAAATGAATCCTGAGCATCTTCCTACCCAGAGTGCTGCATTCACTCTTCCAGTAATCCCATTTAAACAGGTAGTGTTTCAGCAGAGAGGAATTTTATGCTTGGCACTGCTCTGGCAGATTGTAGCTGCACAATGATGAATAAGGATCTGGCAGGTCACTACTCATTTTTGAACCATTGCTCTGCTGAATTCTCAAAATTCAGTGTGATCAAAGTACTGCTTCAGTGTTGTTAGTAACTCTTTTATAGCATGAGTGCCTCAGGGTCCCAGCTGAGACGGAGCCCCCCAGCCCTGGACACTGCACAGACGTGGAGGAAGGACAACCCACACCCTGAAATCCATAATCAGACCAGCAGGAGCAGACAGGAACATGGTGCACAAAGGGATGAGTCCATGTTAGCGGTGGAATCTCTAAACCATCTTTTAGTATTGTTGCCTTAAATGTTGGGATGTGATGTGCTGGAGAACTTCCCTTCTCTTTGCTGCCTCAACAGATTTTTTTTAAGTATAAACAGCTAAACATATTTTACGTGTGAAATGAAAGTCCTCATAACTTGCAAAGCATCCAGAAAACAATCACACAGGCTTAGAACCGTTGTGTGCTGCCTAATGATCATTTGATGTTGTATTTCAATCACTTAATCTGAGAAATCTGGGAAAATTCAAATTATCTACTATAATTAGGCATTTATATTGCTTTGCCATGCTGTTGAATGCTTGCAGAGGATGGATGTTTAAAGCAATAATCAGTGAAACTGAATTACTGCTGTGCTTTCATTTTGCAGGAATAAAGTAAATTGTTCATCAGTAGGAGGAGGAGGTGTCAATGTAAAGGTGCCTCACCACTGTCACCATGTCCTGCAGGCAGCCAGAGCCACGGGCAGGGATGTGGCTGTGCTGTGGAAGGTGTGAGGACAGACCAGAGGTGTCCCCTGGCTTGGGTTTGTGGAGAACCTGGAGAAACTGAGGTATGACACCAATGGCAATGCATTTGGACTGCAAAGAGGATGTTGGCTGATGCATATTTTGTCAGAGTAGAGAATGTGAGGACAGAGATGATGTTTCTGTTGTGACTCATGAGAACTGCTGGGTGCTCTTCACAGAGTGAGCTTGGAAAGGCCGTGACAGGTGACGAAATACTCTGGTTTATTCTCCAAAGTAATGAGAGGTTGCAAGGGACTTCTGGAGATCTTCAAGCCCAACCCCACAGCTAAAGCAGGTTCATCCAGAGCAGGTGGCACAGGACTCTGTGATCTCCCTGTGTTGAGACAGTCAGGCAAAAAGAATCCAAAACATCCCTGCAATTCAATACTTAGTAAAAATCCTTACAAATTCTACTAACAAAGGCAGATTCTACAAATCCCATACTCCTACAGGTTTGACACTAGAGAGCCATTAGACAGCAGTGACATATTCTACCTTGTGTGAGAATAAATAGCCTGGGTAGGGACTTATCCAGGATCATGTATTTCCTCAGAAACTCCTCCATTTTCATTGGAGGTCTAAATAATATCTTCCATTCTTTTCCCTCTGAACATCCTTTGTTTTTCATCTATTGCTGGACATGATCCTTGAGCAAAACTGAACTGCAAGAAGATCAATGAATTGAGCTATCCTGTACCTTTGTTGTGTGATTAAAGAAGAAATTGAAAGCTCAGTAACATAAAAACCTTGATTTTTTTCCCCTTTTTTTTCCCCAATGAGTTCAATACCACAAAAATAATTTTATTTATTTTCAGTCCTGCTGTCTTGCTTCCTTCTCTGAAGAGTTGCCCATGTCATTTTTAGCCGTAAAATTGCTTCTTGCAAGAATAGAGAAGATAGCAAGAATATAGTTTAGAATTTTAAGATGGACAAGTGACACTTGAAGCAGAATTTTCCTACAACTCTGCAGCTTTCGGGGGTCAGATTTGGTCCCAGAAACTTCTGGGGATTGGATTCTGCAGCTCTTCTCAGTCCATGCAGAGGTGTAAGGGAGCACAGACACGTCACTGGCATTTTACATCTTTTCACACTGTTGTGCAATTTTTATTGCAGTCTTAAATCAGGATAAACTGATGGCTGCCCCCATAAGTAACTCTGACATATAATTTAATGTATGGATTGAGACACAGAACATAAAGAACAGGTGATAAAATATTACGCCCACACTGAGAACATTAAAATGCTGATGTTTGGAACAGCTGGCTTAGCCCTTTTTTCTCAGCTGGAATAAATAGTAATATTAAAGGATTAGCATAACCAACAACAAGTGTTGAAGGCCTTGATTTCATTCCAGGCAATAAGAATATTTGGGAACCAGTATTTTGAGCCTTAATCAGCAGAAGACTTTATTTCTTCCAAATACACTTTTAATAATATTGTTTATTAAATGGACGTATTTATTATGTTTCTATCAATTTGATTTTTAATTTGGAAACCTTTGGAGTGTGAGTTCTTGAGGCATGGTTTTGGTTTTCATTTTCTGTTAAACATTTTTGTGTGCCTTTATTAAAGGGTATATTCTGGTGTTTTTAAGAAGGACCTTTCATTGGTTTACCATCACTAAATTAGAATACAAGTGGAGGAAAAGTAGTTAACCATTAGAAAACATCAAGATCAGACAAGGAGTAAAAGTGGATCCAACCTTTTGTAGATACGTTTGAGATTTCTAACCAGATTTCAAAGTAGTAGAACTTAAAAGAACAAATGAAGAAAATGAGAAAGATTTGTGGTGGTGTCATTCCTACAATGAGAGAGGGAGACCATGGAGCAGCTGATAGGTCAGAAAATTGAAGCCTGAATATCAAATAAATAATATTTTATCTCACACTCACGAGAGCATCAGTGTTGGTTTTCAGAGCCAGGATTTTCCTCGCTGCTCCTCGGTAGCAGCGCAGCTGCAGCAGGGACCAGCCTTTTCCTCAGGCCTTTTCCATGGATGTCCTCAAGCTGAGGGAGAAGAATGGATGAGTGGGGCTCTGGGGGAGCATCTGAAGGAAGATGCACACAGATGGCTGGAAGGAGCAGTGAGGCATCATTCAGCTTTGTCTTGCAGTTTGCTGGGACAGTTTTGGAAGTTAAAATGGTTTTTTTTAGGGCATTTCATTAGTAAATCCTTGGAATTAAAATAAGAGAATGGGGAGTACTGTGTGGCTTTCTGGCAAATCCCACCAGTTTTGTGATTTGATTTTCTTTCCTGAATCTTTCAGGAGTTGAATTTTGATGCCAGTTTAATTGTTAGGGTCTCTGAGTAGATCAGCCAGCTCTTCATTCACTTTTTAATGAATGGCTTTCTGAAGTTAAATGAAAACATTCCACTCGTCAAAACATCCTTCTGCTTGTCTTTCTGTGGAGGTTTCCATGGGGAAACCAGAGCCAGGCTCTGGGCTGTGCGTACCTTCCATGGCACCAGCACAGGTTTTGGTGGGTTTGACAGCTCTGCAAACAGGCACTGGCTCCAGGCAGGGGTTTGATGCTCCGAGCTGGGGGTGTCTGTGCACGGCCAGGTGTTGGACCTGAGGATCCTTGTGGGTCCCTTCCAGCGCAGAATATTTTTTGGTTCTACCTTTTTAAGTTTAAATCCACCTACGACAGTGTTTTCCTTCACCCCACATGTGCAGTGAGGCTGATGGGCTGTGGTGTGACAGCTGTGCTCAGAAAGGGCTTCTCATCCTCCAGTTTTGTCACTGGGGAAACGAACTTTGTCCGGCTCAGGTAGCCAGGAATGGGGTCTCTCCATCAGCTTTAGCTGTTGAACAGGATCTGCTCATTCCCCCTGCAGGTTTGTTTAAAGTTAAGACATTGAAAATAGCTGATAAGCTCAGAAAAAGGAGGGAATCATTTAAAAACTTAACCCAATGCCTTGGCTGCAATAACAACAGAAGTTCTGGAAAGGTGAGATGGGCTTCCCGACAGTCTCATGATGTCAGGGAAGATTGATGGGAGACTGCCAAGCATTTACAGACTGTAGTTAGAAAACCACAGTGAATAGTAACAATTCACTGAAGTTTAGAACTCCATGGTTATCAGAGGTATGCAAAGTGGGTTTTGTGAAATGCGAATCCTCCAAAATGCAAATATTCCTCTTTTTCATGATTTTATTCAGAATTTTTGCAAAAAAAATCTGAATTTGTGGGACATCCCTTTGCTACACAAAGCAAAAATTAATTAATTTTCCTTTCAAAAAATGACTGATTTGAGACTAAATTATCATTTTGTTTTCAACATTTAAAAGTTCCTAGGGGAAAAAAAAAAGTGACATTTGGGAGAATGTAAAATCACTAATCAAAAAGGGGTAATGTTCATCCCATGAAAGGTGACCCTGTGAAGTTTACAAAGTGACACCATCACCGCACTCATAATAACCTGAGAGAGAATTTGCAGTTTCATGTACGGGCTGTTTTACCACAGGTGTCATGTCCCACATGTCTCACCAGCCTCCCACGAGAAGGACATGGATGTTAAAATAACTTGGAGAGGTTAAAAGATCTTCCTTGTTCAGAAAAGAAAACACTGACTGTCCGCGAATTCTGTGTTGGAATTTCACTGTGTCCCATTTTGTGAGCATTTAGTGAGCATTTACCTTTACAACAAGCTGTCCAGAAGGGCACAGGCTGTGGAGCTGTTGGGACACATGTCCTGTTTGCACCAAGTGTAATGCCTTTATTGTTTGTGCATCAAGACATAAAGACTTCTTGTTCACATAATGGATACAGCTGGTTGGATGGGGGGCAGGGAGGTCCTTACAATAAAAAGGCATTTGATTGCTGCTGGGATCCCTGTCAGTAAAATACTCAAAGATGGTTAATTGGACATTAATGTGTCGGGTTTTCAACAAAATAACAAGAAATTTGCCAAAAATAAAGCCTGAAGGAAACATGCCTCTAAATTTTACAACAAAGCTTTGTTTAAAATAGAAGTTAAAGCAGCGAAGATTTATGACATGTTGACATAACTGATGGTAAAGGAGTTGGCTGAAGCTAAGGGTGTGAAGGTCCAAATGAGAACATCTGCATTAAGAAGCTAATTCTCTTAAACATACTGATCAAAATATTAATGCTACATGTAAACACAAGTGCTTTATCTGACAGTGATTTACATTTGGAACGACCTAATCCAACTATGCACTGCATCTTTATTCATTACCAGCAGCCTTTACTTAACACTTCATGCCCGCTTGCACAGGTGGACAATCTACTCAGAGTGACTATTGTGTTTATGTTATTTTTTCATAAGCAGGGTTTGAAATTTGTCAAACTGCATCATTGTTTAACTATGTGCCAGTCAAAGGGAAATTGCCAGATGGAGCGGCTTTCCCCTAACCTTGCTCCAGGCAATGAAATTACACATAGGCCACAGTCTTATGTCAAGTCTTTAAAAAAAACAAAAAAAAAAAGAAGAAGAAGAAAAAAAAAGAGCCAGGCCATGAATAGGCATGACTATGTGCATTCACAAAACCTGGCTTTCTTATGCCACTAATTTTATATGAAGGCTCATGCCAATAGTAAATAAAACTTCATGTCCGTCATGTCACTCATTAACTAGGTGCTCATAATTTATGTATTTAAGGCTTGCTTGTCCGCCAAGCAATCAAACAGTAAACTATGTTTTATAGGTGTTAGTGTTTATAGAAACTGTAAATAAATGTCAAACAAAAAAAATCAGGTTTCAGAAAAATGATCAGGGTTAAGTCATTTATCATTGTTCCAACTGGAAAAATCTGAGAACCTGTCAGTGCCAAAGCAAATGTTTCTCTGGCTTTTTCTAACGTGCAGCTTAAACTACCAGATTGTAGAATTCTATTAGCAGGATTTGATGAAATGGAAAATTTGCAGATCATGTGTTTTAGCTGAACCTCTCACTCCAAGAATGGGACGAGCTGGCTCTTCTTTAAGACGGTGGCCTTGCATTGCTACGCTTGGTTGCCTTTTTCCTGTTTATTCCCAACCCCAAGGATCAGTTGAGGTGGTTTGGGCAGAGGTTAGGCTGCCCTGGAGAAGTTCTTTGCGAGTGAAGGGAAGGCAGTGTGAGCCCTGCTCCCGAGGTGGGCACTGCCAGGGTTGCAGAGCCTGCTGTAGGACTGTTCACTCCCCCACAGGGTACAGCAAGGACTTACAGACACCTTCTCCTTGCTGTTGTCACGTTGCTGATCTCCATCCAAGTTCATTCTGACTCAGAACTGCCCTCATGGGCCCCCAGATAAGAGTATTCTAGCTGGTTGTAGCTGTACCTCTGAAGCTGCATGACTGACATGCTGCTCGCTTGCACTGTGGCTTGGATTTGGAAACGAGGACATCTGGAAACAAGGAGGTTTGGAAACGAGGAGATTTGGATACTGAGAGGCTGCTGCTGGTGCGCACTGATGCTGCAGAGCACAGATGCTGCAGGTGCTGCCTGCCATGTCCAGAGCTGAGCACAGGATCTGTTCTGAGATGTTAGTACACATCAGTGCGAAATACAAACCCGTTCGGTGGTTTTGGTGGCTCTAAAAGAGAGTATGTAATCCTAACACTTTCTAGATTGGTTTATCCCTAGAATTTGCATTTAAATGGAGCTCCTTGATGAGTTAGAAACTCATAGACAACCACCTCATGACATGGAGAAATCAGTAAGGTGGTGTAGCCTACAGGAAAAAAGAAGTGATCAAAGTGTAGGTGAAGATAGTGGCATACCTGCTACTGCTTCAGAAATATGATTAAAAGATTAGTACAGGCATTCATGTGGCCATGAACACGAGGGAGGTGGCTTGTGCTTTGGGAGGGACTGTCAAACTCCCTGCATGTGGGAGTGCCTTGAGTGTTCCCAGAAACTCCTGCTGTTACAATCCAGTTTGCCTGTACTGAGATGTTCTCAGTGAAACTAAATTAAAATCAGCCAGAGGATCCAGTGCCTCTAGAGCCTTGTTGGAGGGCTACTGCTGTTTGTGAAGTACCTGTGCTCTGCTGGGTTTTTCCTTGTTTTCTCCCTTCACACTAAAATTAATTCATTTTGAGTCTAAATTTTTTTTAATTGTCACTTCCATTTTTATTGGTTTTTCCCAAACTTTGAGTAACATTTGCTAAGAAAACTTGCCTTGGCAGGTCTGGCACAGGCCCCTCGGATGCATTTGCGAGTCCTGTTTCAACAGCTACGGTGAAGGGCGCATGACAGACCAGCGTCAGTATTTCCTCCACACTGTTGTGCCCACCACAGATTACTTTAGTTCTGAGTTATTTGAAAACTCATCCAAATTAAACAAATAGGCTCTCAACATTTTGAGTATGGTAATGTGTGGTGTCCAATTTCACGGTATTTCTAGGGAATTTTTAACCGATGTTATTTCTGTCTGTTTGACCAAATTCTGAGGCCTTCATTGAGGGCTCCACTGCAAACTGCTGTGCACCTGTATCAGGGACAAGCCCTCAGATTTCCCCTGAGTTCTTACTCAGCAAAACTCCCATAAACTCTGCTCAGATTTGTGGCTCATGAACGTCCACAGGAAAGTTCTCCTGATTGCTAAAGCTTCTCATGCTCATCAATGATCGTTCACTGCGTGTACAAGGGACATTTGGAATGCTCTTTCACGGTTCAATTCGATTTGCTGGTTTATGGATGGCATTTTAAAATATACAAAGTGTATCTATTCCATGTTTTCTTGCTTTCTAAGGATAGTCTCTGATTCTACAGGCTTGAAAAAATACAGGCAATAAATACCTTCAAATAGTTACAGACATAATTCATGCCTTGTAATGCATGTTTTAAAAATCAGGCCTTTTTCTGGCTCATTACCCAGCCCGTAGATTTGATTTTTTTAATTAATGTAAGAACACCTTCTTTATGGCATGTTCATGTTTACCCAAAAGTCACATCATTTTTCAAATTATACAAGGTGTCAGTGCTGAGGGTAATGAGCGTTATTGCTCACATTCCAAAACGAGCAGTACTTTTAATTTTTTTCCTAAATCTGTCTAGAAAAGGAGAACCAAAAATGTTTTTCCCCAGTAGGATTTGTGTGCTAGACACAAAAGCCACAAAGCAGCCATCAGGTCTGCTGTTACAGGAGGTGTTTGCAAGGGTTCAGCCCCAGCAGGCAGCAGCCGCGATGCCGCGAGCTCCAGCGAGGTCCGACCCGTCCGAGGCCGCGAGACGTTCACACCACTGGGACCAGTGGGATTCTTATCTGGTCATATGGAACACACAGAATGGACTTAGAGACAGTCTAAGCACAAGCAGATGCAGCTCCTGCTGGCTTTCACGTGTCTGAGAACCCGGCTGATTCCATGACATGATTTTGATTTTCATTTTATTGGGCTGGTCAGATCGTGGTGAAGAGCGGTGTACAGAGCTGGTTGAGGGCTCCTCCTGTTAATTTCTCCTGTTGACTGTGAGAAACTGTGTTGTCTTGATCATCTTGCAGAAGTTAGAAACATTTCTGCTTCTCGCATTTTTTTATTGCTGCAAGTTGCCCCTGGGGTCTGGGATTGACACCAGTGTTAATGGAGACACCTGGACTTCTGTGTGTGTGGGTTGCCTGCTCTAGAACTGGGGTTCATCAGTGCTCTGTCAGCAGAAACACAACAGGACTGCAAGAAAAAAATGTGAGCACCTGGCAGAAAGACATTCGAAAAATTGACTTCAATTTTTTCTTGAAATCATCTGACTTTATTAACTCCGATGATTTCCAGTGTGTGAAGCCTTTCGGATTATAGACTCTGTTAAGCATTATCATTTGGAACACCCAACAGCTCTCATAAATTTATAATTTTGATTCAACTTATACAGCACTTCCTTTTATTATCAAGTCTGAAGGTATGAGAGCACCTCCTCGCACTGTTTTTCTGAGATGTGTGGTTCCCAAATTCAGAAAGGCTGTCACTCAGAACAGGAGGGCAGGGGAGCTGGGTGTTGCTTTGGCAATCTTTAATCAGTGCTCATTTAAGCCTGCCTTTGATGCTGTCAGTATTTGCACGGAATATCCTAAGCCATCAGTGTCAGGAACACGCACGCTTTTCTAGGGAAAAGTCAGCCCATGGTTGTGTTTTGTCTTGGTAGAAATCCTCCTTGTTTTAGAAATCCTCAACACTTTAGAAATCTTCTGATCTTTGTGTTCCTCCAGGGATGTTAAAGCCGCAATAAGACTGAAGCATTTGGGTTTTACCCCCGTGCAATGGGATCTCCTGCTGACGTGCAGCTGATGTGGATCCTCCTGACCACATTTCACACCCCCAGCTGTCCTGCCTCCCCTCCCAGCCCCATTCCGTGGGAGGAAGGGTCCATGGCAGAGGTTGCCCAGGGGTCTCAGCAATGCCCAGCTGTCATTTATTCAGTTATCATCAGAACTCAACAGCCCCAAGAACGGAGAAGTGCAAGTGATTCTTGGCTCCCAAGTAATATTTTTGCAGAGCAGGATCATTGCCCCTGTGTTTGATGCTGAGGAACGTCTTTACAGACTTGCTGTACTTCTGACAGCTCAGGGAATTTCTAAGTTGAAACCTATTAATCATATTTCTTGATGACTTATTCAGTTTCTACCTTCATAAAGAACGTCTCTTTTAGTGGTTTAAAAATATTTTTAAATATTCAGACCAAAGACCAAATTTCAGATGTCCATAGCGTTGAAACAATGTGTGAGAGTCTTTCTTAATTGCAGGGAGTGATGCAGATTTTTTTCAGTGCATCCCCTGTAACTGAATATAGATCCACATTCTTTCTGAGTGATAATGAATAAATGTTTCATTCACTGGTTCAGCAGCCTCACTTTCCTAAAGCACCACGTACAGTGACATGATTTGGGTTTGGGAGCCTTTGTTAGCTTGGAGCTCACTGGAAACCACCTCAGGAAAACCGTGGCCTCCCTTCCTCTCCTACATTATTTAGCTAAGTAGGAGATGAGTTGGCTCATCATTTTCCCAGGACAAATTTCAGACCATGATTTAGGTTGAAATCCCTTCTGCTGTGTCTCCTGCACAAGAGCTTGTGGCAGTGCCAGCAGCAGAGTCCTTGGCAGGGGGGCAAGGGTGTGACAAGGCTTGGAGGGCCGGGGTGGGGAGCAGACTCCGTCCGTAGGGAAGAGGAAGAGACAGGTGTTATCTCACTGCTATTACAGACTCCTGGGACAGCTGGAAATCAAAGTGATGGTGCACTGAATATTGATAGAACTGTCACGATGGCCTTGGTAATGGCGCAACTTTTGACAGAGGGAATGGAATTTGTCAAGAAACTAACCTCGTTTTGGCATTTTCCTCTCCCAAAAATGCTGTGCAGAGTAATTACAGCACATACAGTTAAGGCATGGACCTTATAGCTGCTCTCTGTACATCACAGGTGCCAGCTAAATAGCCAAATAATAGCTTTTTTAAATTGTACAAAGAATTGTATCCAAACATTAGCATGAACTTGAACTGTTCAGAGCTTAAATCTGATATTTTTTTTTACAGCAGTTTTTTAGAACTGTTGACCTCAAGAGTGTCCTGGTGTTCCAGGGGATAGCATTCCATTTTTCTCTTCACACATAACGAGCAGTGAACTCCTTGATTGTTGTTGTCTGTTCCCTCTGCTGAGAGACCACTGCAGCCAACAAATCCAGCGTTTCATGCTGCAATCTAAACAGAGTGATGCATTGCAGGTGCTTTCCTCGTCTCCTCACACCTCTCAAAAACATTAGGGGGGATTTTCAACTTCCTATTCAACTTTTAAATGGAGAGTCAGGTCAGTCTGTGGATTAGAAGACTAATAAATCTTCTGACTTCAGTTATTGTACAAGTATCCAGCTAATATCTGCTGTTACCCTGGCTCGCGGCGCTGGCCACGCTGACCTCGTCTCAGGCTGGGAGAGTGATAGCTTAATGAATATATCTAAAGACCAATCATAAATTGCAAGCAAAGAAAACGTCATTTCTCTGATGTTTGTGTATAAAAATGGGCCCTTAAATCGCTTTCTCTCTTCATCATTCTTTGTTTGAGTTACCCGTAGGTGGCCGTTCCCGAAGATGGGAGCTGCGGTGCTGTAAATAAAGTCCAGCAGGATGCAAGGTGCTGAAAAGAGTGACTTCACTGGCTCTGCTGCCCCGCCGCAGCGAAATGAACGATTGTTGATTTGTATTTAATGCTCAATTTCCTCTCCATTACTACAAACCATGCAAGGCAGGCCTCGTTTCAGGCTATTCATAGGAGAGCTCAATCTATCCGGTTTCACATCTGCTAAAAGCCCCCATGTCATACTAATTACAGTCTTCCCCTGGAAAGAATTCCAGTTTTAAGACCAAAGAAAGATATACTTATTTATAACTAATGCTCTAATCTATACGGTTGCTTGTTTGCAAGCTAGAATCACACTCGTGCAGCTGTATTTGTGTTCCAAATGCAAGAGGGATGCGGAAGTACAGAAAATAAGTCTCATGGTTGTACCTTTTCTAAATATCTTACAACAAGTGTGTTCAAAATGGAAGGCCACAGTGCCTCTGCCCTAATTTCTGTGCCACAGCAATTACTTCTCCTTGGCCCTTGGCCTGTGCACCACCACAGAGCACAAGGTAATATTTGTGCTCCTTCTAAATCAAAGGAGATGACAGATTAGCTCCAGACAAATAAGACAAATTAGCAGTGTAAGTCTTCAAAGGCTGTTTTACCTTGCTGTGTCCAGTCTGCTGCTTTTACAGGGAGCTGTGCACGTGACCTCTTCTATGATCAACCCCAATCTTAAAAACAGGTTTTTGTTCCACTGTTTCTACTGACAGCTTATTCCAGTCATTGCTTGAGGGTTTTATAAATATTTTTCTAAATTTTAAAACAAATGCATTATCACCAATTTTATCCACGTCCTCTTCTACGTCATTGTGCTCCAGCTTGCACTTGTTTTCCTTAGCTTCTCCCTCGGATGTGAATACTCTGGAAGCGAACTGGAGGGACCAGAGCTATTAATTCTCTAGACAAAGGAACTGACAATGATTCCCCAAGTGCTCCAAGCTCCCTCCCCCATCAGTTGCAAGGGAAGCTCTTCTGGAGTGGAGGTACAACAGGCCCTCCCTTCTAGGACGGCACCTTCAGCCCCGGGTGCTTTTCCGAAGTGCTCCATAGCAGACACTTAAGGAAGGCACAGGAACTTCTCAGCCATGGAATTTTGCTCCTCGGTGGCAGCAGCCTGCAGCTTGAAGACTTCCTGAGCCAGAGGTGGTTTCTTGTTACTTAACAGCCCTTGATGAATATTTTGCTCTGAGAATTTGGACAGTCACTTTTGAATTGAGGCAAGCTGCTGGCACTCAGCAGCACAGAAGCAGCTTGGTACACAAAAACCTGCTGCTTTCTGCTTGTTTTAAACCTGCTTCTCACTAATTTCATTTGATGTTCCAATTTTTTGGCTATTATAGGAGGTAAGGAACAGTGGTTTGCTACTCTCTGTCACAATTTGCCAAGTCTGTCCCCACTTCTTGCAGTATGCTTACAGTTACTATAAAACATAGCAATCTGCTATATTTTGTCTCCAGCCTTTATCATGATGAGCTTTTCTTTATGTCGCATTTTATTCTGCTTTCCATTTATTTCAATCACTTATTTTGGAATGAGGAGTACGCTAAAGTCAGTAACACACTGCTATTCACTGAGTATCTGATCTTACATTGGATGTAAAAAACCCAAACGAACAAACTTAAAACCATGGCATTCGTTGCTGTTCCTTCAGTCTGGTCTGAGAATAGTTTGGTTCTCCTCTCCTTTTCTTGAGGCTGCTGGGGCTTCTCCCCCATTTGATGGAGTTCTCTGCCGGGAAGCACCAAGCTTCATGCTCAGCATCATTACCCTGAGTGACAGCAGAGAGAAACTTTCCTGCACTTGCTGAGTTTTCCCCAGCGCTGCCCAGAGTACCTGCCCTCTCTCCACTGCAACGTGGCTTTGCTTTATCTTGCAATGCATCCACCCCTTACAGGAGAGGCTGAAGTCCTCTGCCTTAACATCATTTGCAAGCTCATGCTCCCTTCGGCAATTCTCACTGCCTCCCTTTGTTTCCTGACACCTTAAGTCACGCAATTGTTTGGCCACCCGTTTGTATTGCACCCTGGTTTCTTTGCAGCAGCCTTTTTGCAGCGAGTCTTTATCTCCCTAAGTGGATTTTTTCTCTCTAAAGTTTTATTTATCCATGTGGTGCAAGTTCCTGGGAGTCAGGCATGTCTGAGTGGAGGGAGGTTCCAGGCTTTCTCTGCATCCAGGACACGTCTTCAGCTGGGCCACCTGGACCCTGTGTTCTCTGCTTCCATTGCATTCACCAGGACTTTGGGCTCCACCCCCTCATTCCCTGGATTCTGCCACAAATCAAAGCTAACAGCTGCTTCCATCATGTTTTGGAAATTGAAAAGCCATTCAGAATAATAAGCATAGAGGATTTTTTAATATTTCAAATTACCTTTTTCCTCCCTTACTGTGAGGATTTTTGTGCTTTTTTAAAGTGTTGGTCCACACTGTAGCAATGATTTTCCGTTCAAAAATTTTTTTAAAAATGAAAATAAAGTTATCCGGCTTTCTGGCTTCTAAATCACACGGATGAAGTCAAGGATTTGCTCCTTCAGGCTTTATTCTCACAATTAGGTGGTGTTGGAGAAGAGTTTCTCAGCTACTAGAGAGCAACACGAAAACCATGTATGTGCCTTAATTTGTTCCTATGGATATTATAAATGAAAGTTCTTATATCAGCCTATAGTAAGTATATTATATATTCACTTATATTGCACGGCAATTTCAGTTTATTTAAGTGTGCACTTGACTGTTGAACGGGTGCCCAAGTTTTCACAGGAAGCATTTCCCCTTTTTAGCAAGGTTTACTCTTGAAATGGGAAAAAGGAAAATCCTATTGTGG
The DNA here is from genome assembly GCA_013397775.1 of Eulacestoma nigropectus. NCBI lineage: Eukaryota > Metazoa > Chordata > Aves > Passeriformes > Eulacestoma > Eulacestoma nigropectus. The sequence goes on from VZTE01001930.1 coordinate 91,511, forward strand.
GTAGGAACAAGACAGGTCAGCAGCCAATTGTTTCCTGGTTTCTTTTTAAAATTTCCTTACATTTTAGAAAAACATTGCAGCATATAACAAATTGCATAAAACAAATTGCATAAAACAGAACCGAGATTTTCTTATTGTGAATAAAGTGTAGCCTGTTGGAATCTGGGGACTTTCACAGGCACTTATTTGCAGGTGTTTTAGGCCACCATTTAAGTACCCAAAAGAATACATATTTAAATTTCATATGATGTTCTGTACTGCATCATTTCCTTGAGCATGCTTCAAATACAGCAAATTATTCAATACATAAAAGCCTTTTAAAAAAAGTTTTGTACTCCCACACAACCATTTGCCTGTGAAATGCACATTATATTTAGTGCTTGTTTATATTACAGTGAAGTGAAGCCCGTAGATGCCCCAAACTAGCAGCTTTTTGGGAAGTAAACATTTTGGGAAAAGAATAAAAAGAAGTTTAACTCCTTCACAAGCTGTGAATGCTGGAGGGCAATATATCACAATAAGAGAAAAGAAAACAACAAGAAAAAACCCACAAGCAGATTTGAATCAAACCAGAGCCTGAGTGACAATTATAGAGTCATGGAATCACCGACTGGTTTGGGACAGAGGGACCTTAAAGCCCACCCAGTGCCACCCCTGCCATGGCAGGGACACCTCCCACTGTCCCAGGCTGCTCCAAGCCCCGTCCAGCCTGGCCTTGGGCACTGCCAGGGATCCAGGGGCAGCCACAGCTGCTCTGGGCACCCTGTGCCAGGGCCTCCCCACCCTCCCAGGGAACAATTTCTCCCCAGTATCGAATTAAATCTCCACTCTGTCAGTTTGTACCCATTACTCCGTTAGGATTTGCTCCTATCGTGCAGTGATGACAGGGAACAGCAATCTGAAGTTATCCAAGGAACTCTGATGCAAGTTGTTAAAACTGCTCTGCTCTGTTTTTTGCTTTCGTGGGGAAATGAGGAATACTGTCAGCAGCCAATGTACGTGCTTCAGTTTAAAAATATTCCCTTAAGAAAATGGTTCTGGAAGGTAATATGATCAGACATATAGCACAAACTCAGAATATTGTGTCTCAGTATCACAAAAAAAGAGTGTACGCTGTTTAAATCAAAGCCTTTGTCCTCGAGACAATGCCGGCAGCTCAGTATCATTCAAATTCCATATTAAATAATTAATTAGGACACTAAAGAGGACCTGCCAGTTCAGCTGGAGTTCATGGCCAGGTGTCTTAGTTGCACCACTGATTTCCTTTCATATAAGGCTCGTGTTTGCTGTGTCCAACTCATTGAGCTTATATGTAAAGGAAGAATGTTTTTATACAGAGAGATACAAACACATCATAAATCAAATGTCATTGAGAATTTCTTGGTACTGTTTATGGTTTATGAGTCACAGCTGTTGAAAAGCTTATGATGAAAAAGTGATACCTTAGAAATGGCTGCAGAAATATCAGTTGCAGTTTATTATTATTATTTTTTAAAATACAGCAGAGTTTTGATCCTCAAATTAATTTCATTCCATTACAGCAATTGTATAAACCCAGCAGGAAAATACATGCACGAATGGATGCAGGCCAATGTATTTCCTCTGAATACTACTTCTCTCTTTTTTGCACATGTGCTCTACCCTGATGGGTGTCACAAATGCCATTTCGAAGGTATTTACTCCTAAATAGCATGAGATTTTTTTTCCCTTTCCTGTATTTTCTCTTTGATGCAGAAATACAGTTTTAATATCAGGACAAGGGGGTGTGACTTTTTAGGATGTTGGTGACAACAGAAAATCTTGAGCCACTGAGTTGAGGCATTTCAACCCCCACACCCAGCAGTTGTTTGTGATGACAGCACAGCTTTTATCTACATACAATATTTTGTGACCTTAGGTTTGATACAGAGGCAGAGCTGCGAAGAATAAAACCGGAAACATTGCCCTCACATGAAATCAAACATGTTTCATTTTGAGTGAAAGCCATGAGATTTTTTTCAGTCTTTTTATTTCCCGTGGCATGTCCAAAGACATGACTGTCCAGTGCTTGTCTTGCATCAGGTCATCTGTTGATGTTTTCATTCGTAGTTTGGGCTTTTCCCCTTTTTTTAATGTAAGAACAGCCCCTAAACCCTGTAGTTCTGACATATTTATAGCATGAGACTTACTGGGGTTATGATGGAAGCATAAACCCAGGAAATGACTTATAGAAAGTTCCTTAAATTTAAAATACTCCACAAATTAATTGGATTGTACGTGTTCTGACTAATCCAGCCGATTCACCTGAAAGGTTCTATGAGGACTTACTGCTACAAACCTGCTGAAGCAACGGCTTCAGGTAACAATTCTGTTTTGTTCTTATAGAGTGGTACTTTGCAGGATTTTTTTCAGGATCCTCTTATATTTCTCCTTCAGTTTTGTTTTTAAGAACAGTTCTAACCTTGTTTGGACCAAGCTCTGAAAAAAGAGTTAAAATAAAAGGAATATTTTTTTGCTTCATGACATGAATAAATATTGGAACTGCACAGGATGTTTGAACTTCCAGCAGGGCCAAAAGGAAACAAGAGCTTCGTGACCATGGTGGTGGCTTGACAAATCTCTTGATTAGATGTTTTCATAAAAGGAAATAATTTGTCTTATTTCTTTATTTACTGTCCCACGTGATGCTGAGTTTCAAGGAACTGTCAGCTTGCTGTGGTTTATTCCTTTTCATGACAGACAAAAGGCAAAGCAATGCTGAAATTGAAAACAGTCTTGTTGCTTGCATCTCCCTTTTTTCTTCTGGAGCCAGTGAATGCCCAGCGGGCACCATAATGGATGGGTGTCACTTTACAAAAAGACCTTTGGTTGGCTTGTGCTTTTCAGGGTTTCAGCTCTTCATAGTACCTTGAATCTGACAGTGATTTTTTGACTGCCCCAAGTAAAGAACAAATTACCGTTAATTTCCTTCAGTAAAAGTGAAAAGGAACAACACCGCTGAGGTCTTTTGAATGGGAAAAAGGTTCAGGCAGCCCTGGAAACTGATCCAGGACTCGTCCTGTGGTGCAGACATTTGCTACCTTCTTGTCTTACAAATAAT